>PYHW01009360.1:302483-316834 GCA_013186435.1 Turdus rufiventris | reverse complement strand
TTCCTTCAGACCTTTCTGGAAATGGGTTGGAGGGCTCTGGGGGTCTTGGGTGGTCTTAATCCCACCCTATAGTCCATGTCCACTTCCTGCTGCTCATTCCTGTGTCTGTGCTGTGTTGTGCTGTGGTTGTTTATCACAGAAAAATGCCCTATCTCTGCTTAGCCCCCCTTCTGCAGCCAAAACTCGATCTTTCTCATGGCCATGTTAAGAGCAACAATCCTTGGTTATTACCAGCAATTCTTGTCTTATTTCCAGCAGTCCTTGGTTTCCTCCACAGCCATCTGGCTATCGGTGTTTGAGACATCCACATTACCTCCTTATCTTCTGGGAATTGAGAACTCAAAAAGATCTCACTTTGGACCCTTGTTTAGAGGGTCCCAAAAGAGTGGGCTTTAGTTATAGCAGTTTTCTACCCTGGCTACAAAATCAAGTTAGTAATTTTACTTGAAAGTTCAGAACAAAATTATAATTGCACTTAGATTGTTACTCAGGCAAGAAAAATAAGTTTCCAAGGCTGTTTGTTAAAAAACAGGTTCCCCTTAGACACCTGTTAGTTCCTGGGAACAGACAGTGCTTCTGATAAGCTCAAGAGAGGCTTGGTTTAACTGCAGATTGTCAAGGCCAAAGCTTAATGAGCACTTCTCAGAGGGCAGCCACGGGAGGGGGAGAGCGATGCATCACCACAATCCATCCCATGACTAAAGCTTCTCTGCATCTATAACCAATCTGTATGGGCACACAAACACTATGGAAAAGGGTATCTAGAGGGGCAAGACATGTAGAGAGACAAGACAGCTTGGGATTTTCCTTCCTTTTACATCCATTGTCTGTGTATCCAAGAACCTTGGTTATTGTATGGACTGAAAAGCAACTTTAAGGTCATGATACTTACTTAAAATTATCTTTTAAAACATTCAATTTATGACTCAGACATATGTGATAAGTGCTGACACAAATATAAGTTGGGGTCAAGAGCCTGCAAAATCTCCTGGTTTTGTTCACAAAAAATTAACAGTAACATGTTCTAGGACTTATTTAAAAGTCCTAGTTTATTAAAAGTTTATTTAAATTTATTATTTCCTTTCACATAACAATGAGGTGAAAAATCCACACTCCTATAATATTCTATTTTTTTAAAAAACTTCTCTGCTGAGTGATAATAAATTATTTTCTGCCTTGTGACACACCAGAAACAAGGTCCCAAACCTCCTAAGACTGCAAAGCCATCTTCACACAGGAGCAGGTAAAGCTGTTCCTGGAACAGATATTATTGACAAAGTCAGTGTAGAAACACAGGTATTTTAACATACATTTTTCAAAATAATTGACATCCTGCTGATGCTTTGATGTGAAATATATGATGTAAAATACAGAGACTGGAGACCATTGTTTGACATACTGCAATTCACCCACTGCCAACACATATGCTGTAGAAGATGCCTTTCCTGGCATCCATATTGTTTTGTTAATATAACAAAAACAACCCCCCAAGAAAAAGCCCAGAGCATCAAAACCCCCGAAAACTGCTAAAAATAAGTGCAAGTATTCCTGAACATGTGCAATACAGCGGTTTTCATTTCAGTGAATGTGTTTCACACAGAAAAGCAAAGCAATCTTGCTTGTTGCATTCTTAATAAAATGCCATCACATTTTATCAGCTGTTGGCATTGCAAAGGCAAATGTTTGTTCTTTCCTAAAATTACTTTAAACATCAATAAAACAAACAGAAGGGAACATGACTGCTGTGAATTACTGTGGGTCACAGGGACCACAAATGCTCACACACACCTGGTGCCTTGTCTGTTTCGGTCTGCTTCCCAACTTTGGTTTATTGGCTCTTCATATTTCTTTTGTAAGGCCTTTTGTCTAAGACCAAAGCCAAGGAGAAGCCTTCTATTAGCTTCAAAGGTCATTGAATGAAATCTGGTTTCAATCAAGGGCAAGTATGTTAACAGCAGATGCCATAATGCAAAAGGATAAATACCCATGCTCTGGCTTCAGCTTGACTGTGTAGCACCTGAGAGGAAAGCTTTGCTTGGTGTTGAACAATGCAAGATTGATTTTTACTCACCACCTTCCAAACAGCAAGTCCAAGTCCTCTTGTAGGACATGCAGAACCACGTCCCCAAAAGACCCCAGTTGCCCCAGTCTCAGCAGTTTTGCATTTTCCTACCTGCTGGAACAACATGGTTCTTGTCTGCTGAGCAGCATGAGAGCAGAGGGGAGGGGAACATTACTTTTGCTGCACAGAGAGTTTTCAGATTTATCCAGGACCTCAGTATTCTTTGAAACAGCACAACCAGTGGGTAGATGGATTCACTGCTTTTCTATGTTTTTCACATGTGTGCATCCAGAAGATATTTCAAACTTTAAGCTTGAAACTGTGTGTGAGTAAAATCCCTTAAAATGCAGCAAAAGTTTCAAGCAGTGCTTGAACCTTTCTGGTCTTCTAATCACAAGTGGAATCAGCAAGCCACAAAATACAAACCCATGATAAATCTTGTTTTATTTACTCCAGTACTCTGAAATAGAGAAGGCATGCTTAAATCAATTGTCCTAGTCCTTTAAGTCCTAGGAAAAAGTTTCATTTGTTCCTACTTGTCAGGGAACTAATTTTTTTGTGAGTGAAAGTTAAAGATTTAGCAGAACAGAGGCAAATAGTCTGTTTTCCACCACAGAAAGGGGTAAGGTTAACTAAAACCAAATTTTTATTTTGACTATTTTTTTCCCTAAATACTTAGAGATGCAAACTTGACAAGAAAAACAACAAAGCTGTTTTGGATAGTTCTGTGAGGATGAAGACCTTTTTTTATTTCTATCAAGTCATTTTGCGTATATGTAAGCATAAACATTTTTTTAAAATCCAAAACAAAAACCAAAACAAAACAAAACAAAAAAACANAAAAAACCCAAAAAATTAAAAAACCCAAAACGCCAGAAAACAAACCAAAACAAAAAGAAAAATCACCACACGCTCTGAGATCAAGGTTTTTGCTGGCACCAGCTTGGAGCAGCTGCCTCTGGTACTGGCATGGTCTCTCTAACAGGCTGCCCCTGCCACTTGGCACCTTGCTGGAAGGCAGAGGCACCTCGAGGTGATCTGGAGCCATCTTTCACTAAGCTTGTTTCCACAGGCAAGGCCATCTCCACCGTTAAAAGACAAAGCTGCTAGTTCACTCCTTTCACGTGTCTTTTGAGACAAGATGGGATGACTCCCCCAGATTGTTGTTGTCTCTGCACCTTCCAGGGTGAAGCAGTTTCTTGCAGGAGGTGTTTGTCTGGCAAAGTTGCGCTCATGTGAACTGTAAGTGATGGGCAGAATCCCAAGAACTGAGGGGTATTTTGTCTAAATGGAAATAAATAACAAAGGGAGGTATTTGGTTTGTGCACACAAAACCACAAAAAAAGAAAAAAAAGGAAATCAGCACACCCATATGATATCTGTCAGCACCAGATTTTGTTGTTATTCAAGTTAGTAGTTAGTTGAGTATTGCATTTATCATGCTGATGGAGCTCAGAGGCAGCTGCTGGGCCTTAATCCAGGTTTATAAATCGTACCATTGTGGCCTCCGAGCATGAAAATGTTACCCTTAGGATGGTATTTGATTTTCCACTCTCTGCTCTTCTAGTGTAAATTAGAACAGTTTTTCACATCTACTCTTCACCTGGCTAAACAGCTGTTCAAGGTGTAGCACCGAGCATCTCACTGAGTGCAAGACAGTGTTCAGTCCATCCTTTGCTGTCCTGCAGCACAACCTTCACAGCTCTATCTTAATCTTTCCCCACATACTTTACCACATCTGGAAGGAACCTCTGCCACACCCCAGAATTAAGTGCCTGCTTTGCCACTTCAGGAACCACAGGGAGCAAGATCATCTTTCAAAGATGACCAGTATACTGATAGTGCTCATGATTTTGAGCTGATGGCGTCTTTTTCCTCACCATCCTTTCCTGTGCACATTCTGCCACCTGAAATGCCTGCTCAGATGCCAGGCTTTCCCAGCAGTGCAGATCTGCCTTGATAACCCCTTTCACTTCAGGGTGCGGAAACAAAGATTTGAACCAGCTGAAGGGCAATTCAGTACTGTGCTGGTTGACCTTGGCACCCACCAAGGTGGTCCATCTCTCCTCCTACTCAGTGGGGCAGGATGAATAAAATATAAATAAAAACTCATGGATCTTAGAGATTGCAGAAATTTAATAAGGTAAAGCAAAGAAAGCACACAAAAACAAAGGAAAACAAAAATATTTACTCTCTACTTCTCATCATCATGTGATAGCCAGCTGCTTTCTAGGAAGCAGAGCCCCCCAGCTCCTTCTTTCTCTTGGCTTTCATTGCTGAACATGAAGTGACACAGTGTGGAATGTATCTTAGGTCATCTTGAGTCAGGTGTTGTGGGTCATTGCCCTAGTCCAAGAGCCTCAGGGGTGGGTGGATTGAAGATGGTGCTGTTCAAACACCTCTTGGCAGCAGCCAAAACCTGGTGTGTTACCAGCACTGTTCCCCTAGAAAAGCACAACACAGCACCATGATGTTGTGGGGAAATCCAACCCCATACCATCCATCTCTGAACCTACAGGACCTGCTGATCAGCTGGTTTGGTTTTGTCCATGTGCCCATCAGCAATTACATTGCTGCCATTATCTGGAGACCATTGCAGCTGTCACAGAGCAGGACACTCAACACTGGTTTTACTCAAACTGTGTAACTAACCCAGGACACTGGGTGCACACAGGTGAGTTACCTTGCTGGTTGTTCATCGTTGCCCAGCAGTGTCAGATGTACCTGGGGTGTGGGGGACCAAAAGGTGCTGAAAAAAGGTGGTGAATCACATGGCTAAAAATTCAGTGAAAGAACTTAGAATTTTGGATCATGGCAACATATTTGGGGTCATGTTGCATCCTACACAAGGAGTTTTAGAAGCTCTTCTATGAAAGGCTCTTTCACCTGGTATACAAGAGACCAATACACACACAGAATCAAGGTATTTGATTTATTTACAGTTCTGTGCAGAAGGAGGGGCTGGGTGGCAAATCCACAAAGCCAGCACAAAGACTACCAAAACTATTCACTATTTATTCTTTTTTTGCAAACAAAGGCATTAATACTCATTGCTATCAATGGCAGCCACCTTAGAAGTTGGAGAATGGGGAAAATGTGTTGAAGAGTTGTTATGTTTTTGCTGTTAACTTGGTAAATGGGATGAGGTTTGTTTTATGACATTATATTGAGATCCAGGTATTCAGAAAAAGTGCAAATTTGGAACACATATGCTGATGTTATGCATGCAGGAGGAGGAGAAAGAGGCAGGAGATTGTGTACTGCACAGAGGATGAATCAAAAGGATACAGAAATAATGAGCACATGGGAAACGAGGATTTTAGTCCTGTTGTGGGCTATATCAGCCAATGATACAGGCACTTGTAACACAAACTGTGGGGACAAAAGGCCTGCCAGTTTTTGCATATGCCTCTTTTACTGCTTCAGATTTGTCAGACTGGAAATGATCTATTGATTCATACTGAGAGAATCCTGAAGGAATAGATCAGATTTTGGAAGCTGTTGTAATGACTGATAATTCTAACTAAAGGTGGGGGGACATGCCATCTATATTGAATACATTTTACTGTGGAAGAGAAGAGGTTGATTTTAAAGAAGGTGAAATGAGAGGGATATGCTGGGGGTTTGGGATCTGAAAGGTACACACAGATACAAACACAGCCTAAATCCATGTGCTGTTTGTAAGCAGGAAGGATCATTTAGAGAATGTAAATGTTGCAATGCTGGAGAAATTTTTATAAGTACAGGGGGATAGAAAAATAGAGTATCAGGGAATGCCCAGCAGATCCCCTATTTACAGCAAAACCAGTGAATGGAACAGTAGATTTTTGATTGATAGCAGAACCAAACATTCTGGAAGAACCATTTGCAGGGGTTTGCTATGTTAAGTTACAGTAGTGATTGTTAGCACAATGGGGAAAAAGAGTTTTAGACATTCTTACAACCCACAGAGAGTGGATGATTAGGGACAGTAAACTGAGTCACAGATTTATATATGCCAGAATGTCCCTTCCCATTCTTAAGACAAAATTTATAATGCAAGTTAAATGCTCAAAAGCTTTTTTTTTTTTTTTTTAATCTGCATGGCTGCACATCTCACAAGAAAAGGCATGAAAGGCTCTGCTGCTAATCTGTCTGTCTGTCTGCTAATGAGCCAGGATCCTGAGTGTGGTATCCTGGGTGTGGTATTGAATGGTGCTTAGCTGAATTTAATGTCAGTAAAGAAGTTCTCAGAATATGGATTGGTAGAGGATTTAAGATAAATGAACTGAGTAAGTGTGGACAAATACTTATTTGACCGGTTTGGATTTAAAAGTTGCTTTCCTTTGTATTTCAGTGGGTGAGCAGAGAGAATCTCTTGTGTTTCAGATGCAAAAATCCAAAAAGATAAAGAAAAGTCCAGCTATGCTGGAGAGTATTACCACCGAGTTTATTTAAAAACCTACCAAAACAATAAAATAAAACCCAAAACAAGCACTACTCATTTAGTAATGTATTTGAAACAATGGTAAGGTAACATTAGAAGTATATTTGTATTGAAATGTGTGGATGAAAGAAGATCAATTGGCAGAAATGCTGAGACGTTAAATATTTTCAGACATTTGGTGGACAGCTTTGTTTTGGGAGGAATGGGTTAAAAGCAGAAGACTATCACGGAGGATTGCAAATCATTCAAGTGACCTTGCAGCTGGGAATAATCCTTGATAACCCAGTGTGAACAATGGCCAGTGATCCTCTGGCATGGGCTGAGCATAACGGTGTTTGTGTGTGAGCCTCTGCCCAGAGCTTGCTTTGGGAATCCCTCAGCTAGGTGAGGAAAAACAGAAATAAATTTACTCTTTGTGTTTTAGCGATGGGTTTGTGGCTGTCATGACTGCCTGTGCAAACTCACACTCTGTGAATCAACAACGTCTCATGAAAATGATGGAAGAAGAAACTCAGATGTTATGACAAGCAGTATCAAAAGAAATGCTATAGAAGCAAAGATGCAGTTCCATGCAGCTACAATAAGAAAGAAAGCCCCTATGGGAGAGGGGGGAAAGGGGAATAATTGGTTTCTCTGATTTACCTAGAGGTGGATACTATTAGCTAACAGATATTTTTTTCAGGATGGCCAGAGGCATTCCATTGCAATCCAGGGAGGTTGTTGATATTTTCCTAGTAGAAACAATTCCTAGATTTGGAATTCCAGAGGGTTTCTCTTCAGACAAAAGGCCTTATTTCACCACAGATGTGGCAGGGACTGTCTAAACTCCTTCAGTTTAAGTGGGATTTACACATCCCTTGGAGACCACAATCTAGTGGAAAGGAAAAATGGATGAATCAGACTACCAGAAGAAATTTCAAAACTGTGTCAAGAAACCCACATGAAGGAGGAAGATGTATTTCCTATTGCTTTAATAAGCATTTGAATCACCCCATGTCCTTGGCGGGGGTGAGACTGTTTGAAATTCTGAATGACAGATTGTGTCTTATCGACACCGTGCTGATGAAAGGTGATCAAATGCATGTGAAAGATGGCGATGTGTTGAGAAGTTATCTGTTACCTTTCTTGTGGGTTTTGTCCTCTCTGTATAGGTATCTTAACCTGCAGCCAGTTGCAGGCACAAGTTTGTGTGTGAACATGGAAAGATGGACCCTCGGAAAAAAAGTGAAAAGCTCCTTATGTTTTGTTATTAAAGACATATACAACTGCAAATGTAGAAGGAATTAATTGCTGGATTCATTACTCAGGTAAAAAAGGACCCCAATATCTGAACAAGATAAGTGGATTTCACAACAACATTAACAACAAGATCTGAAACTATAACTGGCTGAAAATCTTAAATTAATTACACTTGGGCTGAAGGAAGTGTTGGGAGCATTTAGATTGTCCACAGGGGCTTATATTACTATTAATAGGCATTTATGAGTGTGGAATTCTTTTATTGTTGAATAGATATGGAAATTCCAGAATTGAATGTGTTTGTAATACATTGCTCAAGATAACACAGGGAAATCTAGTCCTACAACTTATCCAATTATTTGGCACAATGCACAGCTCTAGCAGTGTTAAACAGTTACAGGCACTCTGAAAATGGCCATGTGAAAGGATGACACTTTTTATGGTTTTACTGAAATTTGGAACTGGTTGACATTATGGTTGCCAGATCTGAATTTATGGGTCAAGAAATTTTTATCTATGTAACTTAGAGTGTTGGTGGTGTTTCTTTCCATCCGTGCAGTTACCCAGTGTATGTGTATATGTTATTTGGGGATATTGGAATCAGAAGGGTGAGATTAACCTAAGAAATTGATTAGATGAATCTCAAAGAGAAATCATTGCAAAATGTGAAATATGTAAACATTTTCTTCAAGAAGTATATTCTTAATATTTGATTTTGGTGTACTTTCAAGATTAATCAACAAGAAAAGAGATTTAATATGTGGAACAGAAAGCAGCCAACAAAGATCTAAGTAATATCCAGGTGTTGGAAAGGCAGATTACTTCTTGGCTGAATTGCTTCAGTAAGGTCTTGAAAAGCTTTAGTGATCTCAGACCCAGGGCAGGTTAGCAAGGCTTGGGAAGAAGGATGTACCCCTGATGGTGGACACAAAGAATGCAGAATTGATGGGCACAAGGCCATTTGGCAGAACCCTCAATAAGGCACAAACTAATAAAGACAACTGTGCTGAATCAGATATGGCTGGGTAAAAGGCCGTGGCACCCACTCAAGAAACCTCTCACTAAGAAGAAGAGAGAGACTGAGCATGCAGACTAAATAGCATGAGAAGTGAGAGGATCATTACCCAACAGCAGACAGACTACTAATTATGAACAGAACAGGATAACCTGTAGTGAATGAGCACCAGTTCATTTGTTTACTAAAATATATAAATATATTAAAAGGTTGAAAGGAAAAGTTGAAATGAAAAGTTCTGTTACTCACTGACCTGGCTTTGTGAATATTCCACTGAGCTCCCGTTTTCTGCACAGAACTGTAAATAATTACCTCTACTCAGTGCATGAATTGCCCTCTTGAACAGTGGGTATAAGAACCTATTTTGAAACAACAAAGGGATGACAATCATGACTGGAAATACAGGACTGGCAGTGCTTGCAACTGTGGCTGTCCAGAGATGCAGTGGAGAAGCCTCCATGATGGAATAAAAATAATCTCTTTGGACCATCCTTCAGTTCCACTTCCCTACCATCCTTGTTTTGTCTCTCTCTTATGAAGTTGTGAGTGCTGCCTAAGACCACTCCTCACCCATCAAAGCCCTTTCTAAAGACAACATGGCTGGTGTCCCTCACCCCATGTTCTTGTCTCCACTGAATTCTGAGCAGTCCAGCCTTCCCCTCAAGAGTTTCTTCACAGGAAGGCAATAGTCACTGTGAGGGTGGTGAGTCCTGGCACAGGTGGCCCAGAGAAACTGTGGCTGCTCCATCCCTGGAGGCATCCAAGGCCAGTTTGTATTGGATTTGGAGCAACCTGATCTGGTGGGAGGTGTCCCTGCCCATGGCAGGGGGTTTCGATGATGTTTGCAGTCCCTTCCAGACCAAAACAACCTGTGATTCCAGGTAGTGTCTGCATGGAGACTAGCAGAAGGAATGAGACAATTGGCATAACTGTTAACCCCAATTGTTAAAATGGCATTAAGATGATGCTTCATCTAAGAGTAAGTTTATGGAAGGGGTAGGAAAAGCATGAGTGTGAGTGAACCTTCTCAGGTTTAAAACATTCAGCTGGAGACCCTCAATGAAGACCTCATATGGGCTGGAGGTTTCCCTTTTATAACAAGATGCTTCTAGAATTGTCTCCCTTTCCCCACATTACCAAGAAAGTTCATTTCTGTTTGAGTACTGATTATACCAGGTTTAAAAATTGAAGTGACCAGCCCAGCTTAAGAAAAATAAGCTTGATGTTTTGCCCAAGCAAAGATCCTCAGCTCACTGATCACCACTTATTGACCAAACCTCACTGTACACGCCAAGAGGGAGCCTGAGGTTTGTTTCACAAACGCTTTCCTTTAGCCTGGTGAAAATGAAGGTGGTAAAACAGGTTGCTCAGAGAATCATGGGGGACACCATCCCTGGAAACAATCAAGATTGAGTTGGATGGAGCTTTGAGCAACACAATCTGATTGAAGATGTCCCTGGTCTTAGCAGGGCTTTTGAACTAGATGACTTTTAATTGTGTCTTCCAACCCAAACTGATGTGGCAAACCACCCTCCCCATACAATCAGGGTTTACACCCAACTGGCAAAAGAGCTCTGTCTTCCCTTAATGGAAGAATGATTAAAAGGATGCCTAAGAATGCTCTTAGTAGCCTCTCATAAATCCTTACCAGCTAACCTAAAATTCTGCTGATGGAATGAATCTGTACACTCTGCTTCCAAGCAATACTCAGAATAAAAGTAAATTACAAAGTAGTACCCCTGGGGGAGCACTTCATGTTAGTGCTGTGCTTTATCTCAATTGTTTGTTTCTATTTTCATTTTTCTCATCTAGCTGCAGGGAAAACTCTAGTAGCATAGAATCATCTCTTTCTGTCCACAAAACCAGAATGTCTGGTTAATTTAAATAGTTATTATATTTCATTCTAAAATTTATTTTGTATACATCAATTTACAAATTGATTATATTTATGAATCAAAATACTCCATTGCATCAAAGCATATCTAGTACATGTCAACAGAAATTTATGTATTCCTGCAGAAATATTCAGTTTGAAGTAGAAGTGGAAATCATTTTCTTGGAGAAATGTCAAAGTTTTTAGAAGTTTTATATCTCATTTTCAATTCCTTGAAGCATTTCAGGACTTCATTTTATTTACCTCAGACATTTCAAAATAATTTGAGTTACTACTGTCTCTGCAGTCTCAGCTAGGAATTCTGAGGAAAATAAGAACATTTCACCTTGAATTGCCTTTCCCCTCTTTTTCTCATAATTTTTTTTCCTTTCATTCTTGAATTTTCTCTTTGCCATGGTCTGAGAAACACTGCACAGTAAACACCCTCTGCCCAGTTCTCCCACTGAAGATGATTGTGCCTGAATCCCTGGAGACTTTTTGTGAAGCTTTCCATTGCTGTTTCTCAGGGACCAGGAAACTCTTGGTGGCATAAATCATCTGCATTTCACAGATTCCCAGACATCAGGGATGCAATTTCCAGGAGACAGGAGGGGAGGATATCTTCCTTCTTTTTTAAAACCTTGCAGTAGAATATAGTTATTAATGGGTTTCCATACCCTTTCATATTGGAAGAAACCTTTAAGGGAGCATGTTTTGCATTCAGATTAGCACAAGATGTGTCATTAACTGATGCAGGGAAAGACTGCTTTTTCAATACATCTTCTGTGGCTATTATTTTTAATTGCATTCCCACTGCTGTAAATGGGCTGTGATTTGTAACCACAATGTTTTAAAGCAGAAGGTGAAACATGAGACATAGAGAGGTGTTAGAAAACACTAAGACATTAGTACCAACAGGAAATAGAATGTTCCACCTTAAACAACAGATTTGGTATTATAAGGGTGAAACAAACAGCTTGTGAAAACATCACTAAAGGCAGACTAAAATAGAAACTAAATTATGTATGATGTATGAGCAGGCAGGATGGGTACCTACTGGATTTCACTTCCCTGAGAATCTAGACTTAGTGCCTGGTGACTGGAAATGGAGCTAAAATACCATTTACGCCTCTATCCATTCCCTCTTATTCCTGCCTAATTTGGGAGCAATCTGTAATTGGATCAGCTCACCACCTTTACCACTGGACACACCTGGCAAATGCTTTAATCAAAAGCACATGCTATGGTTTCAGGCGTGCACTTTCTGGATGATCTTTCTGGGTTTTATGAGATCCAAATGACTGATTTGTCCAAGAGAGCATTCTGGACCATGAAACAACAACAGAGTTTTCAGCCTTATCAGGAAAAGATTTTAAAACTCTGTTCAGCCACATCTGCCAACAATGACTTGTGATATACCACACCTGCATACAGTCTTATTTTCAGAATCTATAGGAAAGGTCTAGGATTCCAGGACTTCGTTTTTCTAGTTAAACATCACATTATTCTTTCTTCTAGGAAAAGAAATTAATATTGTATCACAGCCAGACCTAAAAGCCTTTTTTTTTTTTTTTTGACAAAAAGAGATTTTGACAGCAGACCACACAGTCGTTTTGCATGGAAACCATCAAACTTCTGATGCTTCATCCCTCTTAATGAAGTTTAGACCAGATGGATTTCTTATGTTCAGACTTGGCGAAATGATGCACAGATCGGGATTTAGCAACGCAGTTCTTTAATTTACAGAAGCTTAGGCCTTCTTTGTTTCTTTGTTTCACCATTTGTTCTTCAAGTAGTTTAATAGATGCATTTTTTTAAAAGCCTTCAGGGCAAAGTACAAATTTGTATGCTGGCTTACATGATTCAGATGGGTATTGTGTTCTTAAATCAACTGTAGGCTCACCAAGAATGCACCACACTTATCTTGACTGTGCTGTGCAAGCTTTAATGGTGACAAACATCTAGCCAGTTTTCTATTTTGCTTTTGCTCCAGTCGATGGTTATTGAATCTGGTCAGTGACTGCCAGTACCACCAGGCATTTATTATAGTTTACTCTGTAAATACAGATGAGCAATGAACCGCAACACTGGATTCAATCACACCATAACACAGGAAAAATCTAAATTTGATTCAGGCTTTGCCACATGAGTCCACATGAGCAGCAATAAATATATGTGATCTATCACATCTGGCAAGGGAATTAAACAATATTTCTACGCGCAAAGTCTTAAGACTCTGAGCTCAGGCCTGAAGAGAGCTCGCTGGAGTTTTTCTTTTCTTGTGGAAAAAGTCAAAGCAACCCAAAACCAAACAAAAGAAAAAAGCACCTTCCTTGTGACAGAATGGGTGTGTTTGGATAGGAACACTGGAAGCCATCTATTCCAGCCGCCCTGCTCCAGCAGGGTCCCTAGAACATGTTATTTGGGATTGTGCTGAAGGTGGTATTTGCATCTTTTACATTCACAGAAGTGATGAGCACACACTGCAAAGGCTGAGAGGGGTGTCAGAAGTTCATTACCCATGTTACAAGGGACACAAGGTCCCAGATCACTTGCTCTGACGCATACAAGCACAAAATCATGGAAACATGGAATGATTTGGATGAAAAGGAACCTTAAAGATCACCTAATTGCAAGCCCCCTGACATGGGACCCTTCCGCTAGAGAAGGTTGCACAAAGCCTCGTCCAAGCTGACAGTGAATGGTCTTTGGCAGCAGGCATGGTGAGTTATAATGAGCTTTGTCTCTCTGGCCAGCCTGCCCTGGATGCCAGTGTCCTGTGACTGCTCCACAGAGCTTTCCTGTTGAAATTCTGCCAGCCCACGCCACAGGCGGTCCACGCCGGTGGAGGACTGGCAGTGAAGATGGACTCATGGCCGGGAGGCTGCGATTGCCAGCAGCAGCCTCCAGACCCAGCCGCTTTCCATCTGCCAGTGAGGGGCAGGATTGCAGGAACTGCAACAGCGATTCCTTGGGAAACAGCCCATAGAACATATGGAAATGGCATTAAAACAGGGAATGGAGGGAGTGGGGCTGGGGCTGTACAGAGCACTGAGCTGGATGTCCCTACCCATCTGTCCTCTGCTGTGTCTAGACTGCCTCTCTGGTCCAACCCCGCATGTTTGAGTTTCCCTCTCTCTGTAGAGCACATTCCTGTTTCCATGGGGCAGTTTCATTTGCTGTTGACACAATTCTCTAGCCTATTTATTTTGGGTTTTTTTGAATACCTGTTGGCACTGAAAGCTATGGTATAGTTAAGACAGCATTTGTTTGTTTTTCTTCTGGTAGCTGAGGAGAAGAGAAGGCGAGAGCAGAGCAGAGGGGATCCCATACTGACTCCTCTGACTCCTAGGCACTGAGTGAGCTCACCAATTTTCAGCACCAGTTACTAAAAGCCTGTAGTACACCTTCAATTAATATAGCTACAGAGAGGGTAAAAACAAGAAAGGGAGCTTTATTAGAATGATTCTCTGTCCCTTTTAGAGTTTAAAGCATCAGATCATGAGCTCAATGGTACAAGAAAAGTCTTTGGGAAAGAATAGTTACATGCATGTTTCTCAACCAGAGCTGGGCTATATATGTGTTGCCCTTTAGGACACATTCTCAAGATTTATCAATGATGCTCCAGAGCTATATTAAAAGGACAAAAGGAAAAAGAACCAAACCCAACACCAAAAAACCCACAACCCTTTCTCCCCAAAAAAACTGAAAAAATACCTTTTTTTTTTTCTTTCTT
>PYHW01009360.1:271383-296976 GCA_013186435.1 Turdus rufiventris | reverse complement strand
AAAAGAAAAAGAAAAAGAAAAAGAAAAAGAAAAAGAAAAAGAAAAAGAAAAAGAAAAAGAAAAAGAAAAAGAAAAAGAAAAAGAAAGAGAAAAATAAATCTTCAGTTAGATCTGCTTGTGACAGTTCTGCCCACAAAGTGTGGGAGTATCTGACAGAAAATCAGCTTCCAAGATTCAAGTGATATGTCCTCATCAACAGCTTTGCCAAGAAAGTGGTAACCCTTTATGTTTGTTTTTCCACTGTACCCATTAGTCTTTGTAGCTTTTTGCAGTATTGGCAGCTGGCAAAGTTTAAGAGGCAACCCAATTAATTCATTTGGCAACACAGATCTTGTACTTACACTGGGCATCTGCAAGTGTTCAGACTGCCTGAAGCAATGTGAAAGAACAGGATAAAAAAAGTCTGCTGATAGAAACACTGGCAAAGGCAGCACGCAACTTTACTAGTTCAAACTTAAAATAGATCTTGGGAGCAAAAAAGCAATTATCAACAGGAGTTGACAAACTTTTGGAAGTAAAACTGCATGAAAAATTTAGTGCAGTTATAATTTGTGACATTTATCTATCAATCACAAAGCTGTCCCAAACATTCTTTATGACAAGATACTTATTTTAAGATCTCTTTTTTGGTGATACCATGAGCTAGACTCCCTGTATGCTCTTAGCAAGACAACTTCAGCTTCTAGGAGTTATTTTGTTCTTGAAGCTATTGAGGTTCTTCCTCAATTTTGGGAAGAAAAATTTGAGTGAGAATGGGAAAAACACATTTGAACAGAGTTGCAAACAAAATAGATATGTGGAGATAGTTCAGTTTGGGGTATATAGGAATGGTCACATGGTCCAGGAGTGGAAGTTTTTTTTTTCCCCAATAGATAAAAAAGGAAAAAGGCTTTTTCTGGAAAATTTTTCCTAATCCATCTACCACATATTTGCTTAAATTGCAATGATAAGGACTTTATCTTTCTGTTTTCTTTTCAAATGATTGAAGGGTGGCTTTTTAGGGGTTTTCTTTGTGTCTTTCCTTTATTTTTTTCACCAAAATACTCCATATGTCAGGATGTTGTCTCTAGCCATGAAATTCAGCTCATTACATGGATTGCCATATATGTTAAGCTACTTTTTGTTTTTCATTGAGTCATCCTCACAAATTAGTTACATGGCATAGTACATTCACCTAAGACTGCTATTGCCACAATGAACAAGGTCTGTATTTTCATTCGAGAGATATAGAAGTTTATTCAGTAAATTTATTTTCTAATGACGAGTAATGAGATCAAATAAGTTTTTCTTCCAGCTAAATCTACTAATAAAACTGTCAGTTTAATCTGAAAGATAATATTTAATCTGAAAGACAAGTCATAGACCACAGGCAAGTCTTCAAAATAACCACTAAGATTATGTACTTAAACTACCCCTGTCTTGACACTTAATTTTTTTAAAAAGTAAATTAAAAAATAGTAGTGATTACTCATTTAGAGGAAATCATAAAATATTTTTATGTCAGGACAGCAAGGAGATTCCTTGGATTAAGTGGGTGAATTAACAAATAAATAGCAAATTAACAAATCATCAAATGAAAAAAACTTCAAAGATCAGAAAGGTAGCATGGTTTTGTTTCTGTAAAGAGAAAGTATAAAAGTTTATTCATTGTAATGGTAAAAAGTAAATGATCAGTATTCTTAGGCTGAGACCCTGGGTGTTCTCTGGAATCAAAGTCTGCAGTGCACCTGGAGCAGGAAGCTCACAACTGGTGGAAACTGTCACCCAGGTATTCATCCACAAAACAAAGAAAAAAAAAGTTTGTCTTCTTCACCAAAGAGCTCCAGGTATGCCTCCAGCAAAAAAGGACTTGAGAGTTGGACAGTCCCGACAGAGCCTCTTTACACAGAATCACAGAATAAGCTCAGTTGATAAGGACCCACAAGGATGATCAAGTCCAGCTCCTGGCCCTGCACAGGACCATCCCCAAGAGCTACACCCTGTGCTCAAGAGTATGGTCCAAATTCCTCCACTGGGAAAAAACAGACAGTCAAACATTTTCCTTCAATATCTCTTGAGACAGCTGTAGACATTCTTCACTGCATGCCTGGGTTACACCACGAAGAGATGGATCCATTATAGCAGGACCTGCTCTGAGAAGACAAAAAGAAATAGTTTTAAAATGGAGGAGGGTCAATATAGACTAGGTATAAAGAAATTCTTTGCAATGAGGGCAGTAAAACACTGGCACAGGTTTCCCAGAAAGCTGGTGGCTGTCCCATCCCAGGACACAAACAAGGGGCTCTGAGCAACCTGATCTCATTGAAAGTGTCTCTGCTTACTGGGGAGGGGAGGACTAGATGACCATTAAAAGTGCCTTCCAACCACAACTATTCTATGATATAAATCCTCCCATTCATAGATCTATGTGGAGTCCAAGCTAGAGAAGCTCTTTGCAGATCAGGATTCAGGTACAAAATCAAATCAAAGCATCTCACAAAGAAGAGATTAATGATTTGTCCTTCGATGTAAGAACCTCTGGAGTGCAATTGAGTCATCCTCACAAGTTCTAACAGCTAGCTCCAGCAACCTTGAAGGGTGAGCATCAGTGGTTCACCAGTTTCCCTTTTTAGGACAGATACCCATCTCCAGCTGGCAGATGCAAGATTCACAAGATCATTTTGTAGTCCTGCTTGAGGTGGATACTTGGAAGCTGTTGGCTGAGTTGCCTCAGTGGCACAGAACACATAAATCAAGTTCCCAGTACTGTCACTTTCCCCCTGCTACCGAATGTTGAGCTTCCTTTCAAATCCCAGAGCTTCATGATCTTGAGCAAAATAACTTTGTTCTGCTGAGCGATAGACAAGAGCAATTCAGAGCTGCCTGCAGTGGGGAAGAGATGAGCACGTCACTGTGCAGTGCAAAGTCCTCAATCCACCAGAATCTGATAAAAGTGGGAATGATGGCTGAAAGGGGTAGGAATCTGGGTATATAGTGGTAGATTTTGAGGCAGGATAGAATGTTCAGTTGTATACTTGTGAACTCACTGCCTTCGGTAGGCTGGAAAAGCAGTGATAGGAATCTAGAGTTTTACTGAGGGTTAGGCTACAGCAGCAGAAAGAGAAAGCGCTGTCGTGACACTACCACATCATCGGGGAAGGAAAAATTCAGGAGAGAATGGGCAACTAGTAACTTTGGAGTGAGTTAATTGCCTGATAACTTGATGGTCTGTGTCTCTGGGCAGATTTGTTCTGTGCTTTCATGCAGAGATGCACTGACACATCTGAAACATGGAAATATTTTATGCATCTGGAAGCGTCATATCACATCAAGCTGTGCATAGCAGACCAGTTCATCTGGCAATAGCACAAAAAATATGTCCTTGTCCTAATGCAAATAAAAGGGGAACAGCATCCTAGTTTAAAGAGCTGATCATTGAGATAGTAGACTGCAATTGGAGACTGGAAATAAAATATTTGAGGGAAGATATTCCCTTCCAGTTTGCACTGATATCACAGACCTGAGACAAAGACAAGCACATTTTGGCTTGTCATTTTTATGCCACCAGATATTGCTCTTCGTTCTGTATTTACAAAGCTTTATAAGTTAACCAGCCAATATTTATTCCAAATGAAGTGTCTCCTTTTGAATTTAGACCAAACTGAGAGACGGGAGGAGCTTTATCTCAAATCTTTGTAGGATTTCAGTCACACAAAGATCCTGAGCACAAGCATTTCCAAATTCAAATTAATAAAATACAAAGTCTTTTATATTTCAAAGCAGGTGGAAGGAAGATTTGGGGTTTGGTTTGTAGGAAAGGATTGAGTAAATGACAAAATGAGAAAGGATGGTTATATTTGGGTGATGAACATTTTCCCACTGTCACACTTCAGAATGAAAAATTTTGAACGCTCCCTGTCTTTTGGGTGCTAACAAAAAATCTCAGTGACTTGACACTGTGAAGGTCTGCTTTTATGCAAAGGCTTCTATCCTGGAAAGATCAATTTCACCACCAGCTGAGAAGGAAACTATCATGACATCAGGAGAGAATCTGAGTTTTGATTAAACAATTTTAAAGTGAAATTATCCCCAGAGAAGTGGCTAACAGGAAAATCAAGAAGAAGCTGAGAACAATTTAAAAACAGTCTAGTGGGATGCTTGTCACCAATAACAGAATTATTACAGAGCAGCAAAATGCAAGAAATAACAGAGTAAAGCTGAAATTTGCATTTATTGCAAGGTTTTTTCTCTTCTCCCTCTTCGACTTTGCCCCATACTACCATATGTGGAATGAAAAGACATTTTCAATCTCTTTTTAAAAGTGCCTCAGCTGGTGATTTTAGCTCAGTTCTAGCTATTACAGAATGTGGCTGGCCCCATAAATGTGCAAATGGACAATTAATGCTGCCACTTCTGCTGAGCAAACAGCTAAATTGTGCGTTATCACTTATTTCATACAACATCTCTCCAAATGATCAAAATGTACGTGTGGGTGTTTTGGTGGGGTTTTTTTCTGACTTGACACAAAGTTAATAAGAATTTGAGAGCAGAAGAAAAAGAGAAATTGGTGAGAATAATAACCTGGACACAAATCCAACTATTTAATGAAGGCTGAAAGCATTTAAAAATAAAGCCCTCTTCCAAGGGGATAAAAAAGCCATTTGTCAGGGCAGAAAAAGTTAAAATTAATATCAGCAAGATGTAAAGCCACAAGAAAATTAAAAACTCAGAATAAAAGTTATCAATTTGTATGTTGATAAATTTAGCAATGGTTGATAATATGGAAATTTAGCAGTAGTCTTTGACTATTTAAGGAGCTACAAAACTTGCAAAACATGCAAATTTTGAAAGGAGGCTGTTTTTTTTTCCTATGAATGACCAAAATGCTAGGCTATTTGTTTCAAACATCAAAAATACTATCTGGACAAAACTATGTTGTTCAGAGTAAATACAGTAGCTATCACTGGAAGAGTGAAGGACAATTCAGCAGAGATTAAGCAGATGCTTGTCATAATTTGGTGGGCACTGAACCAGGCTCTGGGGGTTGAGGTCAAAAGCATTTGCCTGCACAGAAGTTACAGACATCCTCATCAGAGATGTTTTGTAGTGCATATGGGATTAAATCTATTTCTGCAGTAAAAAGAATGAAAACTCTGTATGTTCTACCAGAGCAGTTACCTCCTGAGGAAGGAGGCAAGGGAGAGAGAAAGGGAAGAATCCATCCAGACCAACTTCACAGAGTTGCTTCACAGGTGCTTCACAGAGTCAGCACATCCTGGGGTGGAAATCACCTCAAATTAGATTGTGATTTGGGATAAGGCTGACTCTGTTACAGGAGCCATAGCAGGTTATGAGCTTGGTTTACATGGAGTCATGACTTCATTAAGGTTGGAAAAAGCCTCTAAGACAATCAAGATAATCCAGCTACTAACCCATTATGTCAAGGCCACCACCAAAGCATGTCCCCTAGTGACACATCTACAGTCATTTCATGATAATAAGCCGCACCATTTTGACTAAAGTTTTGGTCTGAACCTGAAGTGAGGCTTGTAATCCGGAGCAGCCAATAATATGAAAAAAACCTGAAATTTGCCAACCTGCCCAGCAGGGGCAGGGCCAGCAGTGCTGGGCCCCGGGTCGGGAGGAGCGAGCACAGCAGCAGCGGGGCCGGCAGCACCGGGCCAGGGCCAGCCCGCCCAACGCTGCCAGTGCAGGCGGGGGTGAGCGAGCCCAGCGGCAGCGGCGGCCGGCCCCGAGCAGCCCCGCTGAGCGGCAGCACTGAGCTGGCTCACTCGGCCCCGTTGGCAGCCCCAAGTGGGCCGAGCCCACATGGCCCTGAGCCAAGCCAGTAAACCCCACGATCCCGCGATTCTGCTACTAATTGACAGCTTTGTGAAAGTTGCACGGGGGTCCTCACTGCGAATGAAAGTGCAGCTTATAATCAGGTGCGGCTTGTATATGGACAAAGAACAAAATGTTGCTGACACCCAGACATGCAGCTTATAATCAGTGCGACTTGTAATCGTGAAATTACTGTACATGTCATTTATATACCTCCAGGGATGGTGACTCCAGTAAAGCCCTGGGCATCTTGCTCCTCTGCTTGACAATTTTTCCATGAAGAATTTTTTTCATAATATCCAATCTAAACTTCACCTGGTGGAGCTTGATGCAGTCTCCTCTTCTCCAGTCACTTGTTGCCTGGGATAAGAGCCTGATCCCCACCTGGCTACAACCTCCTCTTAGAGTTTTGTAGAGGGCAATAAGGTCTTTCCAAGCCTCCTGTTCTCCAGATGAAATAACCCCACCTCCCTCAGCCACTCCTCACAAGGCTTGTGCTCTGTGTCCCTTCTCTGGATGTGGGTTTGGACAAGGGTTTGAAGCAAAACACCCTGCTTCTCTCTCTACAGAAGCTGCATGGTCTCCACTCTCCTATGGCTTGCTGAACACTGAGGACAACCTGACACAAAGGGAGACACATCGTTAGAAAAATGCTATCGTGTTTCAGGGCAGAAACTGAAACAGGAAACCTGAGAAGAGGCACATCCAGAAGCAAAATGTCCTTGTCAGAAAAAAAAGAGAAACAAGCCCATGTCTACCCAGGGCTGGCCACTCTTCTTGGATAGTGTTTCCACCGAAAGGGCATACTCAGGCACAAACAAAAGACATTTTTTAATGGTTCTGCACTGTATTTGAGAGTGCTTCAGTGAGGCTACAAATCAGAAAGGCAATCTCAGCCATAGGAAGAGGGGATTTGGGGTCACATTCTGTCTGTGCAAGGTTTGTCCCAGGGCTGACACGTGGGATGGGAGATGGGTGAAACAGGACAGATGAAATATTGGGGAAGGAAGGAGGCACCTCAGTGTGTTTGCTTTGTTCCTCAATAACCTTGTTTAGTCTGCTGTATGGTACAGTCTGAGCTCTTTCCATTGCGATTGTGGCAGCGTTTGCCCTGTGTTTGCAGGTTTTTTGTTATTCAAAGAGCAGCAAATGAATCTTGTGAAGCCTTTGATGTTCCCTCTGTACTTTAAATAGATATCACTTAATCTGTGATACACACACAGGATGGTTTGTTATGCATACTGAATTGTACACTCTGCTTCTCAAAGGAGAGATGATTCTGAGGGCTGCCACTAAAAACCAAATCTGGTCTGAAAACCCTAAGATTTTTCTCTACAAAACACACCAGAGCAGAATGTAGACGAGTTCTAGCCTTTTCTCAGTATCATTTTACTTTCCTAATTCCATCAAAATCTTGACTGAAATAATTTAAAATATAAATGCTTGAGAGTATTTTCTTAGGATAAGAAAAAAATTCAGATAATTTTGTCAGCTTAGTAAAAGACCTGTTTTTATTTTCCATGGTATGCCATTGAATTTGCTCACTGGCAAAAGTTTACGAGAAAACAGGATCTTTTATCTTTTTAAAAAATCATGAACTCACATTCTGAATGTGCAAGTGCAGGAATTTCTGCAGCCAAAGGACAGAAGCATACAGCAGGATATATAAACCATAGGCATTCAATGAAAATGATCTGGTGTCAGTATGAATATTAAAGACTGGAAATAAGCTCTCCATAAATTGTATCCAGAAATAATTCATTGTGTAGTTTTGAATTATTAAATACAGCATAACCAGGGCTTTGTTGAAGCAATTTGTGAGTAACAGCACACAGAATTTCTAAATTAATTATTTTTTTAAAAAAACAATACTGTAAATTAATTGAGCACAAATGAAAGAATTTTTTTAATACCACAGTTTTTTTCCCTTGTGATTAAGACCATGGTCACCTAGAGAGTAGGAATTTTTCCCAAGACAACATTTAGCTATATATATTCCTATTTTCCTAGATATTTGCCACTATTAACTTGTGGTAGCCTGTAATCCTTTCCCAGGAGTTTTCTTCTGTCCTCCAGCATCATCCTTGCCCACATCTGGAGGAGTCTGAAGCAGTCAGACTGTTGGAGGCAGGCAAATGCTCTACACAAGACCAATTGGGTTTTTCAGCCCTCTTGAGACTTGTGGGTCTCAGGTGTCTGCAGCTGCACCAAAAGCCACACAGCACCTGAAGACCCTGAATATTTTGTGCCATGGAGTCTTGAAATGTCGCCTCATTTAACTGTATAAAGAGCAGCTTTAAAACCAGATGGCGGCTGGCTGCACCCAGCCCTTCTCTTGGACTCTACATTATTTACAAGGCAGGGGTTTTATACTGAAGGTGGTTACAGAGTGGCAAAGGTTGCCCAGAAAAGTGGTAGGTGCCCCATCGCTGTAAATATTTGAGGACAGTCAGGGCCCAGAGCAACCTGATGTATTTGAAGATGTCCCTGCCTATGGAAGTGGGGGTAAAACTGATTGGCCTTTAAAGGCTCCTTCCAACCTAAACTATTCTGTGATGATTCTATTGTTCTTATCTCAGAACAGCCAAGCAACTCCAAAATGTTGTTCTTTTTTCTGTTTCCATTCCAGCATAGATGGCTGTTGATACGCTGTGTTGAAATGCTTGAACTGCTGGTCCCTGTCCACAGTGTGATGAATGGCTCTCTATTTTCACTCAGAATTGCAAAACATCAGACAGGAAAAAAATACTCACCCCCACACCCACAGATTCATAGAATCGTGGACTGATTTTGTTCAGCATAGACACAGAGCATGATCTCTGTACTTGTGGCAGACTCACACTCAGAACTTCAGCGTCTCCATAACTATAATGTTCTTTTATGCTCACTAATTTAACTGTCTTCCAATGACAAAATCCATAGATCACTATGAATTGCACAGGAAAAGCAGTATATGCTCTCATTTTCTCCAGTTCTTTAGTGGTGTCTTAAATAAAACTATGTACAACAGAAAATAAAACATAATCTAAACAGCTTTTAAGTGGAACAGATATGAATGCTGTAATGAAAGTAACCCAAAAAATTCAGGGGACCTTATGTAGGCAGTGTCCTACTCTACCATCCACAGGAATGCAACAGCAGAAGCAGGTGGAAATCACTGTCAGGGTTCACTTTGACCTGTAACTAATGCTGATCAAAACATTACATCTGCTTTCCTACATATACCCAGGTGAAATTAGATCACTGGCTGAAATATTCATGAACACACTGCTCATGCTCAAAGTGAACAACATGGATTCCTCAGCAGGCACAGCAACATTTCTGAAAGTGTCATCGTGTCTGTCGTGTTAGAAACAAGCGTGTATTACTAAGAGGAAATAAGAAAGAAAATGTCCTTTTACTGGATTCCAAAGGGTGGCATTTCTTCTGTAGTGGGATATCAGTTCAGCATAATTAACAAAAGTAAAACCTTTTTTAGCAAGTGGAGACAATTATAGACTTCCCTGGGATAAATCAATTACCCATGTGATACCCTATTTAAACATATTGTAGTTAAAAATTCCAGAGTTTTTTTGCCATGTAGAGTACTTACTAGCATAATTAATTTGCAGGAGTTACTTCTCATTTTTCCTGGCAATAGAATTTACCTAAAAAATGTGCCTAAAGACATGGAAGACATCTGCAACTGAGTTATCATGTGCTTTTCAGAAAGCACTCTAAACTTGAATTATCATTTCTGTGATGAAAATAGTAGTAAAACAACCCATGTCAGACATATCAAGTTCTGAGTGCATTTAACTGCTTCCACACCAACTTTCAGAGGAATTGAGTAGACTTTGAAGTTTATTTGGATAGAAAAAGTAGGATTTCATTAAAATTTACTGGAAAAGCAATTTTCTTTTGTTAGTCTTGCAATCTGGCAAAACATTTTTCACATCTCCCTCTTTTTAGGAGCTTTTAGCAGAGTAGTGTGCAATTAAATTTGAGGAGATTTTTAACCATTGTGCAGGGTAAAATTCTCACTGTCAAGTGTATGATGACTCAGTCAGTGTTTAAATTAATTTTTATTACAATAATATCCAAATGTAGCAATGTATAATGAGATTGGCACTTGGGCCAGACCATTGGAATGAAATGAACATACCATAAAGCCAAATAAAGGATAACCATGTGCATTGAGTGTCTAAAAAAATTGCAAACTGCTTTTTTGAAGCCACCAATCCACTTTCATGCCTTGCTGATTTAGCAGACGTTCTCAGTGCCACTGCTATCCACAGAACCCTGATAAGTCTCTGAGCTTTGCTTATAAAGCTCATATGTGCTTATATTTTGTTAATGTGTAGGGATGAAATAGGGTTGTCCTGTTGTCCTTAAGGTTGTCCTTAACATGACTGTGCCTATGTCCTGAGCCTTTATGTCTTCACATTCTTCACATATCTTAGAAATGGGCTTTCTTTTACCTGCAGTCCAAATGTGAGAGAGATATTTCAGAGATACTCCTTTTCAAATGCTCCTTACGTCCTGCAAAAACCGAGAACCGCCTCCAGATTGTTATTCCACCTTCAAAATGTTGTTTATAGCAATACTATTAGTTGGCTGCCTGGCCCTGACCAGATGGATCATAACATGTATCTGGCCTAGTTTAATAATATATTTTACTAGAAAACATTATGATCTGCCACTTCAAGGGTTTGGTGTATGAATATTGCCACAACATGGCATCCATATGCATCTTTCCCATAAAATTAGAAGAACAGTATTGTAAATCAGCAGCGAAATAACATCAATTTCTGGTAACTGCTAAAGGTGCATTTATCAGAGTGTTTGTCTGATGTTGAAGAAGAAAAAAAAATTCTTGTATGTGTAGTTTGGAAATAAGAAAATCTCACAACCTTGTATTCTGCTCCATCAAATGCTAAGCTGGCCAGAAACTCAGCTGTACCAGCAAAAGTGGGTCTCCCTTTGTTCAACAGGAGCATTTAACTAAGCAGCAGAGACCTTCTTGTCCTTGTTCCTGAGCTGCTCGTGTACCACCTTATGCTTGTCTCCAGGAACTCCAACAACAATATTTGTCTCTTTGAAGATCTGCCTTATCTCTCTGTCTCCTCCTCTTTAGAAAAATCTTATTCTTTCTCATGACTGTGTTAATGACTGACCTTGGTCGTTACAAACACTCCTTGTCTGTGAACGCAAACAGTCCTTGGCTGGCTCCATGGCCCTCCAGCTATCAGTGTTTGAGACACACATAATTCCCCTTCTGGAATTCTGCAACACTCAGTTGCTTCAACTTACCTTGCTGTGAAAGAAATACTCAATTCCCACAGAGCAGAATACCCAAATACTCCAGGTTTGCTGGCAATGCTCTGAGCACCAAGGGTACCAACTCCCAGCAGCTCTTTTTCCATCCTCACTAATATAATATTAGCATTATACCTTGAGCTACTTATCCTAAAGTGCTCTGAGCCTCCATATAACCAACTCTTTCTTAACTTTCATCCATTGAGCTCTCTGGGAAACAGTATTTTAAGTCCAGTGCCTGATTCTTGGACTAAGACACTACTAAAACCACAATCGGGGTAAGACTCATAAGAAATGCTATTTTTGCAAGTGTTTGCTTTCCCAAGAGTGTTGATTGTCAAGCAAGATTTTTCAGAACTCACTCATGGTTTGGGTCCTAGGCAGTGGAATCCTGAGTCTGCGTGAGAGCTTCCATATATTCACCACTTTGTGTATTTTATCCTCTAAATTTTCCTTGAATTAAATGCATCTCCTGGTGAGGCGTTATTTACTGATGTCTTCAGTAGCAATGTTAGAATACGAAGTTCCTGCCTGCACCAACATCTATTCACTGGTAGGTGGTGTTCCACACCAGGTCTTGCTCTGTACCACCAATTGTGTCAGAAGAACTGACTGCCAGGCCATAACCTGGTTTGGCCTGAAAAGGGCAGCAATTCAACAGTTTTCAGAGAATAGCAGGTTGGTTGTGGCTGGAAAGGACCTCTGCGGGTCATCTGGACCAACCCCTTTGCTCAAGCAGGGACACTTTAAGCCTGCTGTCCAGGACTATTTCTGGATGGTTTTTCAGTATCTCTGAGGA
Organism: Turdus rufiventris; assembly: GCA_013186435.1. Classification (NCBI taxonomy): domain Eukaryota; kingdom Metazoa; phylum Chordata; class Aves; order Passeriformes; family Turdidae; genus Turdus; species Turdus rufiventris. The sequence continues at coordinate 285,059 of PYHW01009360.1, read as the reverse complement.
TGGAGAATCCACAGCCTCTCTGTACAACTTGTGCCAGCACTAGCTATTAAAACAGGTAGTTTGATAGCATTAGAATTCTGCCACTGTCTCTTTTGGGGTAGAAAATGGAAGTACAGAGGCAAAATGTGTGGGTAACTACAAGCCCTTGAGGCTGTCTTTGTGACCAAGCTTTCTCACAGTGTGGGATATGAAGTTTAATCAGCACTCTATTTTTCACTGAGTTTTTTCTGTGCTGTTGGAGAAGGAGGTAAAACTGATAGCAAGCAATATGCACTTAAATAGAACATCTGAACAGCTGCATTTCATGCCCCTTCAAAGTAATTTGCTTATCTACCTTAGTTCAGATAGATCCTGTGAGGAATTAATCACAAACATTTCATATTTTCAGTAGATATGCTTTACCAATTCATTTTCAAAAGAGAGATAATTCCCAGTCTGACTTCCTACTGGTTATGATTTGAATTTTCTTTGGACTGTTGGCAAAAAAGGAAGACAATGCTACTACCTATTCAGTCATATAGAAAATCATTCCAAAACTACCATGAAATTATTTATATGTGGAGAAGTAGCCAATATAAAAATTGGTACTTCCTCCTCTGCATGAATGAAGGGCATCTCTCTCAGCAGAGTTTCTTTTCCATGTAGGAACTGTCATGAGACACCAGCTTTTGAAAAAACTATGGATAGCTGATGTCCATTGAGTGGGATCTTCTCTGACAGAAGGATGTCCATTCAGGATTTGAAGCATATGAGAAATACTTTTACATGTCTGAGGATCTGATCTAGCCTGACCATAAATTCTTCTGCCTAAAACAAGTAAACTTCCAAAAATCCAGCTCTTTTAATACTCTGAAACAGGAACTAATATTTTGGGAAAATCCAGCTTTCATTTGAGTCAATTAGAAAATAGTTTCAGACTCCAAATAAGAACTGTAGGATGGACTTCAAACATTTAATACAACAATACTTTCTTTGCAGGCTGTGTGATTCCCATGGCTGTTGAAACACAAAGAAACTTATTTACAGAACACAATTATCCCCCTTTCCCTTATTTTTCACAAAAAGGCAGAAGATATAAAAGATGCACATACATGAAACCTTCACAGCATAACAAACAGGCACATATATATTCATATTATATACATCACCTTACATACACATTCAGGATTCCTCAACAAGAACTACAGCCACCTGAACAGATGGCAACGCCACAGGCAACTTTGCATTCAAAAGAAATGGAGGTCAGTGGAAAACAAAGCAATGCCCAGGGGAGTTTTACAGCCTAGACAGCTTGTCAGTGCCAGAGACAACCTGCACCCACCAGAGAAACAAAGGTACCTGCTGCCAGCCATGGCAATGACGTGCCTGGCTAACCTGGGGGCCAGTGGCTTGTGCGAGGGCACAGATGCAGCCCCATGCAGCTTTAGCACATGCCAGTATTAGGAAATCTGGAAGGCAGTAAGGCCACTCATTAATGTCAAGTGGATGTGTCTCAGTGCCTGGTTCACTCAGAGCCTGGGGGATATCAGCTGGCAGGAAACTCTGTTGTGCTTTTTCAAACAGGATGGGCAGAGTGCCAGCAGAGTTATTTGATCAAAGGTACAAAGACAGTTGAATGCCTCAGACTCACCCCCACCCTCCATCAGGTGAGGAAACGCCAGGGTCCCACCACCTGCTCTGACCCTTCCCACTTCACCACTGAGGGGGGCAGATGGCAGAGGAAAGCCAACAGAATTGTGAAGCTATCACAGGAACATTTTCTGCCTTAAAATAATTTAAAAATTCATAAATGGGTGGGTAACTGCAATCCCACTGCTCATGCTTTTACTGCAGTGCTAAAAATTTTATTTTTGTATCTTAAAAAAAAAGTTCATTTTCTTTAGGAGTTCACATAAGCAGTGAGAGTAGAAATCAGTGGGAGTAGAATTCCATTTTAAAGCCCCAGATATGTACTAAAGAATCTGCACAAAACCAACCCATCAGCAGCTCATCTTTGCTTAGAAATGACATTTCAGTGGAGCAGATGTGATAGGAGTCACTGAAATACAAGCTCAGTCCTGCCCCCAGGATGCTGTGCCTGAGATTATGGACCCACAGAAAAAAAAAGTCCTTTTGTCATTGCCTTACGTATTTTCTTGGAAGGTCTATGCCAAATAAACAGAAAGCAGATTCCATTTAATATTTGATTACTTTTCTCACACCTCAGAACTCAGGTGTGTTTTATAATTAATGGGCCTAGAAAAAACTCTGACATTAAATCCCTGTGGTTTTGAAACAGTGAGATATAGATACGTTTAATGCCCTGTGACAGAAGACATTTATATGTAAAGGTCTTTATTTTAAAAGGGAAGAAATAGGGAAGATCCAACTGGAAGATCACTGAAGAGCAGATAAGGAAGAATTTGAGCTTGAGGTAAATCACAATCCTGTGATTTTACAGACTTGGAACATAAAAAATAAGAGTAAAATGATTAAACTAATAGAATGAGAAACACTGCTAAAAACACCTTTGTAAAAAATACTGCTAGTAAGGTTTCTTATATATTCTTTATTTTCATTTTATGTGCTTTATTTTTTTTAGTCTCTTTCTTAATAGAGTCTTTTTCCTGAGCCCCTCTCTGACATTAGGACAGATCAAATACAGTCTTTCATAAATATCACCCAAGCTATCTGACCAAGCCCCTCTCTAAAAATTAAGACTTTTCCAATTTTGTTGGACACACAGAGCCAGACTGTCACTGTCCTGCAGTGTTTCCTGACAGTCCAATCCTTGCTGCCCAAGGAGAGCTTGACTCCTCTCAAAACTACAATACCAAGAAAATATTTACAGTAATTTCACGACTATAAGGTGCACCGGATTATAAGGTGCACCTCTGTGAGTCGGCAAATTTCACAACTTTGTACATTATATAAGGCACACTGGACTATAAGGCACACTTTTTTTTGCAGCGAGGAGCTGCGCCGTGAGCAACAAAGTAATGATTACTGGCGGGTGCTCAATTTGCAAACATTTTTCACAGATCGGTGTAGCCTTTAAATGCAGCCCCAGGTGTCCTCCCCGTGCCATGGGCCCTGGCACTCCCGCCCGCCCCCAGCGCCAGCTGGCACAGCTTGCGGCTCCCAGCTCCCACCGCACGGCCGCACTGCGTCCCAGCGTCCCCCCTGCCTGGCGGCCGCGGTGGATCCCAGTGTCCCCCTGGCTGGCAGCTGCACCGCATCCCCCCAGCCAGCGGCTGTGCCACGTCCCCCCGCCTGGCGGCTGCGCCAAATCCCAACTTCCCCTGCTCGGTGTCCGCGGCTCCCGCAGTTCCCGGCTCAGCTTGCAACTCACACTTTCGGGTTGGCAAATTTCCAAACTTTGTCCATTTATAAGGTGTATCCGGATTATAAGGCGCACTTCTGGCTTCGGACCAAAATTTTAGTCAAAAGGGTACGCCTTGTAGTCGTGAAATTACTGTACTTCCCTAAAGTTTCTTCTGAACAGCATTCTCTCTACACTACTAAGTGGATCTCAAATAAAATGAAGTATTTTTCTATGCAAATACAAAGATTTTTTTTTTACCTGCTCCCATACACAGGGTTACATGGGCAGAATTCACTGCCTACACTATAGGAAAGCCCTGGGAATTAATGATTAGTCTGCTGCAAACATCCCTCATGACTGTAGTTTATCCATCAATCCAGAGGGAAGTGCTTTTGACAGTCTGAGTTTGAGCTCCTCTGCTGCACTGCCAGGGGTACTGTGATGTGGGACAAGGAAAATCTTCTTTGTGAAGAGAGAAATTCACACTTTGACAAGTGCTACAAAAAAACAGAATGTGAATCCAAACCCCAGTATTTTTCTACCCTCTCTAAAGCTGCTGATAGAGACTCTGCTGATCACCATCTTAAACTTGATTTTTCTCACTGGATTAGGGAGAGATCACTGAACAGACTTGAGTGCAGGGGACCTCTGGATCAACCTTCTGCTCAAAGCAAGGTTGGTGCTGTGGTTAGACAAAGTACTCAGGGCTTTGTCCAGCTGGGCTTGAAGCCCCTAAACACAGAGATGTCAAAAACCTTGCTGGGGAATTTGGTCCCTGCCAGACTATCCTCGTGAGAAAAAGGGTCAGATGTCCAGCATGAACTCCCCAGTTTTAGCTGATGTCATGTGCCTGCAGGGGGAGAAGGACTTACATCACAGTATGGGGATGTGGAGGTTGCTGCCACCAAGCAGTGGGCTGTGATATCATGGGCAGATGCACTGGAAACTCTTATCCCTCACTGCTTTATTTAGAGTCAGCAGAGCCTGGGCTAGTCTGGCTCCAGCCAGAATTCCATCCAAGCAATGTAGAGAGGATTGGAGGATCAAGCCAGGCTTCTCTAGTGCTGGGTGGTGCCTGTCACTGGCAGATCTTGGTGCCAGTCTCAGAGCCATCCCTCCAGTTTCCCTGCCCTGCCTGCTTCAGGCAGCTGAGCACTGCAGATGCAGCACTGAGGGTGAGCTGTGCAGGAAATGTCCTGCTGGGGTGGCTGTGGGTGTGTGACAGGACCCAGGGAGATGGGGGGTGGCCTTCTCCAGGGGCTTGGCCACTTCTTCCTCGCTGCCCCAGGACAGCCAGTGACCATGGCCTCTCTCTCCTGAAGGAGGTGACAGCAGTGAGGGCAAACAGCCCCTGATCCTTATCTCTCCACAACGTGCTGCAGAGCCCAAAAATGTCCACAGAGACCGACAGCAGCTGCCCCATCTGCCAGGACGCCTGTGAGGATGTGGCTTCTACTCTGCCCTGTCACCACCAGTTTTGCCTGGGCTGTATTTTGCGGTGGACACAGAGAAATCCAGTGTGCCCACTCTGCAGAAGAACAGTAGTGACTGTCCGGTTTTCTGATCATGGAGAAGACGACTATCTGGAGACATCCATCACAGTCCCTGAGGAGCTGCCAGATGGCAGCAGCCAGGCAGAGAGAGATCCGGGCAGCCTGGATGAGAACAGCTCCCATCCTCCTGTGGTGTCCCCTTCATCTTCTCCACAGGACACACCACTGCCTGAGGTGTGGGCAGAATTTTTCCATCAATGACAGCATCTCCTGGACCCTGTGCAGACTTGACTGCACCAGAGAATGAAGACGATATATGGGCCCAATGGTGGCTGGCAGAGAGCGTGCTGTGCTGCATCAGGCCCTGCCTCTGCACCTATGGCCCAGATGGGGAGATCGTGATCCAGAGTTTGCAGAGTGTGCTGGAGGAACACACAGTGCCACTGGTCCAGGACACCATCGGCATCATTGTGAGACACTGCAGCTCAGAGCCCAGAGTACTCCCATGCTGCTGCAGATGGGGATGACAGTCCAGTAGCCAGCAGCATCTCCAGCAGCTCCAGATCCTTGAGTTCGTGCTCAAGGATGGGAACTCCCACCAGCAGCCCTACAGTCTCCAGGGAGAAGGAAGAAGCTGGCACAACAGAGGCTGCCCTCTGTGACGGTCACAGCGACTCCCCAACTATGCCCATCCCCCAGAGTGGGACCAGCCCTAGCAGGATCTGGGGTGGGAGGTGGTGGCAGATCCCTCTGCCCAGGGCAGCAGCTGCAGCGCCTCCACTCCCTGACAGGGCAGGGACAGATCATCTGGGGGGTTCTAGTGTTCCCCAAAGAGGAGGGACCCCAGGACCCCCAGTGCCAGAGCTCTCCCCCGTCTGCAAGAAGCCACCCTGACAGCAAGCAGGACTCCTGCATTATTTCTCCTCATTATTGGAGAAAAAGGAGATCCTCCCACACAGTCTCTGGGCATTGTTTTCTCCTCCTCCTGATGTCTACCCCCTTCCCCTCTTTGCCTTAAGCTTACACTGCCACATTCTCCTAAGATTCCTGCAATTATAGTACAATAAGGACTTGTGGGTAGAATTGTCCTCTTCTAGGCTGAGCCCTATCTCAGTATCTCCAAGAGAAAGTACAGTGCTGGTTGTGTGGGCTGGGCTGGTTTTAGCTGGTTTTTGGTCAAAGGGTGCCATCAATCAATGCCACCAAGACAGCCAGCTCTATTCTTGTCCCTCCTGAGTCCTTCCAAGCTCATTTGTGGGGGTGTTTTTGAGCAGAGATCTGCTGGGGTTTTGTCTCCAGTTTGCTTTTCAAAAACAATTACTGCAGCCAGAAAGTACTTTTTAAAACCATATTATTTGTCATCCTCCAGGGACGAGCACAGCCATTTTAACTGTTGTTTCTTCCTACCAGCCTTGCACTGATCTAAGGATTATCCTGTAATAATGCAGGAATTTCTAGTCCAAGTACCAGATCCAAAATCAACCTGACTGCATGCTAAAGCAGGCACAATTACAGCCTGCACTGTGACTAATCCTGCCAAGAACATTTTCCTTGAAATCTCTGATAGAGTCACAAACAAGGTAGCACTATTTCCATGCCTTTTTCTTTGTGTGTTTTAGGCTATATAGTCATAAAAAGTACAAACACTACACATGACGATATTCGCCCAACTGAAAGGCAGTGCTTGCCACAGTGTGGTTTAGACATCAATTAATAGTTCAGATAAATAGTGGGTCGATTAACTAGTCTGTTTCCTTCTGAACAGAATAAAGTTCTACTCAGGCATGTTCAAGGAATGCTGGTGTCTCTACACTGGACAGAGTAATTCAATAATCCTTTAAAAAGAAAATTTAAGCTGTTCACTAAATGAAGTGATGAGTCATAGGAGTAACTAGGAGGAAAAGCTTTTAAATCTTGGTAAGACCTGGGCATTTAAAGATGAAAATTGTCTTTAAGTCAAGATCTTCTTCACTAAACTCTGAACTTGGGGTAAGACATTTTCTGCTGTGAGGCTGGACCCAGGCACAGACTGCTGCAAGGACAGGCTGTTGGCTGTGTGACAGAGTGACCTCTGTCATCTCAGGGACTGCTGGAAGCATGCACAGGCAGGAGCAGGGCTTTTATTTTTGTGTAGCTGTTTCTGAGTCAGCTCCTTAGGCGTCTGGCTTAATTAAGAACTAATTCTAAGGAATTTCTGAATTCTGAAGAAATAGGGCAATCTGAGGAGCAGGACTTCTGTTTCCAGATGCCAGATGACAGTAAGCCTTCATGAACAGATCTAGTGAAGAAGCTTTAACACACACCTACTGTTTTTTTGAAAGCAGTATTAATATTATAGAGAGGGGAAAACAAAAGGTGATCTTCAAAAGCATGGATGTCAACTAGAAATCACACATTTATTAATTTCCAGAAATTCTGATTAACTATTCCATTCTCAGCTGTCAAAAGAAATCCTCCCTATTAGTGTTAGTTATCATTCCTGAGAACAGACACTGACAGAAATAAAGATCTATAAAGAATACTTGGCCCACTTTTCTATCAATATACATTTGACTCTCCAGCAATAGCTCCACTTCATCAAATGCTCTTTTCCTTTCCTTTAGTTTAATTTCTGATGCACCTGTCCATCATGCAGTTCGTTAGAGCTTTTAAATTTTAACAGTGTTCTTGGACTGAAGACATGAAAAAGGGGAGGCATAGGCATTTGTCGTTCTGCTGTTACTGAAAAGATTGTCTTGGTTATCCATCTTTAATTCATTTTTGGACATGAATGCTCTTAAAATAAGTTTATCTTCCCATGTGGCCAGGCTACACCATCACATCATACCTTGAAAAAGACTTTGTTTCTATAGCACGTACACAGCTTCAAGGCTTGCAAGCATATGCAAAATGGGCTTGGGAAAATGCATTTGAACATATTTATGGATTTATCCACTGTTCCACCTCTCAGAATTAAATGTTTTGAGGGAATTAATTGCTAACCAGGGACTATATCCTCTGATGGTAATTAAGAACCTGATGCTGACTGACTCCAATGGATCTACATGTTGTAAGAATAAGCAACTTTATGCAAGCTAATTCTAGAAGTAACTTGCATTTAACAGTTTGGCTTTGATTCATGTTTTCTGTGGAAAGCTGTGTGTGCCACAGTCCATCTGTGGGAATAACCACTGAGTGCTGGTCTGTTTCAGCTGCCTGAATCTGCAGGCTGAGAGGTTGGAGACAGCACTTGAGATAATATGTGAAGGTGAGTAATGCACTAAACTGTGGAAGGGGATGCAGGAAATGAGCCACAAGGGTGAAAAATGAGATAAAGAAGGATCATCCCATGTGAAAAATCATAGCTGTTTTAATGAAAGTCATGAAAATAGCTAACACTGACTCATAACTAACAACTTCTGTGAATTCTATAAAAGCAGGTATGTTGTCAGAAAAACAACAAAGTGTCCATTTGATTTTCAAAAAGCAACGAAGAGGACACATTCAGCGCAGTGCTGAAATATTCACGATAAGAATTAAAATTTAGGTCATTTTGTATTCCACATTCTGTTTTCTTCCTGAAATATAAGGAGGTATTTAAAATTGCTTTTAACTGGGGCATCATCAGTGTTTCTTTGCTTACTAGTGCAAAATTTTCATCTTTCATTCTTGAATAAGAGCCACTCAGCATGTTATTTCTTTCTTGTGGTAAGACTTAATTAGGAACCATTCAGGTTTTATAGGTGTGTTGGTTCAACAGAATCGGACTCTCAAAGAGTTTCATTAAACTTTAACTAACTAACTTTCTAACTAACTAACTAAATAAATAAAATGCTGACTATGGGATGGAGGAAAAAGAAGTCCTGTTGGCAAAGATAACTGGGGACAAAATAATCTTCCCAATGGATTACTTGGTAAGTGTTTTAACTTGGTGACATATTTAAAGCAGGTGACTATAACAGCTGAAGGAATGCCTAAGCATCATTTTGTCAGAGTGAGTTCAGAAACAGAACCACCAAGTAATAGGGTTCTTTTATGGCTTTTTCAGAATAAAAAAAGGGTGGAGTGGAAGCAGCAGAATCTGAAAGGTTTGGAAATTATGGTCAGCACTGGGACATGTCAGTTTTCCCTTTCTTCCCACCTTAGGTTCTCTCCAGTTTCCTCAAGGGAAATTGACAATGGTTCCATGGCAGGAGAGGCTCCAGACCCTGAGTCTGCCCCGCATTGTTGAGCTACACTGAGTTGTAACAACAGTGACAGTCATTCAGGGCCTGCAGAAGTATCAATAACTTTGTAGAAATGACATGTGCCCAGAGGGCAGGAACAGACAATTGCATTTCCCCCAAGTCATATGCATAACTCCGATAATCTGAGGCTGTGTGATTTATCGTGTGGCAGAGAAAGCTGTTGAGCTGATGTTTTCCATTTTTTCTGAATCAGGAGGCTTTTAGGGATAAGGTTTGCCAGCAAAGGGTGGTCTTAAATACTTCAAAGAATGAAGATTCATTTGCCATAAAAATAAGTCTTATGTGGGATTTCCCAAGGAAATTTTAACCACTATTGCCCACATATTTCTTCTCTCCTGGTTTCTCTAGAAATTTTTCAAATTTTGCATTTGTGCATACTACCTTTTTCTCACAGAGGAGAAAAAACATGATGAAATCTATCACTGTCAGGAATAGAAGAGCTGAGAACTAAATTTAAAAGCTGCTAAAAAAACAGCCACACACAAAAAAACCCCATTACAACATACTCCTCCCCAAAGAAAAAAAAACCAACAAACTAAAACCAAGAAAGCCTAAAAAACCTTTAAAAAATAATACCAACCTTGGTCAACCATTGTTTTAAGTAAAAAAAAAATTGCAACATCTGAGATGTCTGCCATTCTCAGCCAGCAAGCCAAAACCTCCCTGGCATCTCATTCTTCTCCTCAAATACCACCAAGGCCAGCTCACCTGGGTGTCAAACCTGCTTCACCTCAGCAGGAACAGGATGTACTGAAACTGCTGTGTAAGAGGAAGGTTGCTATGAAATCTGACCAGTTTCTTAATTAACAGCATTTCAATATGGTTCAGATTGCACAATATAAGTAAACAGAATTCTCATTATTCTCTGAGGCATTTGCTTGTTAGCCTTACTGAGGAATTGAAACTTTCTTATCCAGAGTGGTGCTGAGCACTAGAGAAGGGCACAGGTGAAGGCAGCAGACCAAGTGCTGTATCTGGAGGCAATGGGAGATTTGCAATCTTTTGCTAGGGACATTTATCCTCTGAAAGATTCAAACAAAATAGACTAGCGCCAGCAAATCTGACAATTGGTTATTGTTTCCCAGCAGAAACTGACTCCAAAAATTATCAGAAATTTGTTTAACTGAGAAATAATAATCCTACTCTGCATTCTAGATAGGACTGCTGGTTTTAATTCTCTTTGGGCCTAAGTTTTTTTGAACTTAAGCACCTTCTTTGTATGTACAACCTTGATGTTAGTTACACCCTTGCTCTGTGTTAAAGACAATCATGCATTCTCCTTTTGTCTTCTATCAACTTTGTTAATTATTTTCTTTCATATAAAAATGCATGCAAAATCCCTCTTGTCAAAGTTAAAAATCTTTAATGAAGCTGTAACTTTCAACTCCTTTAAGGTTTTATCCACCTTAAATTTGCTCTTTTTCCTAAAATTTTTAATTTTTTAACCTTTTTCACCTTTTAATTATTAATGCATCCCACCAAATCCCATCGAAGTCTGTAATTTTGTACTTTCAGGTTCAAATGCATCTTGAATGAAAGGATGAAACTCCTTTTAAGATGCCACCTCAACATTTCAATGATCCTTGGTCCACAACTTTTCTGCGGGACAAAACATTTTGTCCCAATTTCAGCACTTCACAAATGGGAATCACTTCTCTCATCAGACAATGATCAGGAGGATGGGTGGGTTGGAGTCTAACAAAGAGCTCAGGGCAGCTTAGATACAGACTGTAGAAGATCAAGGGAGTTTCTAGCACAGGAAAGTTGTAAATAGCTCTTGAAAATTGACAGATCTCTTCCTGGAATATCTCTTTGGGAAAAAAAAAAAAACATAATTTGTTTCAACATGCTGCTGCTGTGGGGACTGCATTTTGAGATAAATGGAAGCCAAATGACTCTCAAGATTGTGTTTGTAATTTTTAGTGACAAAATTCAATTAGGAGCTGTATTTGTAAATGCTAAGACACTTAGTTGTGTTTAAGTTGATGTGAGTATACATCCACTTAGAGTTTACACGATTTAATAGTCCCTCTGCTCAACAGTGCCTCTTTCCCCACAGGTAACACCAGTGAATACTACAGCCCACAAACATGGGATTTAACTTTTTTGGAGGCCTTAAGCTAAACAGAGCTGGAATTATGCCACTTGGAAAAAGTTATCTTCTATGCACAAAATATTTATCATTTCAACCTCACCAAACACAGATGTAGAGACAGCTCTCTCAGAAACGAGTTATGTGCTCAGAACTAACACAAATCACATTAGTGCACTGGAGCTAAAGAGGACACATTTAATCTCATCTCTCAGAAGTTTTTTCAGTAAGTCATTAAAAAGAAGTTTTACTTTTATATATGTAGATGTCTTCCTGGGAATGACTAGGAAATGGATTGACAACAATGGATTTCCAAGGCTAAAAGTCATAGAGCTCCATGCAGAGATAGGAAAAAAAAAATAAACACCTAGTGGTTTGTTTTTTTTTTTTAATTCATCATCTCTGTTGAAAGATGAAAAAAAATGAGAGTAAACAAATGCTTTTTTGACTGAAAATCCTGTCTGTGTCCTGTGTGATTCCAGTCACACTCCAGCTAATGTTATTTGCTTGGATACAGGCACCAACTGGTCCTTGATTCAATAAGCAGTACCCAGGTTATTGCAGTGAGAAATCAAAGTATTTCTATTTTTAATGTAAATTGAGAAGGTTTTTAAATGTTTTCCAGAGGAATCATCAGATTTTTCATACAGACCAAGTGGACTTCTCCCCTCCAAAACTAATGTACAATTTTAATCCTATCTTAGTCTATCACAGCACTCATTCATGCATGCAGAGATATCTTAATGCAACGCTGCTGTAGGAAAGCAATAAAGACCTCAGGAATTTTCCCCTCAACCACAAATGCACTTTCATAGCTCAAAAGATGGATTTATCATTTGAAACTAACTAAATCTCCTAAACTTAGCCTCTGGCAGTGTTTGCTTGGAGGAAAACACCAGCAGAGCTGAGGCCAATGCAGCATATGGGGAGTAACTCACAGCAAAGAGATATGAAAGCAGTGCAGGGAAAAGGGAGGGTGACTCCCTGTTCCTCACAATGAATCAATAATATATCACTGCCTTGTAGTACTTTTTATTATGTACTTCCCTAATTTCCTTTTTCAGTTCTTATCCATTCAACCCTAAACCAAATGTTCTGGAGGAAAAAAAAAAAAAAAAGAACTTTTCTTTCAGGTTTCTGAATGCAGGTGTGTTCTAGAATAGCTCTAATTGGAAAAAAACCCATATTTTACAAACAATATACTCATCATTTGAAGCAGGGAGAGATCTCTGGGAAAAGAGTTTTGTAAAAGGAACCGAGTCTATACACTCTGGACGACAAATTTTTTTTTCTCTTTCAAATAGAAATTTTGGTTTAATCTTTCCATTTCAAACAACAGTGTACTATGAAAATCATATGTTCCTACTTCTTATATCTGATTTTTTTTTTTTCAGTATTGTAGCAGCTGGCATTGTTTTATATTCTTAGTTTTCCCCCAGAGAAATGACAAGATTCTAGCCTTCACAACTCTAGGTAAAACTCAATATATCAACAACACCAGCTTGAAACCCTGGAGGCATAGAGGAATAGACAGATTCTTTTTTTAAAAGTCATATGTTTGAATATTTAGTTCACAATATTTAATAACTGGGGATTGGCAATCTTGAAACAACTGAACTAAAAGTGATCATCTGAAGTGAGATTTTTTAAAAAGATAACTTCATGCAATTAATTATTTAAAAAGCAAGCTCCATTACTGCTTTAAATAGCAACTTAGGTCTCTGAGTAGACATGTAGGTAGTTACTTTATGGGTTATGTGAGAGAAGCATGGGTAAATGAACAGTAACCTCAAATTTACCACAGAGTTCCAAAAGGTTGGAAGAATTCCATAGGGTTGGAAGATGCTCCACCAGTGGAAGCTTTTACTGAAAGTGCTGTCCCAAGTTCCCCATTGCATTTTGATGAAAAAGAGTGACAATTTTTAGACTTTTCACTCTGTAAACATTCAGCTCAGTTGAGCAGAAGAAGCAGTACTACTCTCTGATGTAATGAGCATTTGTCCAAACAGCAGTGAATAACAAACCGCAGAAAAATTACACACCACAAACACAATTGAACAGTTTATCATTTGCTCCCAGCCCTGCATTTCTGGTGGTACAAGGAGACTGTAATGTATTTCAGGTGTTCATGGGTCCTATTTGGTGTAACAGAGCGTTCTGCTCCTGCAGCTAAAAGGTAGGATTGTGCAGGCAAAAAAGTACAGACAATTCCTGCTCCCCGCCATCATCCCCTCCCAGCACAGGAGAGCCTTCAATGTGCTAGTCACTTTTCCAGCCAGCAGCTCAACAACTCAACATCCACCTCTCGACATCTACCTTTAGAGTGGAGGGGAGCAACTCCAGAGCAGACATCTGGGAGTTGCTTCCCAGACCAGTCCTTGGGATTACACTTGTTTGAAGCACAGTAATTTCACAATTATAAGCTGCACCATTTTGACTAAAATTTTCGTCTGAACCTGAACTGCGGCTTATTATCAGGTGCGGCTTATATATGGACAAAGAACAAAAAGTTGCTGTTTTAGTTTGGAGGACAGGTGTCTGCTGAGAAAGGCAGGAGCTTC
>PYHW01009360.1:247629-270912 GCA_013186435.1 Turdus rufiventris | reverse complement strand
AGAATAGATACCTTTTATCACACTCTGTATTGTAACATGTGGCTTATAATCAGGTGCGGCTTATATATGGACAAAGAATGAAAAGTTGTCAACACCTGGAAGTGTGGCTTATAAACGGTGCGGCTTATAATCGTGAAATTACTGTATATATGTGGGGGTGTTAAAACACTGGCACATGTTGTCCTAGGGAGGTGCTGGATGCTCTATCCCTAAAAATATTCCATATCAGGTTGTAGAGAGCTCTGAGCAACCTCATCTGCTTGAAGATGTCTCTGCTCATGGCAGGAGGACCCAAGCCATTCTAGAATTCTGTGAAAGGATTAGACTGAAGTTGTTTGATCTTTGTTTCGTAAGATAGCTTCCCATTTTAATAATTAATTGCCTTTGTTTCCACAGCAGTAAAAATAAAACTGTTCTTCCTCCTCTGATTGCTGCCTTATTCATGACCACCATGCTATGGGTGTGTTTGTTACGGCATCAACACGCTCCTCCTTTCTCCAGAGAGCTCAGTAGGAACAACCTGTGCTCTCTTTAAACCATCCAAGCAAGATAATCACCAGACATGTTTTCCTGTTGCTCTTGGCAATTTTCTGGTCTTACGGCATAAAATTCTCTTTAAAAATCAGTTGGACCTAGGCATTGGAAAAGAATAGTAACAACCATAATCATAGGAAAAATAATTTTCTTTTCACTTTTTCACTCTCAGTTGTGAGGCTACTTCTTCCAAATGAAGCTACTTTGACAAGAGTCTGTATGAGTTTTTGGCTAAACTTTTGATTAAAATCCATACCAACCATACAATATGTTCTTCTACATAAAACGGAAGGTATGGAAAGAAATTATTTTATAAATTGTTTAATAAGAAAAGAGTTTGTCTCCAAAAGGTTTATCTAAACATCTGTTTCCATGTTCATAATACCTTGCATCTGTATGCCTAGGAAAACTTCCTATTTCATATCTGCAGTTTACAGTTTATGTTTGTAAAGTGATTGATAGATATATCTGGGCAGGCTTTTGCTACGGGCTAAAAATTAGCAATACTTTTTTGTTGAAGTCTGAGTGAGTCAGCTCTTTCCATTGTCATTGTTCCTTGGAAATAAAGATTAATGACAAAAATCTAATAAAAATCTGTGGTACAAACTGGTAGAAGAGGAAGTAATAGTCTTTTCAGCAGTGTGGGCAGGGGAATCTCTTGGCAGTGCCAGAACAGTCCCTGTAAGTCCAGACTGGGCTTGAAAAGGGGACAGACCGGTGTGGTGGTGGATGGGCAGAGTCTGTCCTCACTGCCTTGCTGGAGAGGGACTGGGGAGAGGCAGGTGGAAAGCAAGAAGCAATCATGAATCAGTATCTACTGCTGCACAAACAATATGTTAGGACAGGTCTCTCTGGCAAATTCAAAGGGAAAATGCTTTTATGAAAAGGCTAGTTGTCCTGAGGGGGGGTTTAGGAATATCTGCCAAATGAAGTGGACATTTGAACCATACCCAAGCGCAGTGATTGAAGATTCTTGTCACATCTGGGGGCAGTTTCATTCCTTAATTGGGCAGATGTCCAAGTGAAACATCACATGCAGGACATAATTCTCGCAGCAAAGTCGTCATTTAATATTGCAGAGTGACCAGTGGCCTCATAAAAACCGACAGAAAGTGCTGACTTTCAGAAAGGCTGTTGATTCTTCCAGCAACCATTTCTTCATGCCTCGGCATAAAATGTTAATGCCATAACATTTGTTGTAGGCTTAAATCATCCCAATGAAACAGAAAGTGTTACTGAACTAATTCGTCCCAGCATGTTCCGCTGCAGATGTTTCATCAGCAGTTTTAAGATAATGGAATTAGAACAAGAAAAAATGTTTTCCCAGTTAGATTTAACCATATGCAGCTTTATATATTTATTTCAAAAAGTGTGTAGTTCCCATCACATATCATATCTATTTAGAAACAGATTTTGTATTTAAGAAGGTAAATTAGTTTTATTTCTTTGATTTTATTTTTTTCTTTACCTTGGTACAAAGGTGAGATACTACAGAATTTCTTCAGTGGTAGTGAGAGTCAATGATAACAGGATTCTCCCACATGGTTCAGAGAACTCCCCAAACAACTGAAAGAAACTATAATGGGATGGAAAAGATCATTCTGGCATGATTAGTTACCTTTGGTTTCCTGCAGTAAATGATGAAGAAGCCAGTGCATCTGCACAGATAAAGAAACAAAATCTGGAAAGAGAAAGAGCTGATAACACGCAGGTTTTTTTGTCAGTCTATTTGAACTTGCATAAAATTTACAGGGAATTAATAGATTCACACAGGTAAGTTAAACTGGATGGATTTTTTACTACTTCAGTGCGAGGTAATAATAATTCTCACATTGCATATTAAAAATGCACTTCTTGTTCTGAGTAAGAGATGAACAGACTCCAAGATACTTCACAAACCAATTACTTTGCTATCAGTAGGGTTTTTATGTTTCTTTTTTTTTTTCTTCATTTTCTGTTCAAAAATACACATCAGAAATTTTTAGGGCACTGCTGAGATGAAAATATAGGAAACCCTACTCAAAAGATTGCTGTTTATCAAATAACAGCAACTTTACAATGGAAGATTTTGCCCAAGGTTTTGGTATAACAAAATCTTAATTGAAAACCATAAAAATCTGCGGAGTGAGAAGAGATGAAGTCACTCAAAAGAAGACCATCACAGTTTTACTCCCAGCTGTCTTGCATTTCTAATCTGTGATGCTCACTGTCAAATATAATGCCCCAAGAAAAGCCAGGAAGTCATAAATATTTGTGTATGTGTGCTTATAAATAGGAGCCCCCAGATTAGCTTTCTCCCACCCCTGAGTGTGTATATATACAGGTAAACATATATATATGTTCAATGTATATATAAATATGTATATTTTTAATATATGCATAGAATATGTGAATGTGCAACATACTGCTGTGTTTAATTATGAATATCAAATCTACTTACAAACATCAGCTTTTAGGGTTGGGAGGTGTGAGGAAACAACAATAAGAGTGCTAAACAGACTCTTAATGGTGAGCATTTAAAGAAGCTATTCCAGCAAACTACCAGAGTAGTCATAGGCAGAGAATTCCACTGAGCGATGGTTAGAGACAAGGGAGAACCTGACATCCTGAATCAGCATTCACATCCTGCCGTTGCTCCACTCAAGGGGCTCTGTCTTCTGTCAGTGCCACCACTGCTGCAGGCATTGCTGTAGCATGAAGGAATCCTTTTTGCAATAAACACGGGCATAGTTAAATAAATTTCTGTGGAGTGCCTCTGCTTTCCACTTGCAGAATGCTGAAATTCAGCTTTCCAGAATGAGCCCACATAAGGAGGAATATCAGTGATCTCTCTACTGAGTAGGTCAGTGGCACCACCTCATCCATGCTGGCTCCAGAAGCTGCACATAAAGTGAGCAGCACAGTCAGCAGAGGAACCAGAGAAGGAAAACAGAACACAGGGCTGTGTGTCAGGCTTGGTGCTGTGACCACTTCCCTGGGGAGCCTGTTCCAGAGCCCAATCACCCTGTGGGGGAAGGACCTTTACTTGACAGCCAACCTAAACCTCCCTGACACAATTTCAGGCCATTCTCTCAGATCCTTTCACTGGACACCACAAAGAACAGATCAGGGTCTGCCCTATCTCTGCCCCTCACAAGGAAGATGCAGACCCCAGTAAGGTCACTCCTCGACTCCTCCAGGCTGAATAGACCAAATGCCCTCAGCCAATGCTCATACAGCTTCCCCTCAAGGCCCTTCACCATCCCCATGGCCTCCTTTAGACTCTCTCTGATAGTTTAGTATCTCTCCTACACTGTAGTGCCCCAAACTGCCCCCAGCAGGTGAGGTGAACCACCACAGTGCAGACCAGAGCAGGACAATCCCATCTTTTTCCCAGCAGGTGATGCCCTGCCTGATGCCCTCCAGATCATGGTTGTGCCTCCTGGTTAACAGCACACCACTGACTCATACCAAACTTGCCACTGACCAGGACTCCCAGGTCCCTTTCCATGGCATTGCTATCCAGCTCTTTATTCCTCCATTGGTTAGCACATTCAGAGTTGCCCTGCTCCAGCTGCGGAATCTGGTACTTTCCTTCGTTGAACTCCATATGATTGGTGATTGCCCATCTCTTTAATTTCTTGAGGTCTCTCTGACTCTTGGGGACAGTCCTGTGCAAGCAGGCCCAGGAGTTGAACTTGATGATTCTGGTGGGTCCCTTCCAACTCAGCAGATTCTGTGAATCTGGAATTTAAGTCAATTTGACTTGTCAATCCACACCTGAAAATCTGGGTCACTTTTTCGTTCTGCCACACACCTTTCTCAAAATAACCACGGGTATGTCTCCAACCATCCTCCCACGGCTCCTATTGTTATTCTCTGTTTCACTTATCAATGCCAAACCCTAAATCTTACTTAGAAAATAAGATCTTTAATCTTGGACCAAGTGAAACATCTTTTTTGATCTAAGACTTACAGTTGAAAAATTAAATTAAATCCCGGCCTGCCTTGACCTAGCTCCTAAATCTTACAAATTGAAAATGTTCCCACTTGATTTACTTCCACAGCATTTCTTGGCAAATAGATTATTTTATTTCTGTAAGTTCATGTCCACCAAATTCACCCTTGACATCTCTCAAGAGATTGTTTAGACTGACTTACACTAACAGGGCATCTCAAAGTCCTGAGCAGCATTGGCACTATGTCAGTGAAAGACAGTAGTTGAGTGATGAGCTCTGAAGCAAACTCTTGACCCTATCTAAGTGAAAACATGAAAATTTCTCACTACTCTGCAAGAGTTCTATATCTAAAAGTGCCTCTCTGCTGAGTTTTAACATCTTATTTTAATTTGCATAAGGATCACTGCTATCCCACACCCTCATAAGAATTTCAAAGGCTTTGGCAGAGTAAGTGAATTGAGCACAAATCCCCACATTTCTCCCAAGGCACTGAAGTTCCCGCTCAAGGAGCCCATACACCAGCCAAACCAGGTCTGTAGCAAAGGGTTTACTGCCTGTGTGATGGCTCCATTCAATATGTCCCTGTGCTCAGCAGCAGCCAGTGATGCCACATTAGTCTGGCCCTGTGGAGAGAAACGGCCGCTACATGAGGTTACACGTTATTTCCATCTCTGACAGCACAGTACCAAGTGAGTTTCACTAAGGGAACAGCTCCTTCTTGACAGTCTGTATGGCAGCACCTAGGTGCTCTGAAACCCAGTAGTTAGATGTTTGTAGGCATGGGAACTAACTTTTAGTCAGGCTGAAATCAGATTTAACACACTTCAGATGGCTGTATCTATTTAGTCAAATCAACTTAGTAAATTAAGACAGTAGACAGGCTGCAGTAGTAGAGCTAAATGCAGGTAGGAACAGTTAATGCAGATTGAGTCACATCATTAAAAAGTATCTAGACAGATGGATAAATTATAGAACCATTAAAGCTGGAAAAGACCTCTAAGTTATCAAGTCCAACTGTTAACCTTAGCCCTGCCATCTTCACCATTAAACCACATCCCCAAGTGACACATCTACACATTTTCTAAATAACCCCAGCAATGGTGAGTTCACCACTGCCCTCAGCAGCCTGTTCCAGTGCTTGAAAACACTTTTGGTGAAGTTTTCTATAATACTCAAACAGCTTCCTCTTGTCCAGTCACTTGTTAACAGAAGAGACTGACCACCAGCTGACTACAGCCTCCTGTCACGGAGTTATAGAGACCAAGAAGATCTTCCCTGAGCCTCTTTTTTGGAGTTATAGAGACCAAGAAGATCCTCCCTGAGCCTCTTTTTCTCCAGGCTGATCAACGCCAACTCCCTCAGCTGCTCCTCATCAGACTTGTGCTCCAAACCATTCACCAGCTCCCTTGCCCTTCTCTGGACACTTTGCAGCCCCTTGGTGTCTTTCTGGTGGTGAGTGGCCCAAAAGTAAATCCAGCATTTGAGGTGGAGGCTCACCAGTGCCAGTACAAGGAGATGATCACTGCCCTAGTCTGCTGGTTACACAATTCCTGACCCACAACAGCTTTTGAGTGGGAACCACGTGTGGGTGCTGGAACAGCTGTTTCAGCAGAGGTCAATCACTCCTAACCACATTTTACCGTTGGCTCACATGCAAGACACAAAATGCCTCCAGGAGAGCTATTGTTTTCTTGTCTTGGTGGCAGAGAGTGAAGTGGAACAACCAAATTAATCCAGTTGCAGAGGATATCCATAAGTCTGAGCCCAGGTTTCCTCATTAGGGACACACTGCAGGTGCACAGCAACTCTGACATTACACACAACACATTAGAAGGGCTGCTTTAACTTTGAACACAATGCTTCTGTCTGAGGTTACCCTGAATTGCTGTCAGATTTTCATTCTTTCTACTATACAATACCAATTTAAAAAACAAAAACAAACAAAACCAAACAAAAACAAACAAACAAAACAAACAAAAAAGTATTTTTATTAGACCTGAAATTGTGGCTTGTCCTATTTCAGTGGTCTCCTGACACTAACTTTCTGATCCACAGTCCTCAGCATTTCAAAAATAAATGTAGGAAGTATTTTAAAGAAAATAAGTGGAGAGGCTGGCTATATCTAAACTGCATAATCCAGACAGGATTAATAACTACATAATAACTACAGGAGTAGGTGTTGAACTGCCACATTCTGCAGGGTCTACAGCTAGAAGTGGAACCAACACTCATATACAGAGCCGCAGATCTCAACCAATCTGAGGTACACAGCAGTCTACCTGCACTGAACCCTTTTCTATTTCACAAAAAAGGGTCATTTTGACTCCTGGCACAGGCAGAAACTTCACTGGTGGCACTGCCAGTACCCTGAGAGGTGTGCAGCCTTAACTCTCTCCAACAAAGCTGAATGGGTAGGAAGGTCCAACATCCTTCCTGCTCACTAGATATGGATATAAATTCATAGACATATAACCTGGACAACTTCAATCTTTCTCTAGTGGGGAAAAGGAGTGCTGGTATTAATGAACTTGTGTGAAAGCAGAAGAAAATTCTACCTTGAAATATGGATCCCCAGCTAGAAAAGTTGAAAGAGAGTACAAGACTCCTTGGATTTTCAGAAAAGATGGTACTAACAGTTCTGCAAATTCATAAGCTGATCATTAGAATCTAAGGCTTTTAAAGAGATCTGAGCTTTACCAAAAAAAAAAAAAAATGCAGATCAAACTCTTCTCTGGTTTGATGTTTCTGTAACAATAGTGAATTCATTAAAAAACATGAATTTGTTTATGAAACAACAGTAAGTCTATTAACATTTAATTAACTCCCACAAAAGTCTTCTGCAAATGACAGCAGAATTCTTTATTCTTTGAAATGAAGAAAAACAGGAAAATATTTCATTTTATCATGCACTGTTCAGTCAATGTCACCAGAAGATTCTGTAACTTCAAGGGCCACTAATGTTTCTCACCTTCAAGGAGCACAGTAAGAATGAGTTTTAAAATTTAACTAAGTTGTAGGCTGAGTTTGCATGACATCTGTATCCCAAGAGGAGATAAATTAAATAGCTTCTTATGGTCTTGACTTTCCATACATATCTATCACTACCACTAATTTAATATTGGCTGTAGCTTAGCACCAGAAAACTCATGCATGGAAATCACAGAAGGATAATTGCTTTCTTCTGCTTTCAAGCTGTATTTTCAGATTTTAGGAAGCTTTTATTCCTACTTCACTTTATATTCCAAATCTTCTAGAGAAAAATCATGTTAGCTGTAATCTTTCATTGGATTTAGCAAGGGCTTGTGGAACATTTGTTGGTATTTTGATCAAAGACCCTCTGGGTCAATGTTTTTCAGCATACTGGGGTGTAATCTAAATTAAGAATCTGGTTTAACAAGGGCATTTAAGGAATCCTTGTAAGACAACATAGCTGGCCAAGAACAGCACAGCAAAACAGCTTCCTCTAAACAAATGCATGACTATTGATGGGGTTGGTATGACTTACTGCATGAGCTTCTGGTCAAACCCACCAATTCTTGGGGCTGTGGAAGCTCAGTAAGACTCTAACTCATCTGAGACCCTGTAAGTGCCAGTTCACAGCTAACCTCTTTCTCATTCCTACACTCTTTCAATCTATACAGTACAAAGCATTGTGTAATATTTAATTAGACAGTCCAGCAGATGTATTTGGCTGTTAAGTCTCTTTTTAATTGACTTGGTGTCTATTGACCTTTAACTGTTTGGGGTTTTTTTAAAGTCCTGAGTTGCATCTCGTTACCAAAAGACAGAAGGAAATGGAGGGGAAACCATTAGAGAAAAATGAAGAAGGGCTTGGAGAAGACATTAACAATGTGCACATGAATTTGTCAGTTGTTTACTGCTGACTATCAATGACTGTTGTTCTTGCAACTGGACTCAAGAACTGCTGAAAACTACTGGGGGTTTTCTGAAGCCATGGTAAGCATTTTTTCGTTAAAGACAATCCCACTTGATTTACTCTGAAGAATGAATTAAGTGGAGTTGGCTTGTTGAGTGCCATGTCATTTGACCTTCTGATTATGTACTTGAAAAAAAATAGTGCTTTAGGAATTGGCAGTGTAATGACAAGATTTGCCTTTTTTCCTGGAAAAAAAGGAACAGGACTGCATCTCAACTAGCACACACCGCAAGAAAGATAATGATATTGTTTGACCCCAAGCGTGTGTATCTGATGCATTTTGTTTGCCCTACAGAGAGATGCTACTACAATTCCCTCTCCATCTGTACATTTTCCATGGTAGGAAAGAGCTTTCATTTAGCAATTAGAGCAGTTTGAGCAATTAGTTTGCATTTCATTCTCGGCTCTGTTACTGACTTATTAATAAGTTGTTTCCTCATCATGCATATATCTGTGTCACAAAGGGTTCAACTTCTATAAAATACTAAGAAATATAAAATTGGATTGAGCTACGTTGAAATTCTACATATCTCATTTTAAAAGCCAGCCTCTAACTGACTTAGGAGAAATGTTGAGGAACAGACAATAGGTTTTATCATGGCCTTTAGAAGATTTGGGAACATAAATTCCTGTCTTTTACCACTGGGATTTTTTGAAAACGCAAGTGAGAGCCTCAATCAGCTGCTCAGAGTTGGATGGTGAATTTAATAAAGGCATAAAGTAAGTAAGGTTTAGAATGTTGTCTGGTAGGTTTCAGAAACCCATGCACTCAAGAGTAGTAATTTTACCTATTGTAACTAGAGGAATTTCAATTTCCTTGCCAGAAAAACCTACACATTTGTAGTGAGCATGACCACAATTGAAGAATCCACTTTTACCTAAAGCATTTGTATTTCGCAAATCAAAATTTCAGGGAAGAATAAAAATATCCAGCTTTCACGAGTGGAGCTAGAACAACACAACCATTAAAGTAATGCATTATTATACATAGTGACATTTCTGATGACATTTATTCCAAAATCCCCACAGAATTTACCCACTTCTGCCAAAAGAAAATTATAAGATTTCTGTATATCCCGCTCTGAGTTTATCTTCCTCAGGAGAATTCCATATGGGCTCTTAATTTTTGCCAGCATCCACAAATGTTTTATAGTTTTTAATAAATTACTGCTTTCATTTTGATATTGTTTTTATCTTACTACTCAATAGTGACCTCTGCTTCTTTTACAGTCAAAACAGTGGGGGGGTGGTTGGGTGTGTTTATAGTCTGTAGGCACTTGCACTTCTATAGTAGTATGTACTCATAAATGTAATATGATTTATACAAGACTGATAATCTTATGTATTTCAAATCAATCATAGCAAAATGTCAGAATATGGCATACAAATATTTTTCTGTATATAAGATCACACACAATAGTCACCAGTATGAAAAGCTTGTCTAAAAGAGCCTTCCTGTCATCCAAAAATAGCTTAGAGCTTATCATCCATGTACAAAGCCAGCTTTCAGATCTGAGGAATAAAATCCCAAATATATGATTAGAGAATAGGTTTTCCTTTTGCATGAGTCTTAGAAATATTTTTGGGGAACAAAACTTGGATGAAAACCTTAAACAGCTCTTGACGTAAGTAGGCCACCTTTAATAAAATGGCATAATGAACACGAAGCCTTGTGCCAAAATCTTCACTTGGAAAGACTAAAAATGTCAACTTCTTCCTCTTTGTCGGGAAGTTATAATTTCACAGCTGCACTTTTGGTTTTCAGACCAGGTAGTCAGTTTCTCCCAACCTCTTCTGAATGAGATTAATAGACAAAGAGAAGTTTAAAAGGTAGGAGTGGAGACACTCTGCTCATGAACAGCATAGTATTTTAAAACAGCTGTAGATCAGAGAAGTTTGGGGAAATAAGAGAGAGGAAGAATAAGGCTTGATCCTGCAGTCAGAAAAAAAAAAGGGAAATGAAGTTACACTTACGCTACCCCAGACTGTCACTGCTGGGACTGAAGCGCCTGAGCACTGGTGACTACAGTGACTTGACAAGTACCTCACTTGATTCTCTGAACACTCTCTAACAGTCAAACAAGTTTCTCAGCAAGTTTCTCCTACTGGCTCAACCCCAGGTTTCCCACCACAGCACAGCCCCAGACACTCAGGTCCTTCAATTCATTTAACCATGATCAGCAACACAATAAAAAATAGCTTGAGCTGGTATCTCCAGCAAGGCACCCCCAATAAAATCACCCCCAGACTTTTACACCCTCACAGTCTGCACATCTGTTCCAACAGTGATTTTGTGTTTGGGATCTTCTGCTGTTCACTGGCTCCTGCAGAGCCTTTGGGTGACCACCAGCCTCTTCCTGGCCAGTGCTCCCGGTGCCCATGCCTCTTGTGCAAAGGGTCAGCCTGGATTCCTGTTCCTTCCCTGGAGCTCCAGACAATTCCCCCCACCCAGGGTACCATCTAGAGCTGTACACACAGCTACCTGCACCAGGGGTGTTAATCAGCAAGGCTCAAGCCCCATTCAGAAGCAATTTCAGAATGGCAGAAGGCATGCTTACTTTTAAATGCCGTGTAGCTGCATGTGAGCTGTGTGCCCCTGGGTCAAGAAAGATTTGGTTCCTAAAAAAATCCTTCTTTTCACTTGCAAGAGTGACTACAAAAACTAAGTGTTGGCTTCTTAGTTTGCTGTAGGAATCATATTCTGATTTGTCTCCACATAAGCAGAGCACTAAAGCCACATCTTCCCCATCTCCAGAGCCGGAAACACTCAGCAAATATTCTGAGCTCATCAAGCCTTGCAAGGAGATTCTCTTGCAATAAAACCACATCTTCTCATCATAAATCAATAGAACAGAGACCACAGGAATTAACAGTGTATGAACATTTTAGGATGAGACTAAAACAGGTTTGGTAGGAGTAATTAAGCATTTTGTTCATTGGCATTGACAGTCTGCTCCAAGAGAGAGGCCAGTGGAGCTGCTTGACTGGTTTCTTTCTGTTGTCTTCCCAGTCACTCCACATTCTCAAAGCTATTTATGACAACATCCAAGAGAGATGAAACACTGGAACTAATGTACTATGTTCCTTCAGTCACAGTCTCTTCATTAAATTTAAAAAAGAAAATTAAGTATTTTGTTCAAATACTTTAAAAGTCTGTGTTATATAATGCAATTGTGGCTACAATTGCAACTGATGAGAGCAATTCCCAACCTCTCCACCCTCATTAACAAAGCTGAAAGGCAAGAACAGCTGGAATCCGTGGGACTCATTTGTTGCTGGCTATCTTAAGTGGCTCAGTGACATTTAGAAAGCTATTGAAAATGTGGACTTTTCAGAATAATCATAGCATCAGCACAAACTTCATAAATGTGTTCCCATGAGGAGAAACTCACAGACTGCTCCAAACCACTACATGACCCCACATAGGATCATTAGAAACCACCTTGTTTCCAGTCCATATGGTGTTATGTTCAATAAGACAATGAGAAACAGACCATAAAACCATCATCTACTTCTGGTATAATCTAATTGGGGGGTAAAGGTTTGTGTGCAGCACCCATAAACTTGTCTATAAACAGCTAAGGTACTTCAGTCAGTGACTGAGTGAGTCAAATCACATCTGATTTTGGGAAGTTTTATTCTTATATACTCAGTAACTGTGCAAAAAGAAGCTAAAACTCTTGTATTTGTTTAATAACTGAAATTAGCAGCAGGAGTAGTTAATAATACTGTGTAACTTCATACTCCTTACCATTCTAACAACTCCAGATTATACTATTCTTAAATTCTGTAATTATCAGATAGTCTTTTTAACTCATTAATTGAAAACAAAAAGCCTAGAATAAATTAATTTTATCTTTTTGGTTTTAAATATTTCTTTTCGCTTTTATTGTGCAGAAGCTACATTGATTTTTTTTTTATTTCTATAGTTCTTAAATCACAAAGAGAAATTCTTGAACAATGAATTCACATAGCTATATAGTAATATATGATATAGTTTTCACTGCAAGTATTGTAATTTAACAAAAGATAATGCTTGTAATATTCACTTACTGATCTTGGCTGCATACAAAAGCAGGTAACATTTCGTAACATTTATTGCTGAAGTAGTAAGTATACCAAGTTGTTATTTATTTACTTGTTTATTTGTTTGTTTGTTTGTTTATTATAAGACCTTTCCTGGGTTGAGAAAGAGAATTCTTTCTCCATTGTGGAAGTATTTTGTCTTCTGAAGATAAAAGACTGCAACTACTACAGTTTGGGATGCCTGTCACAATTTCAGTCACGGCTTTTCCAGCCCTCTTCCCATCTAGATCAGATCTGTCTGGAGAGACCAGATCTCTCTCCATGTAATGCATGCGTGTTTAAGCTGTTTAATCTCACAATTCAAGCTGTATGTTACAGAAGGCTCTGTGACAGGAACCACTCTATCCAGCAGAGGACAAGGCTCTTAAGAAGCTTGGAAAGGGTAGTGGTAGCCAAAGCTGAGCTGGCTTTGCAGCCGAAAAACTGCACAAGACATACAAAGCCTCCTGTCCTGAGTGACCACCAAAACAGATGGAGCCCAAGCCATGGGTGAAACGAAGCCAGTGGGCATTTACAGACATTGGATGAAGGTGGTTCACAAAGTAAGGGAAGGGCATAGGAATACAGCATAAAGGATGGGAAAAGGGGTGGTGGCTGATGAGCATGTGTTGGATAGTGGAGGACCTGAACATGATGAAAATGATACAGAACAGAAGGTGGAGATTCTGCAGGGTCTGGCTGAGACAGAATTAATTTTCTTCACAGCAGCCCATAAGGTCTTGTGTTTAGGTTTTGTTACTAAAACAGCCCCAACAGCAGGATGTGTTGACAGTTGTCAAACAGTGCTTGCACAAGGTCAGAGATTTCTTTCCTCCTCAGGTTGCCACCTTGCCCTCCCTTGGGCAAGAAGTTGGCAGGGGACACAGCTGGGACAGTGATGTGCATTGACCACAGCAATACTCTGAACTTTATAATGTCATGAACTGCAATAAAAGCTCAAGGAAAAGAGGAGGAAGCAACAATGCTCCTGGTTATGGCCTTTGTCCATTTGCCAAGCAGCCATCACATCTGCTGTCCAGCAAGTAGCTGGACTTCTGCCTGCCAAGGAGAAGAAATTAAAAAATCCTTTCTTTGCTTTCCTGGTGAACACAGCTTTTGCTCCACCTCTCACTCAACGCATGAGTGCTTTTGCTTTTCTTCTAATTTCTCCCCAGCCTCATGGGTAAGTGTGCAGCTGTGAAGATACTTAAGTTCTGGCCATGCACAAGAACATCCAGAAAACTCAGAATCAGAGACATATATTGTCATGACACAGCCAGATCCAAAGGAGTGAAATCCAACTGAACCAACTCAGAAAGGCTCATGATTTATTCCATAGTATAATGACCTTTGCTAGGATGCCCAATGATGCTTTCACCATGCATTGGCACTTCCAGGAGATCACTGGGAATTCCTTTGTGCATTTTTCAGGTCACGTTTTCTCTGTTACTTCTCTGTCTTCAAGATATATTCAAAATCTGGCCTTTTCTAAAGACTCCTGGCCCTCTGTGCTTGACTCCACCTCTGTCAAAAGGAGAGATGAGCACAGAAAGAGCAGGGTTTTGAGAGGAAATCCACGTAAGACTGGGAAAGATATGTATGCAGTTATTCCACACTTAAGTTCACTTTCTTAATTAACAAGAAAACCCCCAACAAACAACAAAAAGCACAGACAAAACAAAAGAAAGCCACCTTCTGAAAGACCAGAAGGAGGGATGTGTGGGTGTGCCCAGAACAGAACAGGGTGGTTTTGACCTCATTTGGAGAAAAGAATGTCATTGTCCAGAGGAAATTCTTTCTTGGGGCTCCTTTGAGATCATTAATCAGGGGGCCTAGCTTTCATGCTTTACAATTTCACAGCACAGAACAGCATAATTATATTTACAATGCATGGCATGGCATACCTTGCTCGAGCAATGAGACATGACAAGCCATGAATTTTTGTGAGATTATCTGCACACTGTGAACAATGTGACAACATGAAAGGCCAAAGGTCAAAGGCAGAATCACTTTAGTCACTCAGAAAGTATTGTAATTACCCTGAAGTGCATTTCCTGTCTCATACTGCTGTGAAACAGAATGGGCTTGGGCAGACAAAGTTTAAGTATTTACTAGCCATCAAGAATGCTGCATCTCACCTCCCCAGCTGCCAGTAAAGAAGCACTCTTTTACTACCACTCTCCCAAGCTAAATCACAGCTTGTGTTAGTAACATAGTTTACGCAACAAAAGGTTCAGATTCTTACAGACAAAGTTATATTTATGGTTGGGAATCTGTTTTCCTTCCTTTACCAGCATGAAATATCCCAAAGTAGCCTCTTCTGGTGCTAGACTTGAAATATTTTTGTCATCAGTTAATATAGGAGAAAAAAGCTACATGCAACAGACTGTAGACTGATAATTAGTCATATTAGCAGTATAATATAAATCTTGGAAGAATTAATTCAGTATTTAGCTGGAGCATGTGACACAATATGCCAAGAAAAAAATCCATAAACACCTTCTAGTGTCAGTGTTGCCATACTAATGCTGCATTACTATCAGTGTGACCATTCAGACCTCCACTGCAGCATCAGCTCTAGGACACAGTTCGGTCCTTAATTGCAAAACAGGAATCTGTGCTTCCTTATGAGAATTGAGAGAGGCATCAAATAACAACGTGGAGTCAGATTAATTCCTGCTGGCAGTAGTACAGCTTGGTCACTAGTTTGGCAGAATGCATCAGATTTTTAAGTCTGTGACTCTAAACTTTATAAGTGATGAAGATTTCTTACTTTGCTGTTCCCATGCTTTTGTGCAATCCAAATACGTTTTATTTCTGACAGCTATTTATGATATTGTTATATACAGAAACTTACATTTTAGACACGTTTGTGCCCCCTGTAGAACAGTGTAGTGCAATAACTTTCTTTTTTTTTTTATTATGAGAAGGCATGTTTTTTATATGTGGTCTACAAACATCTTTTGAAGGTTTTTAGAAATGTTTTGTCCTATTCAAGAAGGGCAAGGTGGAAGAAAATTCTCTTCCAAAGACAGAAGTGAATATTCTCTGAGGAACTCTATTAACCAAAGGCAAGAGATTTGAACACTCAAACCTAGAACTTTGCCCGAAGGATGAAGCTAATCAAAACAGGTTTTGCACAGGTACACTTAACTGTTAGATATAGTCCAAAATATGTCTCATGGTAGCAGGATGATTGTGCTACTCCTGGAGAATGCACAGGCTCCTCTGGCACAAAATCATCCAGAGCACCTCTCACTTTTCTTGAGTTCAGCAGAGTGCAAGAAGAGTGCAACATAATTGCTAATTAATTTAGTGTAAAAATCTTAAATAAAAAGCACCTTACTGCCAATTTGTTAAATTTGGCAGCCTGATGTGTCAAAACAGAATGGTTGCGCTGATTCCTTGCAAGCTGTAAATTACTTACATACTCTCTGCATCCTTTGGGCTGGAGATGAATAATGCATTCACATGTTGTACTTCTCCTGGTGAAAATTGCTAATACTACTTATAGCTTAAAATGCTGTTTTTCTTGTCACTCTTCATTGCCTGTTCTTCACTCACAACTTGACTCTCATGCTACTCCTTTAAATACCACTCCTAATGCCACTTGGAGCAGAAGAGAAAGAAAGAAAAAAACCAACCCCAACAAACATAAAACAAGGGAACCAAACAGGTTGATAAGCAAAGAAGCAAAAAAGATTTCCTAGGAAAATTCACCCAGTATGTCCTGCCATACTGGGAATTGGAAAATTGGCAGACTCTGAGGAATCAGATCTGGAGAGCTACTAATGCTCAATTTGCACCAGGGAGAGTAAAGAATGGAATTACACTAGGTTAGTCTCTCAGCTTTGGCTGTCTTTGACTAACCCACCAATTTTGGCTAGCCCACCTGATTCACCCTGGCAATGTGAGTTACAGCCCTGCTATACCAAAAGGCTCATCAGCATCCAAAAAGACACTAGCGTCCATGGAGATATTTGCCCTCAGAGAGAGGTTTGCATAAATGATGTAAAGCAGCTAAAACATTTCTTCAAGTCTCTGAGATCATGAGTGATTCCACAATGGACGAAAAGTGATTGGAGATGCTATTTTCTGACAAACACTCCTTATGAAACTGGCACAGTACATTGATACCACTGACAACTCATCTTAAAAAAATTCATTAGAATTCTGTCTGGTGGCATATTGAGGCAGGAAGCTTTGCCAAGCAGAAGGAACTGGAGGAATCCTTCCATTTGGAATAGTGCAGGAGAATGGGTCACAGGGACTGTAATGAAAGTACCTGTGGAGGTCAGGTAAAGTTTTGCCCAAGCAACCTTCTTTGCTTTTTATGCTGGCTACCACTGTGCCACGCAGCTTGTACACAACTGATGGGCCAGTGACAAATGTTTATGTATTGCTCTGGCACACACACTTTCACAAAAATTAATTTATTCTGGCAGGGTGGTAAAAAAACTGTTTTTCTTTTTCTCACTTACTTAATTGGATTTTAGTTACTCTAGGATGAGAAAATATTTTTGGAACCAGTCTGTTAAGATTTTTCAAGAGAGGATGGACCTGCCATTAAGCTGCAGTACGATATATCCACAGAAACCGAGAGACAAGTGGGATCTATGCCACAACAGCAGGAGGCAAGAGGGATAACACCAGTTACATCCAGTCCACATGCTTTAGATACCATAAGTCCAGAAAAGCTTAAATTCTTAAGGAACTGTCCTCTGGAAGGCAGGTTTGCACAGGATAGCATGGACAGTTCAAGAACACAAGAATGAAATGTATTGCTTTAAACATCTATATTTTACACTCTTTCCAAATAGTGTTCCTGTTAAGTGGAGTAACTGTTTTTGGAGATGATTAGTCAGAATGATGACATTAATGCCATGATTAACTATAAGGAAGCAAGTTCTCTTTTTTCTGCACTGGTGTGCAAGACCTCACCTGCAATAGGTGGTGAAAGGATGATGGCACCTCAGGGGTCAGATTCTGTTTCCTAAAAGATAGAACTAAAGTGGAGATCAGTGCAGTAAATCCTGTAGGATACCCATGACAGTATCCTTGAAAACATTTCCAGTTAGATTGGATGAGACTCTGGGCAACTTGGTCTGGTTAATGACGTCAATGCTCATGACAAGTGGGTTAGAGGTACCTCCCAACCCCAAACTAAACCATGATTCTATGATGTCTGCAAAGCACTGGACATCCACCAGTTTTGCAATCCATTCGCTTGCCACAGGCTCTTAGGATTTTCGGGATGGCAGTTTCCCTCTTCTGTCTGACTGTGCCATGGTAAGCGCTTCCCATTGCTGAACCAGCAAAGGTCTGTATGAGGTTCTTGAGAAGATGATTACAAAATAACATGATTCCACTTTATTTGCGCCTGCATTTGGATAGAGAATAGATACCTCACTGTGAGTCGCATCACAAAGTTGGGCCATAGCCATTTCAAATCTCAGCCCAGCAACAATCTCCTTTCCTCCCTGTCAGCCTTTGTGCCTGCACAAGGTGTCAGGGAAGAGTGACATTCTGGTTCTCTTCTCCCTGGCATGCACTCCTGAGATAAAGAAATATCTGTCCTGAGGTATTCAGGGGACCTGGAAACCCCTGCAAACAACAGGGACAGAAGAGAGACAGCAACAGATACTTAGCATATGATCACAGAAGAAAAATTTTGCAATCTGCTATTCTCTGCTATAAAAATCAGCAAGGATCACCTAGACAAAGTTATTTTAGAGTTATTCACTACGTCCAGAAAAGAGTCCTAGACTTCTGAAATGTCAGAACTGTGAATGAAATGAATAATTCCTCCTCCAAAATAATTACTTATACTGGGAACCACATGGTAAGGCACGAAACAGTTTTGACAGTTTATTCATCAGTTCTACCAACAAAACAAAATAATGTTTCACAGAAAGACAACACTAATTTCTCTTAGCATCTAGGTAGGTTTTTCTTACTGACTTTCTCAGGTTAAACAAATTCACTTTGTTCCTACTCACTAGCTATCAGATATCTGAAATTCTGTCAGAACAGTTACAAATCCAAATATTAAGACACATCATTCACTATTTAGAAAAAAAAAAAGTGCTAAATTTATGATGGAAAGAAATCTAATCACCAGTAAAACCACAGAGAGGAGAAAGCTAGAGGCAACACTCAGCACATAGCTCAGGGAATTAATAAAACCCCAAACAAACAAGTATGCTTAGAGCTGTGAAATTTTAAAATGATACAATATGTGTATGTCACACTCAAGCTGTGGCATTCATGTGCTAATGGCAATTACCAGACCTTGATGATAACATCAGTCCTTCCTAAGAAAAAGAAAGTGTGTTTGAAATTGTTTGATGAGGATTCACTTGACTGTCAAATTATTTCCACCAGAGAATGTTATTTTGGTGGATGAAAGCCCTGACTTCAAAAGACATTTGGAATGACAGGATTACAGAATGGTTTGGGTTGGAAGGGATTTTACAAGACCATCTAGTTCCAACTCCCTGCCAGGGGCAGGGACACCCTCCACTAGACCAGGCTGCTCAGAGCCCAGTCTGGCCCTGAACAATTCCAGGGATGGAAACTTATGCCAGCATCTCACCATTCTCACAGTCAAGAATTTCTTCCTGATATATAATCCAAAACCTCCTTCTTCCAGTACTTTATTGCAGTTTGAAGTTGCTTTCCAAAGTCTGTGAAATCTCGTTTTCAAAAGGTATGAAGTGCCAAGAAGACATGGACTGGATTCCTCAGAGAAAGGAGGAACACTTTTTTTTTTTTTAATTTGGGAAGCAAACAGAAAGAAGGTGGGGCGTCTGGATATTGATTTGAAGAAATTTGTTAGTTCTCAGTCTGGCCATGCACAGTGTCTTTGGTGTCTCTGCCAATGTGGGTAGTCTTTTCCAGAGTACAGTAATTTCACGACTATAAGGCGCACCCTTTTGACTAAAATTTTGGCCCAAACCCAGAAGTGCAACTCCTAGTCCGGTGCACCTTATATAATGGACAAAGTTGCAATATTTGCCAACCCGGAAGTGGGAGCCGCCATGGGGGGACAGTGCTGCGGGAGCGCCGAGTCGCGAGGGGAACAGGCGGGCACGGCCGGCAGGAGCTGCCTGGGGAGGGAGGGAGCTGCCGCCATCAGCCCGGCACGAGCGGTGCCTGGAAGGAGGCAGGGAGCAGCCACTGCCACTGCCACGGCACGGGCAGCGCAGAGGAGTAGGGAGAGAGCAGCCACTGCCGCCAGCATGGCGCGGGCGGCACGGAGAAGGAGGAACCGGGCGGCCACAGAAGCCATGAGCAGGGGCCACACCGAGTCAACATGGACCGTGGGCAGCCCTGAACAGCCACAAGCTGTGACCACCCGGAGCTGTGCTTAGCCAGCCAGCACCAGGAGCAGCTGGGAGTGCTGGGGCCTGCGGCACAGGGAGGGCACCTGGGGCTGTGTTTAAAGGCTACACCAATCTGTGAAAAATGTTTTCAAATTGAGCCCCTGCCAGTAAACCTTGTTATTGCGCAATTCCGTTACTATTTTGTTACTTTGTTGTGTGCGGCACAGCTCCTCGCTGCACGAAAAAAGTGTGCCTTATAATCCGGTGCGCCTTATGGTCGTGAAATTCCTGTAATTTTTTTCTCTTACATGTGTTGTCACATGTCATTCAGTAAAATCATGAGTTGCAGGATTCATTCCCCAGCTATTGTAGTGATAGTTTTTACAGAGATTTTAAAAAGAGATATCCATGTTTTCCAGGGCAAACTGAAGAAAGTAAGTTTAAATAATCCCTCCCCTTGTCTGTGCAGCAAATTCTTACTGCAGAGAAAGCTGCTCTGTGTCCCATCTGAGATGAACAGTCACTCCAGTTTTAAGGCAGTGAAATAAGTTGTTATGAATTAAACCAAAACTAGGGGCAACACTAAGCAATAGTCATGGCAGAGAAGAATTGCTACTGAGAAAATAATATCTTCAGTGAGTAAACCAGAATTAGAAAAGAAAAAAACCTTAAATGAGAGC
Source organism: Turdus rufiventris (assembly GCA_013186435.1). Classification (NCBI taxonomy): domain Eukaryota; kingdom Metazoa; phylum Chordata; class Aves; order Passeriformes; family Turdidae; genus Turdus; species Turdus rufiventris. Next base: position 250,433 of record PYHW01009360.1, on the reverse strand, counting down.
TTGGTCATAACCTCTCTACTGCCCAATCCGTCAAATATTCATTGTTTTTCTCCAGGTAGCTGATATTCTGTTTTATCTTTAAAATGTAAAAAAGACTGTGTTCTTACACTGAAGATGGCAAACACTACTCCATTATCTTTTCTCACACATAGTTAGCTTTAGCTAACAGGATTTGACAGACCACCAGGAAGAAGAAATTCACCTTAAGCTTAAGACTTTCATTTTTTACCATTAGTTTCACAAGATCAGAATCTTTAGACTAGGTTATCAGAAAATTGTTTGAAAAGATACAAATCCACAGGCATCCAAGAAAATATATTCTGTGCAAACCAAGATGAATGAAGAATACACAAGCCCTGTTAAATAGCGTAATCATTTCTGTGATGCTCAATTTTTCAGCACCAGGAAAGATGAAGATAAGGCAGAGCCAGACTCATCCCAGCTGGAGGGAAGGAGATTTTTGGAAACCATGAGCACAGCACAGGAGCCCAGAGAGCTTGTAAAGTTTCTAGCCTTGCAGGTATTTGAACCTAGCTGCCCAAAGCAACCTGAACCAGATGGCCCTGCTCCAAAAGGCAAATTTTGGATCACAAAAGAGACCAGAGACTTCCTACCCTCATTGCTTGATTGATTCTACCTCTTACATGCAATTAATACAACCACCCATCAATCCATAATATAGTATAATTCTATAATTTCTCTTTTTTTGTCATAACACTAATATTAAGCACAGGAATTTTGCCTTAGCAACATTCAGTGAAACACCAGGGTGCAGCAATAAAGTACATAAATAAATAACTCCCATAAGAAGAGTCAGTTCCTCCTCCTTTATTGTTTTATTTTATGGAAAGAATCAGTCCACTAGGAAACACCTACAATGGGTCCAAAAATTTTTTTATAAATCCCATATTTTCAAAGAGCTTTTCTAGGTAAATCTGTTGGCAGATTTCTTGAGGGAATGGTAATTTTTCCAAATACCTTTAGCTAACAAGCTGCTGGCACAGAATCAACATTCCAGAATAATTTAGTGTTGTTAAACTATTCTACCACCTGCATCTATTATTCTCCCACTTCAACAACAGTGTTCATTCACCTGAGTAAGCCAAAAACCAAGCTTCCTGCTTATTCTTGTGCAAACAACAGGAAGCTTTTGCTACTCATTTTTACACATGCTACTAAAATCATTAAAATGTTTCATATCCTGGACTGTGACACAGGATCACAGCATGCACTCCTGTGAATAAATGCTAGGACTACACAGCAGGAAACAACACTGTGTGCTGAATTTTTGAGAGTACATTATCTGTTGTCATGATATTCTGACCGTGCAAAGCAGTCTGAAGTAGGCCAAGGTACCCATTTGTCCTAAAAAACAGCTTCTGTCCAAGTTTCACAAAAAATTTTTTGGACAGATAATCAGAATCATTACAAACCCTGAATCACCAGAACGTGCTGTGCAGAAAGTCTTTGACAGTATTGGTATAACAATTATCCCTTCTCCGAAGTCCACTGCTCCCTTACCCTGGCTTTCAAAGATCACAGCCCTGCCACCCATTTTCTCTGAGACCTTAAAAAAGTGTTTGCTTCCCCTGCTGTCTCCATCCTCAGTCTCACAATACCAAGAAACACATCCCCTGACCTGCTGGCTTTAGGGTGGGCTACTATAAATCAGTACCTACCAACTCTCCTTTGTCCATCACCTTTGGAGATCTGTTCATTTTATCCTGGAGCATGTAATTTGAATGTTGGTTTAACAGAGAAGCAGTTTTGGCAGGACACAGACCTACACCCTAGTACGGCCTCCCAAAGGAACCTCTCTGCTTCCAACCTAGAACTGGATTTTTTTGTCTCTTTGACTCATTAACAGCCCCCAACAAAAGTAATGTGAACTTTTCACTATATAGTTGGCAGCATCTTCACTACATGTAGGCACTTCAAAAAATGAAAGCCTTCATTAGGGAAAATTAATCAATCCACAACATTTTTCAGCCTTTCTGCCTTCTACTAGTGGTTTTCAAGATCATTCAGGAGTTTTGCAGTCAAATATGCCATTTTCTCTTGATTTTTTGAAGAATGAAGCTACACATATGCAGAAAATACCACTGTCATACTATTCAAAAGTCACTGAATAAAGTAAGAATACTCCTGATTTGAGACATCTCAGGTTCTTTGTTTATACTAGCAGGTACTTCAGTCAGACTCCTTGAATGGAATAAGAATGCTCAGGCAGCCTTTGACAGCTGTATTTTTGTTTAGAATCTGTTTGATGAAAAGAGTTCCTTCAATTAATAATTGTAGACAGAAAAGCAGTGTGCGTCTCCCCCCTGCCCCACCAAACCCCCCCGCATTGTGGATACTCTCCTCTTTTCATCTGCTTTAGCAACAGGGAACAAAGCAACATGGATCCCCTTATGCATGCAAAGAAAATCACTTTATTACAGAAATCACCCTCTTTTTACACCTTCAATCTCCACTGGACACAACCAAAACTTAGCAGAAGAAGAGCTGTTCCGCTGCTGCTGCTGTCCACACGTGCAGCCTGCCACTGTGCCTCTCCCACAGGACCTCCTGGTGAGCATAAGCCTTCACCACTTCAACAATTATAACCCCATATTCCACAGTCTGCCTGTAGTATACAGCTCCTAGTTATTGTCTCACAGTAGATTGTCCTGCAGTGGAGATTGGTTACATTGCTTTTGGAAGAAATGTTGTTTGCTATTACAGTAAATTCACGACCATAAGGCACACCTGACTATAAGGCGCACCCCCCGGGAGTCAGCAAAAATTGCAACATTGTAGATCAG
>PYHW01009360.1:235230-247332 GCA_013186435.1 Turdus rufiventris | reverse complement strand
GCCTGTACCCGGCAGGAGGGGGGCCGTGGATCCCCGGGCCCACCTGTACCCGGCAGGAGGGGGGCCGCAGGTCCCCGGGCCCGCATGGACCCAGGAGGGGGGGCCGCGGGCCCCCGGGCTCACTTCCATCCAGCAGCCATGGGCCCCTGGGCCTCCCCAGACCCAACAGGGGTGGTGCTGTGGGTACCCGGCCCCACCTCCACTCGGCAGCCATTGGCCCTCCCGGACCTGACAGGGGCGGTGCCGCGGCCCCCTGGGCCCGCCTCCACCCGGCTGCCACGGCACTGCTGGCTTCCCCCACTGCTCACGTCTCGCACTTCCGGGGTGGCAAATGTTGCAACTTTGTACTTCATATAAGGCACACCGGCCTATAAGGCGCACTTCCGGGTTTGGGGGAAAATTTTAGTCAAAAGGGTGCGCCTTATAGTCGTGAAATTACTGTAATCAGTTTTTTAGTTCTTTTTAAGGTATTCAACTGCTGACCAAGGCATTGCCCCATCCCACCACACTTTGAAATTGCTCTTTGGTCACTCAGTGCCCTCATCATCATCAGTACCTTTCTCTGCAGGTAGCAATTTCACATAAAAAGGTTTAATTATTCTCTGACATTAAAATATGGTCTCACTTCTCCATGTCTACACTGAAAAAGTTTTATTCTCAGTCTTTTTTTCTGTGAATGCAGAGTGACATTACTACTGCCTGGCAGCTCACATTCACCACGAAGTAACCAGAGTGAAGTTCTCCTGCCTCACCTGCAAGGGTACAAACACCACAAAAGCAGAGAGCTACGGTAAGCCATGAACTTGGTTTCTTTGAAACATCTTGCATCCCTCACCTACCACTGCTTGGTCCTTGAAAAGTTCTTACAACACGGTCCCAGTTCTGACCTGATGGGAATGACCGAGGCCTCCCTGATTTGAGAGGAACGTTCCAGGTTTCCATGCGGATGGAGGTTCAGGGCAGGGCAGGGGGTGGGTCACCTCACCCTCCCTCCACAGCAAGGAGGGAGAGAAATGTCTGGTACAGGCAGAGTGACTGCTCAGCACACAGGAGGCTCACCATAGGAAGGACCACCATCAGAAATGCTTAAATATATCCTCTTCATCTCAGCCATGGTAGTCCTGAGCTAAATGAACATTCTATATTTCAGTGCACTGCTGGGATAGAGTTAATTTTCTTCACAGGGGCTAATATGGGCTGTGTAAGAATTTGTGAAGAAAACAGTGTTGATAACACAGGAATGTTTTCATCACTGCTGAGCAGAGTCTGCACTGAGCCAAGGCCTTTTCTCCTCCTCAATCTACACCATCAGTGAGCAGATTAGCAACCAGCTGCATAAGTTGCTCAGAGGCCAAACACTGGCTGTAAAACCTCACATGGATCTTTGTGGATCTTAGGCTTGAAAGTTTCAAGCTGTGTGAAGGGCACAAAGCAGCTTGTGGGAGAGATTCCTCATAATGTCAAGTATGCCACACAACCATGAAAAATGGAATACAGAAAAATATTAAAGGTCAAGAGAAACATCCCAACTCTTCACTTTCCATGCAAAATCATGTTAGGTGCTGAAAATACAAAAGCTGTCTGCTGAAGTCCTGGAAACTTGTCTTTTACTCACAGACAAGGAAATCATCAATTTATTTTTAAATCTGTAATTTTTAGTATGTTTAGGTTTCTCTTGGGACCTCACACAGTATTAATAAAATCTTTCTCTATTCTGGACAAAATGTCAGAAATATAAATATGTTCCAAAAGACAAAAAGTTTATCTTGTCCAAACCAAGAGCCACCACCTGAGATAAAAGCTGTATGCACACACACACAAAAAAAAGTTCCCCATTTACATTAAATTGCTGATAAAGGAGCTCAACATTATAACTCAGTCTAGGCCTGTTGTATTTTCAGTGTATCAAAATCAATTACATACTTCAGAGCAATTTTGCATGAGCCAGTGACTTGTCTCCTTCAGAGGTATCTTTAAACATTCAGATGCGCTGAAGAATTACATTATTAAACATGCTGCGGAGAATATTAAAAATGGACTGCTGAAAAAATTTGTTTGGTTTGCACAGAAAATTCTGACTTCTGCTCATGATCATTGCTATTAGTTCAGTTTGAATCACACAAGGAAACACACCCCTGCTGGAGCAAGTCCAAAGGAGTCTGCAAAGATGCTGAGAAGGCTGGAGACAGGCTGAGAGACTTGGGGTTGCTCAGTCTGGAAAAGAGAAGGCTCCAGAGAGACCTTAGATGCTTTTCCATTATCTAAAGGGGCTTCATGAGAGCTGGAGAAGGATCTGTGGGACAAGGGCATGTTAGGAAGAGGGGTGATGGTTTCAAACTGACAGGGGGCAGGTTTAGATTAAGTATGAGGAAGAAATTCTTGACTGTGAGGACAGCCAGGCCAGTTGTGGCTGTCTCATCCCTAGAAGCGTCCAAGGCAAGGTTGGATGGTGCCCTAAACAATCTGCTCTAGCAGAAATTGACCCCTGTGGGATTGGAACTCGATCATCAAGGGCACGGTCTTCAAGGACTGTTCCAACTCAAATGGTTTTATATTTCTAAGATTCTCTGATTATCTGCAAGAGGAGCACTATGGCCTCTGCCACTGGCCAGAGTGCATTAAAACAGTATCTTTTTCCTTTTCTGTCACACTCCTACCTCCTAAAAATAACACGCAGAAACAGAAATCAATACAGCTCTGCTGAAATCCTTGAAACTGCGCCAATAAATTAAGTAAAAGATGAAGTACCTTTTCCACAGGCCAAATGCAGTATTTTTTAATCTTCTCTTTGAAGGGATAGAATGTGGAGGCCAGCGCTGAGAGATGTTATGTGTGTTTTACAGATGCCCATTTCTTTGCATCACTTGCATTCCCTACATTCCCTAACATTTCCCTCGACGTCACACAGCCCCTTTCTATCAAAAATCCTCACGTCTTTTACACTGGTTCAATAAAGCTTCTCAAACAGTGACAGTGTTTTGCAGGACACTGTTGGAGGTGATTTTGAAGAAGCTACCACAAAAGTGTGTTGCCTTATGGTTTGGTTAATGAAGTATTTACTCCTCAAGACTGTTAATCAGACAGGGTTTTGTGGAAATAAAACATGTGCAGACCTGAGCATAATGAGAATAGATCTCCTCTGCAGTTATACACATTCAGATATGGGATTTCTGATTGCCTGTGTCAATATTCCTCCAACTCCACCAGCTGGAGCTGTACTGTATACCAGATGACCACACCTATATCACATTCTCCATGAAAAAATACTACTTTTATGTTTGCTAAAAAAAAAAATCAGGGTCTGCTTTCCCCTCAATTTCACCAAGCTACAACATAAATCCTAGACCCAGGACAACACCTTTTGAGTCATTAAGACAACACAGAATGGGACAGAACTCTAAAAGAGAGTTTTGGTTTATGAAAAACTGCAGTGTAGGAATTAAATTTAAAATGTAACCATGCTTCAGAAAGCATCTGATACAGTATATGGCAGAAGAACAGAGATTTGAAGTTTTCAAGACTTCATGTTTAGGGCAATCAATGCCTTCAGTCCTCTGGCACTAAAACTTGAGATGCCAGGAAACATGAACATCAAAATTGTCAGCAACTGCACAATCAAGACAGGTTGGTATAGGTGTTTCACAGCTTTACACCTGAAACTGATAGTGTGAGTCCATGTGGTATTAACAACTCACCAGTACATGCTAGAAAAGACAGGCATAAAATTCAAGATACCTGCATAATGGAAATCCGAGGGACTGTTCCTAGGATAAGCATTATTTGGACCCACAGGAATTAACATGAATTGTCTTCCTGGAAGATAGAATCATAGAATGATTAAGGTTGGAAAAGACCTCCAAGTTCATTGGGCTAATGCAGCAGTGCTTTGTTAACCACTAAACCATGTCCCCAGGGGCCCCATCCACACACATTTGGAACACTTCCAGAGACAGTGATTCCATGGGCAGTCTACTCCAATGCCTGACCACACATTCAGTGAAGACTTTTTTTTCCTAATATCAATACTAGACCTCTCTTGATGCAATTTGAGGCCATTTCCTCTTGTCCTTTCACTCTGCAGTGGATTAGACAGATTACAGGATCCAGATCTTAAATACTAGTGTGGGACATTTTGGAAAGACAGATGAAGTGAAAACCTGTAGAGAGATCATGATGAAGAAAAGATATACACCTGTATTGCTGCAGATCCTTAATCCTTGTCTGTGCATTTAAATGTTTCCTCCTGCTGAAACCTAGGTCCAACAAAAAAGGAAAAGAAACCTTATTCACAGGATGTAAGAACACAGAGCACACTTTGCCCTTTATTCATGTCAGCCACTACCACTTGTGTGAAGATTGTGCTCCAAACTCTCTCATCAAAATCTGCTTTTAATTACCTAGTGATTTTTTTGCAATGTAGCAGTACATGTTCTTTTCAACAGCCGATTTTTGCTTTGTGATAGTTTGTTTTCATGACAAGAAATCTTCAAGGTGAACAAAATCAGGATGAAACGTTAAAATGGTTTAGAATATTAATTTGAAAGTTAAGTAGATGAGTAAACGACGCATTTCTCACAGTTTTGTCTTAGTAGTGTGTAGACACATTTTTGCCTTTTCACTTGCAGGCTGACAGCATCTATGCTATATTTTCCTCAGCAAATAGCAGGGTGGGAGGTTGGAATTAAAATTTGTTTGGGTCTTTTTTCAAGTTAATTTTATATAGTACACACTATATAAAAGGCACACATAAACTAAAATCTATAAAAAACCTTGGTTTCCATCTCCTTTTCCAATGCAAATCCTGTTTCAGATTTATCACTGCTTAACATCAGGAGAACAGAACGCTCAGAATGCTGTGCATGGCACTAGTCTGTCAGTAACAAAGATAGCCAGCTTTAACCAGGAGCTAAACAAGCAGCTTTTAGAGCTGGGCTTTATTCTGGCACCAGTTTGATAAGTATCAGATTGCATAGCTGGAAAATTTAGCCTTTTGATTTGTAATATTTTCTACTAAAGGTTGCTCATTTATTGCCCTTCTGTTGTTTTTGGGTTATTTTTTTTGTTCTAGTCCTTTGGGATAGCAGGGACAACTGGCTTCCTCCTCATTCACACTTCTCATGTGTTTGGGTGTGAATGGGTTTCTCTGGCTTCAGACAGGCTATCCCAGTTTTAGTCTTCAGTGGAAACAAAGCTGTAAAGTTAGCTGTCTGTGCAAAGTGCATTCTGCTCCCAACTCTGGAATATGGGGTAACTTCTAGACATCACTCTGCAAGGGGTTCTTGTGGAATCCCTTCTTGCAGAAGTGTTTTCTGCTCATTGTGTCTGGGGTAGAGTTATTTTTCTTGCAAGGTCTTGTACGAGGCTGTGTTTGGATTTGTGCTGAACACAGGTCTGATAATACAGAGATGGTTTTGTTATTGCTGAGCAGAGTCTTCACAGAGCCAAGGTCTTTTCTGCTCTTCCTGCAGCTGCCTAGGGAGGCACCTGGGAGTTAGGAGGGGACACAGCCAGAAGAGGTGATGCAAACTGACCAGAGGGACATTCCAGACTATATAGCAACATGATCAGTGAGGGGAAGAAGAAGGAAGTGGGGGACATTTGGAGTGATGGTATTTGTCTTGCATTCATCTTCCCAAATTGACCATTACATGCAACAGCTCTGCTCTGCTGGGAATGGTGGAACACCTTCCTGTCCCTGGGAAGCAAGGAATTTCATTCTTGATTTGCTCTACTTGTGTGCATGGGTTTTGCTTTCCCTATTAAACTGTCTGTATCTCAATCTATGAGTTTTCCAGCTTTTAGCCTTTTGATTATTTTCCTCAGTTCCTCTGGTGGGGGGTGAGTGAGCTGCTGTGTGAGTCTGGACTGCTGTCTGGGGTTAAACCACAACACCTCCTGAAACTGCTTTCAGCAAGTCCATCAGAGTCACCCACTGCATAATCCTGACTGCTTCACACTCTTTTTTTGGTTGGTTTGTGTTTGACTTTTCCATCTGATGCAATTTATATTCAGACTCTGACACCCTGGCTCTGGATGACCTCAACTTCATTTATGGGTTTGTGCCATTCCCTGCAATAACACGAGTAAAGGTCTCATATGACCACTCATACTCCTTAAGGATACCCTCCTTTCAACCTGAATCCTTTAGGTAATCCAATTCAACTGCCCACTTCAATAGCCGTGATTTGATTGTGTCATTTGAATGGCACTAAACCAATGTTCTATTTCCAGGAAAATTCCCATTAAGATCAAAATAATTGTTCATGATTCCTTAATCTCTTCGACACAATAATAGTAAACAGTTCAACACACACTAATTTATTTTGCTTCATTTAGTTGCCCCTGCCTGATGAATCAGTAAAGATCCCTAAAGACCAGAAAGAAATAGCTGATAGCAATAAAACACAATCAGGTTTTGATTTTTTTCTTGCTCCTTGTTCAAACATATCTATCTACCTCCTATGCTTCCACTCTGTCTACCCTAGCTACAAAAATGAGGGCTGTGGATGGCTCCCTGAGGATCTCTGCATCCATCATAATTTTCAGTTTGGCAGGAGAGAAAAAAGGTAACTAGCCACTAGTAGATGGCTGTGTAGGAGAGAGGAATCATGCCGCCCCTGATAAAAGGATGCTGACTGCAGGAAAAACATAGTAAATCACGATTCAGGTGATGAGAAAATTCTCTTAATTGCTAACCAAGCTGTCACCAGCACTTGTATTATTGTGTCTATCTGCATCAATCACCTTGGAGAGAAACACTCAGAAAACATAGCACTGCTAGTTCCTCTGTTTACTGAACTACTCACTTGTTTGCAAAATGCTGCCTGCTCTTGTCTTGGACTGCAGCTCCCAGGGACAAGTCCCCACTTTGTTCTGTTTGTACAGCAATAGGCGCTGAAAACAAAACAAAACAAAATAACAAAAATATTTTTTAAAACCAAACAAAAAACAAACAAACAAACAAAAAAAACCCACACAAAACCCCAAAACCTAAAAACCTGTAAACTCCCCCTGGGTAACATTCTCTGTCAGAGAGATCTGGGATGAAACCCAAATAAACACCTGAATCTAGCTTCACACCTCAATTATTGGAAATTTTTGCAGGCTTCAGACATAACCTCCTCCTGCAGCTGCCAAAGCAGAGAGTAGCTACAAAAGTCAGAGCTGAGGTTCAGAAGAAAGGTTTTTCTTTCAGGCCTGTGTATCTTTTTCAGGCAGTAAGATAGTCAGATAAATCTGCAGAAATGGATGAAAACGTAATGCCAAGCCAACAGATTAATTTGCTCACGAGGCATTTCCTGCATGCTATGTTAATTCCAGCATGAAAAAAAGCTTTCTGAAAGTTGGCACAAGTACTACAGTGTGTGGTGCCTTAATTGGCTGTTAAGGTTAGAAGAACACTGATTAGGAAACAGGTGAAGTGTTTATTACTACCATGAGCAGCTTCCAGCTTCAGGCAGCTTTAGTAAGCTCTAACTGAAAGTTTATTTATAGATATTACAGCAAACTTCCACAAGAAGGGGTCAGAAAGAAGAAAAAAACCTAGGACACTGTGTAAAGCAGGTTTTGTGCTAACACTGACAAACTGCTTAGCATTTTTCACTGCTGAGGTTAGGTGATGGGGCATGTCAGAGCAAACCAAGAAACATTCCAAGAGGAGGCAGATCTCCATCAGGCTGGTTTGCTTCTCTAATTTTAGCATCTATGCAGAGAGGATCAGAGAACAAAATTCTACTTTGGGTGACCTGGTATCCATAAGACATTGAATTTGAGAAGAGAAACCTTCATAGACTCTGTCCAGGCAAAATACTCATCGCCCTGACACCTGTGACTTTCTACCAGTGTTGATACATGATGCAGTCAAAATGATGATGGCTTGCACCTGTGTTGTTTTAGAAACATAAATGAAGACCAAACTGAAAAGGCAGTGGTCCTTTAGCCCTGCTCCTAGGAGTGTCTCTGCTACACACCTCTCCCAAAGCAACATAAAGTGCAAAGATGGAGACAGAAACAAAGAAATATGCTGATGTACGCCTACGTCAATGGCACGCCTCTCTGTCAGATCTTTTGGTGTATTTCCATTTCTGTCATCTTGTCAGTTGCATAAATCTATATTCACGATAATTAAAATCAAATCCTTGCTTTGCACTCTCCAAGTTGCATCACAAGTGTTCTGCACATTTTTCATGGAGACAGCTCAAGGGCAGACACCAAGAGAGCTACAAAAATGTAGCTTTTGGTCAAGTAATCAGAGCAGTAACAGTGAGAAACCTGTCATTCATCAGAGGACTAAAATGTAGTCTGATTTTTCCAGTCCTAATTGTAAGAAGTAATTGCTGTTCTAGCATTTAATGCAAAAAATATTTCTCTTTTCTGGAGGCTAATCACAGCCAGATGGAGACACAAGTTTTCAGCTTAGTGTATTAGTGATTCTTCATTGTGTCAGTTGTGTGGTAATACCAAATGCAGAGCAAACATCATGCATTGCAGGGCAGAACTAGGAAATAACAAAGCATTCAGAAAACACCTCAAAGACATAATTTTCTTTCAATTCATATATGTTCTTGCTGCAGAGCTTCTGCTCCAACCTTTCACAATTGACCATAGCAAGTCTTTCTCACTGCCTTGTTCTCACATGGTCAGATTTTCTGTTGTGTACTGCAGAATGTCTGAGATGTTTGACCTCTCCCTTTCTGAGAAGGAATGGGTCCAATGATGAGAAGGTTTGAAAGTTATTAATATTCCACCTGTCTTCAGAGCTGATTAGCCAGTTACTAGATCTGAAGGAACTCTAATGTGTTGAGAAATCAGGCCAAAGTACTTGCACATTTTGGTGAGGACAGTGCATCCCTAGAAGTACATTTCAGAACAGGAAAACTGTCCTTCTTTAGGTTGATTGCTTGCCTCCAGAACAAAAGAGATCTCCAAAAATAGGCATGCCTGTAGGTGATGCCTGCTGGTATTTGGCAGCCAGCCCTGCAGGGGCAGGGAAGGGGATATTCCAGGATATTCCCAGACTGCTCCACAAATAGGCTTGCTTTTGCTTTTGACATGGCATACAGAGAACTAACAATTATAGTTTAAATAAATCTGAATTGAGTGACTCCACATGTTCCCTAGAGTTCCACAAATTCTTAATGTTTTTTCCACAAGATTACTCTAGATTTGTGAGTTTCAGCAGATCATGCAGGAGAATTAGCAAATAAGCAGATAATAATCTTTGAAAAGAACTGCTGTAAATGCTGCTACTGAACGACTTCCTAAAATGAGAAGAAGCATAAAAGACTTTGTGTTGTTACTAGAAAATACTCTGAGATTCATTAGAGAGCAAATTTCAGAATATGTCTGAACACGGTTCCCCTTCCACTGATTGCACATGCTGTCACTGGTAACAGAAAAGCAGTAAAGAAACCAGAGCTGGGAACAACCCTGGTATGCCTGAGGAGCTGCAGTCACCTTCATCAGGACACATTGGGCTTTAAGGAGACCACCAAGTACTCAAAGTGTGGAAAAATATATGTTGGAAAGAGGCAGCACTTCTCTTTACAATTTAACCTTCCTGTCAGTGCCTAAACAGGTGCTGAACATGAGCCAGCAGGGAGCCAAGAGCCTCCTGGCCTGCATCAGGAATAGTGTGGCCAGCAGGAGCAGGGAGGTCATTCTTCCCCTGAATTTGGCACTGGTTTGGCCACACCTTGAGTGATTTGTCCAGTTCTGGGCCCCTCAGTTTAGGAAGGACACTGTGGGGCCGGAGCATGTCCAAAGAAGAGCAACAAGGCTGAAGAGGGAGTTGGAGCACAAGTCCTGTGAACAACTGAGGGAGCTGGGGGAGCTCAGCCTGGAGAAAAGGAGGCTGCTGACAGGAGACTGCAGCCAGGTGGGGCTCAGGTTCTGCTCCCAGGTTACAAGGGACAAAACAATAGGACACAGCCTTAAACTGTACCAGGAGAGGTGTAGGTTGGACATTAGGAAGAAATTCTTCACAGAAAGGGTGATAAGACACTGGAAGGGGCTGTATGGGGAGAGGTGGAGTCACAGCCCCAGGAGATGTTTAAGGAAGGACTGGATGTGGCACTCAGTGCCGTGGTCTTGGGTCATAGGTTGGACTCGATCTCAAAGGTCTTTTCCAACCTAAATGATTCTGTGATTCTGCAAACAAGTAGGTCTGCTTGGCACTGCAACTAGAGTGGATAATTACCAGTTTCTTGTCTCTCATTGGTGATGTAGCTGTGCCAGGTTTTGCTGCAGGGCAGCCTGGGCTGTTTTCATATTTTAATAAATTTTAAAATAAATTCTACCATCCCTTTGGGTGCCCGGTGCATTTTTAAAAAAAACCTCTTTCAAAAACAGAAACTTGAGCAGCGAAGTCCTACCATGCTGGGCAGGCTGTGTGCTCAGCCTGCCGTGATTCTTGGGAGAAGAAGCACAAGGAAACAATCTCCAAATCCATGTACTCTTTCTGTTCAAACTGTGACAAAGCTGTGGAAGAGAGCGTTAGGATTATTTAACCTAGAGAAGTCTCCAGGGAGACCTTCTTGCAGCCTCAGTACTTAAAGGCAGTTTGTAAGAAAGATGAGGACTGACTTTTTAGTAGGCCCAGTAGGGGTAGGACAAGAAGCAATAATTTCAAACTAAAAGAATGCAGATTTAGACTAGGAATAGGGAAACCATTTTTAATTATGTGGATAGTGAAAAAGTTGCTCAGATTGGTCAGCGGAGCTGTGTGTGACCATTCCCAAGAAACATTCCAGGTCAGGCTGGATGGAGTCCAAGCAACCTGAACTACTGAGAAGTGTCCCTGTCCCATGACAGGGGGGTTGGACTGAAGTGTAAAGGTTCCCTCCAGCCTAAACTATTTTATGATTCTACAAGGAAATTTTCAGCACTCATGGCTACTCTGGTGAGTTTATTGGCAGGAGCACAAACAGTGAAACATGAGGCCTGGCTCCTCCCTGGCTTGGACTGCTGTTACACGCTGCCACAAGGCGACAGATCACAACCTCCAAAGTGAAAGATTTGGGCTGAGCTGATAAGCTGCAGTTCAGCAGGGCTGGCAGTGCCAGCTGAGGGGCTCATCTCCCTGTTCCTGCTCCCCTTGCTGCCACAGTAGTAAATCCTGCAGGGATGGTGGTGCGGGCCTGGCAGGCAGCCTCAGGAGGCCCACAGCCATTGTCTCATCACGGGGTGCTACACTGGGGAGACGGAGAGGCAAGGCCACAGGAAAAAGGCAGGGAAGCCACGAATGCCCCAGCTGGGATCTGCACTTATCACGCCCGAATGTTTCACAGCCTGGTCCTGAGCAGTTTTCCTGCACATCAGTTCTCTGGCTGAACGCTGATTTCCGCTATGGTTTCACCTCCACTGACGAGGTTGCCATGGAAACTTCTCTGCCCGAGAAACCGAGAAGGCCGAGCTGCAGCCTGGAGAATGCATAAATCAGAAAGCAGGGAAGAAAGTCAGAAGCAAGCAAGGGCTTAGGAAGTGCCCCTTTCTCATGAAAGCAGCACCAGAGCACGTTAGAAAGGGCAAGAAAGGGGCTGTATGCTGGCAGATGCCTCCTGTTACAGAAGCAGAGCGCAGGCTAGTCAAGAAGATGCTGAATTACAATGCAGAGATCACAAGGAAGAGATAATATTATCACATTAAAATGTTTCATTGCAAGTATCATCCTAGAGTATGATCAACACCCAGCCTTCCCCAACTTGTCCCAGATAATACTTTTGCCTTTCCCTCCTTTCCTAGTAGCATAAATTAGTTTTAACCAGAATCTCATATGGGAATAACTGTCCTGTATCTTTCTTCTTCCTACACTGCTCTCATCCCCCCTTTTTCCTACATGCACTCCAATAAACCCATGATTTGATTTGCTGCTGTGACCTAATATGTGCACATGGGGATGGAGTATGTGGCAGTATTTTTTTTCCTAAAAGTGGGAGACACATTACACTTAAAGAAGGGGATTCTGTCAAATGCACGGCTGTCAGATAGCAGCAGCACAGAGTAGCTCATTCCCTATGGGTCACAGACAAAAGACTGGGGAAGGCGGTGTTGCAAAAGTGGACTTAATTCTATCCCTTCCTCAGCTGTTTACCACCATACTCA
>PYHW01009360.1:197596-214950 GCA_013186435.1 Turdus rufiventris | reverse complement strand
AAAAAAGAAGAAACTCCAGAAAAATTATTACTCTTGCAGTGTGTTTTAGCATAGGGAAAGATAAAAACATCAGTTTATCCATCAATGCAGTTACAGCTGCATTAGGAAAAATAGAGCCTTATAATGATAGATTGGAGAAAGTGAGAAAATTGATTCAAACAACTCAGAAGAGATCTGTCTTCAGTTCCTGGGCTTTGTTTTAAGTATGATCAATAGAAAGGTGCCAGTGTGTCTGAAATTCCTAGGGCAAAACTTTAGCTGCTATAAATCAGTGCTGAATCCACCGAGCTGCTCTTCACTGTTGACAGGGGTGATGACACAGTGATAACAAGAGATCAACAAGAGCAACATTCAAGGTCAGTGTCAAAGTGGTGGAAAATGTCCAGGGGCATTACCCAGTCATGAATAAATCTTGATTATGTGAACTGTAGAATCATTTAGGCTGGTAAAAACCATCATTTTGTCCAACCAGTAATCCCGTACTGCCCAGCCCACCACCCAGCCACGTCTCTTTGCCTTGCTCTCATTTAGTCCTGGCATCTTCTGGCCTGGGAACCACTCTTCAAAACCAGCTCTGCAGCTGATGAAGTTCTATGGCATCTTCTTGCTGTCGCCTGCAGAAAAAAGTATTTGCATATAAAAGTACCTTATAAACACATTTAGGAGGGAGATGCTTGTCTGGTATGGAATTATAAAATGTTCCCATTCAACAAATCACACAGAATCGATATGGACTTTATGAATGTGAACTTCAGAGCAAACCAAATAATGCTGGTATAAACAACTTGAGATTCCAGCTCTGGCATTGCTAGCAGATTACATTTTTTGGAAATTCATGATGTTAGTCTTTTGATTTCAAAGCAAATGGTATTCCAGAGTCTGGTGTCTTATTCTGTAATTAGAAGAAAAATAAATCCATGCCTTTATACTGCTTCATGTTCTACCACCAAAATCTCCAACCACTTCTAAAAATCTCTGCATTAATCTATACAGGAGGGAAAAATATTCATATTCATGCCATTCTTTGATTTCCAGGATAGACTAATCAATAGTGACTGGAAAAAGCATGTCCTTAGTATCAATAAGGGCATTAAATTTTTGTTCCATTATAGCCTATAGCCAAATTAGGTCTAATACACAGGGACTAGTCAGGTGGTGCATATTTTCAGACAACTTCCCAGGTCAAAGCTAAGTGTCAAACATTCAAGACCTGTCCCTATTCAATCTAGCCTGTGGCAACAAATTAATTACAGAAACCAAAATGGCAGATGAAAAAACAATATCCAGTCAACAAATCAGAAATATCCAATCAAGAAGAGAAAGCAGTGCTGCCACAAGGGTGATGACACATGATAAAGATGAGATGAAATATTTTCTTCCTGTATCTGGAAAAAGACTTTCCTGTCTGACATTCAATTGCACATTATTATCCTTAGAGATTAGATGTACTAATAAGACTTCCCTTTTTTTACAGGACTGCTTGGGGATCATTCCTTTTAGCCTCATGTCTGCTGTTCACAGTTCACACCGTTCCCCTTTCTGAGCAGAGATCACCTTACGGTTGGGAAGTCAGCTATGCTGGCTGGTAAGAGCCATCCCAGGAAGATCCACTGCCCCAGGTGAAGATAATTGCTTCTCTTCCAGATGGGGTGAGCAACTAACAACATGGGGAAGATCACCCAATCCTCCTGGGAGCCTTTCAGAGAGGAGAGTGAGTGGTGAGGATGCTCTTTTGGGGAGACACTTTGGGGAAACAAAGAGAGGAGCAGGGTGTGGTTGAGAAGGCATTTTTCCACTGAGTGGATTTGATATGGTGAGTTTATTTTCCTTGGAGAAATTATACTGAATATTCAAAGGGAAGAGTTTGGGGCTGAGCTTTCAACACCTAATATTGTTAGTTTCTTCTACCTGATACTTCTCATGTGTATATCTGCTCCTCCCTGACCCTTAGGAGGTTTGTAGGGAGCTGGGAAAGGTTTCAGACATTTCCAAGCAAAGGACGCTGGGGCTTTTATTTTAATATTATATATACATTATATAGATACTACACAATATAATTTCATTATATATGGTATATTGTTTTATTATAAACATATATGTGTTTTATTATAAACATATTATATATAGCATTGTATACTTAGATTATAATACATATTATTTCTGTTTTGTTCAAACTGCTGGTAAATAATCAATACTTCGAATAATCAATACTCTTAAAGTAGAAAAGCTGTTTTGAGATCTTGGAGGCATTTTATACAGTATACTGAAAGAAAAGAAGCAAATTCTTGCGAACTTTCAGTGTTGCATGCACAAGAGAGCTGAAGATAAATATTCCTCCACTCCCAAGGGCAGCACAAATAGTCTCACTCTGCATTTTGCTCTCACTTAAATTTGCATTATAACAGGGGAACCATCCACCTCCGCTATGTACCCATCTGCTTGTCCGTTTATTCCTTATTAGCTGTAATTGGAGATTTAGGAAGTTTCAGCAGGTCTGCAGGTCAACATCATTCAAAACCTAAAACTAAATTGTGGCAAAATAAGTATGTTGGCTGAATGAGGGCTCTCTGCAGATGAAACAGTACTGCGAGATCCTTGTGGAGTTATTGCCAACTGCATTGTTTAACTTGCTTCCAACCCCTAGAGAGAAAAATGTCAAGTAACCCATGTGATTTAAAATTCTTTTAGATCTTCTAGGCATTATGGAGTTACTATCAGAAATCATCTTAGTCCCTCCAAAGGACTGGGGCTCGTTGGTGATGAAGGTTCTGGTAATTGTGCCTACACAACCTGAGAAGCTTCTAGTTCTTCATTACTATCCTAAGCTACCAGCTATAGTAACTGATAGCTACTGGCTCTGAGTGAGGTTTTGAATCATGTGAGGATTCAGGAAGTTCCCACCTCTAACCAGGTGCCTACTCAGAATATTTCTTTAGAGAATGGGCTGATATGATCACCTGTCTCTTGGAATAAAGCACAATGCTGTACGTGTAACCCCACTTTTCCCACCTTATACTCTATCTTGGATATTAGATACAACACAAGTTGTGAAGAAAACAAGGTTCAGTCTCTATATATTCCCTAATGGATCTTGAGTTCTGCTTATGCCTTTCAATTCATGAACCTGACTGCCCTGGAGAGCAGATAGGTTAAAGATATGCTGGCCAGAAAGAAGGTACTTGGAGCTGCCAGCAAAGCAGGGAATTGAACTAGACACGTCAGTTGGATTACTTTTACCCTCACACACCTCAAATTGCTTTTACTATCATTTCAGTGTTTACCAAACGCTTTCAAAGCAGTTTGTAGCCTGATAGGCTCAGCCTTGTACTCAACAGTGATGCTGAGAACATGCTGTGCTCTCAGGCACATGCCCATGGCACACCTCACCAAGCCACAAAAATGTATGCTGTCACTTTAGTGTTGAATTGTACAGTTCTTCGTCATCTGCACAGACCAAAGGTGATGAGAAACAGTAATTTAGCTAGGGAATACACATTAAGATCTTCTAAACTGCAGTAGCACAAATTTCTCCAGCTAGGATATGATGGGGCATTAAACAGTAAAATGTGTCGGGGAGTATCAGGAGGAATGACATCTTTTCTTCAAAGGGAAATAACCCATATATGAACAGTGTGGTAAAATGGAAAGGTGAAGAGAAATACCAAAACTCACAACATACAGCAGATGAGGAATTTAAGGAATGTGTTGATATACATAATGTCATGAAATCTAAAAGGGCTGAGGGTGAGATGAAAAATGCAAACCCAAGAGCTTTCCTCCTTTAGTGAAAGTGCAGCTGTTGTTGCCTGACCTCTGCTCTCTGACAGATGAAGGAGTCCTATCAATTCTTCTGTCTGCAAGCTACATTCATTGCCTGATCTGAGAAAGAAATCCCAGATCTCTGATTAGCTTTATGATTTCTCATGTCAGTCAGGACTTCCACTGAAGCCCTGTATCAGCACTTGTGAAGATGAAGCAAAACCTTCTAAAATCAAGGAGCTTGCATAAATCAAAATTTTGAAGGTCTCCATCTAAAAGCTCTCGACTTTTCCTTGTGGCTGTTAGGCTAATGCTTTTAACAGGAATGTTAAATGAAGAAGGAAGGTGAAGATTCACAAGAAATCACTTTCTTTCAGGAGCCTGGAATTTAAGACATACACATAAGACAATATTAAACTTTCATGAAATGTGTTCATTAGGATGACTCAGTTCCTTTTGTAAATAACTAGCTCCTTCACTATCTGATGTCTTCACAAGCCTCTTCACTATCTGATGTCTTTGTAAACCTTGACAATCTGTTCCATTCCTTCTCTGTATTTGTGGGAATATGTATTTGCTTCTACTCAAATAACTTAATATTCCTCAATCCCTATAAATATTAACAGGCAGACTTTGTAGAGCAGGAGATGAAATGTTTACCATTCACATCAAAGGTAGTCAATTCATGACCCATTTAGGTTGAATCCCTGCTGGGGGTAGGGAAAGGAAAAAAGGATGAGGTAGAAAAGAGTCCTCTGTGAATGTCATTTGAGCACATGTTTATAGCAATACCTTTGTTGCCTACACAAATGTATTTGCATATCCATAAGTAATAAGAATTAAGACATGGGCTTTGTTTGAACTCCTCTTGACTTGATTTTCCTCTGACAGGTGGGTCTTGGTTTGCATGCTTTGCTCAGTGTCCTTTGAATCTACAAATCATTTCACCAAAATAACTTAATAATTATTTTGCTTTCTGAGCCTTCAAGTTCAGACCTTTACCAGAAATAAATTATCGAAGATAAATTCTTTCCCAAATCTGTGTATTTCAGAGACAGCAAATTAAATGTTCAGTGATATTTCTCATGTCCTGGTGGCTCTGAGAGTTGGCTGGGGCAGGGGAATATACAGAATGACACTGAGTGAATTCCTGCATCTTTTTGTGTTCACGTATTTTTCTCCCACACTTGTAGCATGGGAAAAATACTGACAGCTGTAATAACTGTTGGGACCTTGCAGGACAAATATTTAAGAATAAAACAAGTATATATTGCAGAAAGAGCAATCATACTACTTTGCCATTCACATCACACTTCAAGCAAGTAAATAATTGGCCCAAATAGCCAAAACAGAATGAAAACCAGAAGGGTGGTTTCACTGATTTCAGAGCAATGATACAGGGTTTCTTTCAGCCTTTAAGAATGTACCTTACGTTCTGTATCTGCTTTTATCATTCAACTTACATGAATAATGCAAACAAATACTATATTAACAAACCTGTTTTCACCAAAGCACCCTTCCCAGCACATTCAAAGAGTATTTGAGTATCTAGATTAAAATACACCAGTACGCACCAAAAAATTACCAAAATACACCAAAATATTACAAACACCTGACTTTCTAAATAGTTTCAGTTTAACAGTTTATGAAGAAAACCTTTGCTATGATTCAGATTCCAGTTTTATTAAGATGGGTGTTAACGAAGATCATCTGCTGGTAGACATGAAAAAACCTCTAGCTGCCTAAGCAGCAGCTTTTTTCTTTTGAAACTGCTGAAATTTGAGTCCTTCAACACCTAATTTTGTGAAAGGAAATTCAAATCCTTGTAATTTTAAGGAAATCTAAGTCTCAGTCTTGAAAATAACACTATTTTGTGAGGTGTATCAATAAATATATACTTGGAAAGTTTGAAGAGAAGCAGACATGGAGGCAGTCCAAATCCACATCTATGCCTTTGCCTCATTTTCCACCACTGATAGAAATTAAATTCTTCACTTCTCTCTCAAAAGCTAATGCAGGGCTGTTACTACCTGTAAGCAGTCATGCCTGCTAAGAGTTCTGGAGAGATGCAGAAACACATACAATCTCTGGCAGGTCTTATTGCTGAATAATAGTGTGACTTTATAGTGAAAATGTGTCTGGCATTCCTGCCATAGTAATAAACATAACAGTTTCACCATGCTCAGTATCTCATCCTGCACTGACAGTCATTAAGTCATTTCCTTCCAAGTGAAAATGGTTCTAAGAAAAGACAACACATTCCTGGAATTGAAATAACACCCCACAATGCTGATTAACCCCCTCTAACAGTCCTGTGTTGTATGATCACAATTTTCATTTTCTTCAACAAATTTAATGGGTAGTCATGCTAGCACTAATCATTGTCTTTTTGCTAGCAGGAAACTACACTAATAATAAAATAACCTTTCTTTCCTGCTCACCTTGTGTCCCTCCTGACATCTGAAGGTGGTGGGTATCCCATTGGAGCATGATTACAAAGAAGCTGGATGGTAGAAATATCTCATTTGATAAGTAGTTGCCAGCTTGCAATTGAGGTATTGGGCTGATGGAGGTGTCTGTGCCCTGGCTCACTTTGTATTCCAAAATTAACCAGTGGTGCAAAGACACTGCTGAGGATACATCCCAGTGGCAGGAGTTACGCTGCCTGTGGCAGCAGTCCTAGAGCAGCTCGGGTGGTGTGGCACTTTTACTGCCTCATCTTCTCCTCATTTTAGTAAGCCACATGTTTGTCCCTAACCCAGGACTCCTAGGAGCTGTGCAGCAGAACAGCTGGATGGCTTTGGGTGCTGCTGAGCTGCCTGAAGTCCAGGGTGTTCCTGCTGCCTGTGCAAATGTAAAGCTCTTCTAACTCATGCTAAAAGCTCAACTTTGCTCTTCAGTAAGGTGGAATAGACAAAAGGACTGGAGCTGAGTAATACAATACCTTCTTGTACTCCACTTGCCTACTTAAATGTTAACGCTTTGCATTTTCTCCCCCATTTCCCTGCGTGTTCTTTTACCCTTCCTTCTCCATAATGAGAACCTCTAAACAGTGGGTAAATAAATCTGGACAGTACTTGGTTTAGGATAGCATGTAACAACCCAGGAATCCATATTCTTTATATTCATCATTCACATATTCCTTCATCATGGACAATCTATGCAGATTGAGTTTGTGGGAACCTATGCCTGAGGGCCTTAAGGAGACACTCTGAGGGAACACTGTGTATTCACTGTTATGTTTATTCTGTTTCTCTCCCTCTCTTTTATTTCTTTTTTTTTTTTTTTTTTAAGTTGGAATTTTATATTCATTGCACTTTAAGAGAGAAAGCAACCACTCAGAACCACTTAACCCTTTACTTCCATTGATATTGCCCAGAAGCACCACTGTCTGACCAGCTGCTATTTCCTTACTGAAGATCTTCAGGATTTTTAAGGCTTAAAATCGAGATTAATATCTTGACTGGACCCTGTTTTTCGGGTGGCAGAGTACAATATCTGTGTAAATTATTACCTCTCTGGTAGCTTTATGGTTCTTGTTGATCCTTTGATCTGATCATCTCAAGTCTTCTGTACTGAATTTACTATCTCTGATTCCTACTGTCATGAGATACCTGCTCATGGCCAAGATCTCTGGGAGATTCACAAATAAATCTGATTGCAATGACTGAAAGAAGACACTTCCTTTTAAAACCTTGAGCTGTTATAAAGTGCTAGGTATCAGATTATTGTGTTTATCCTCAAACTATTGTAAGAACAAATGTTCAGAAGCAGCCCTCTGTGCAGACTGTTGGGTTGTGGGTGTTAAATGCCTCCTAAATGCAGATAAGCTGTCTCAGGAGATTCTACACACCCTTGTGACACATCTGAGCATGCACAGGGTTACAGGTGCCAAGCTGTGCATCTGCCCTTTCAGGAGCGCAACACTGGTTGGTCCTAGAATGGGTTGTGCCTACTTGTGAAATATAAATGTGTAGCACCACGATGCTTGTAGAACTTAATTTGATCCTTTTGAGAATGGAAAAAGGAATCACATGTATATAACAATTGCATAAACTGAATATTTTCCCTAAATGTTCTAAATTCTTCCAGGTATTCTGAATTTAATGAAGTCAATTCAAAGGAGAAGTATACCTGGCAAAAAAACTCTGTACTATTTGATACCATTCTGTCTTGTTTTAAACATAGCATGGCAAAAGGTGGGGATGAAAACTGTGTAGGTTCTTCTCCACCCTTCCTCCTCTGTCCCAACACTCATCAGCAAGAAGTAACAGGGACAGTTCATAATCACTGTCTATTTTACACAGGAAGCATTTCTTCAACTGAAGAACCGAATTTTCAGTGGAGACAAATTCTCTTTGTTTTCTCCTCTCCTTCCAAACATCATAAATGACCCTTTTAGATCAATATGATTATTGGAGTGGATAGTGCAGGTCTATTTACATTTTGGAACCACCCCTGGGAGTCTTTCTAGTAAAAGGTGTATATTCTTCTCGTTAAATGCACAGCTTGGCCAGCCACAGTAGGACCAAATGCATCACAAAAAGCCTAGAGAGGCCTTTTTTTGAAGCTCTTTCTAGAGGAGTAAAGTCTTTTCTGCTCCAAGTCGAACCTTGAGCCTCTTATGAAATACATCTTTTTTTTTCTATTGGCTGAGAGTTAAACTGATATGTCAAGACTTTATAATTTACCTTCTTCTTCATACTTAGACTGCATTAGTCACTTCCACAGGGCAATGGGTGGCTGTTGTCTGCCATCCCAAGTGCTCTGCAACTGCGATGGCACCTCTTGCTCTGCCTACACTTTGACCTGGGTGGTGATGGCTTGCCACCACCCAAGGTGAGGTGGGTATAAATGAGGGTGTGAACACCCCGTGTTGTTTGTTGTTGTTTTTTTAAAGATTCCATTCATGGAAAGACACTGACCTGCTGGAACAAGTCCATAGGAGAAGGCCATGAAGATGCTCAAAGAGCTGGAGAGCCTCCCCTATGCCTCTCCTAGGACAACACACTGAGACAGTGGGGATGTTCATCTTGCAGAAGAAAAGATTCCAGGGAGACCTTAAAGCACTTTCTGGTACCTAAGGGAGTTACAATACAGCTGGAGAGGGACTTAAGAGCATGCAAATGTATTGGATTTAAACTAAGAGAAGGTAGATTTAGATATGAGAAGGATATTTCTCCTCATGAGGGTGGTGAACCACTGCCACAGGTTGACCAGAGGAACTATGGATGCCTCATACTTGGAAACATTCAAGGCCAGGTTCGGATCTGGCTCTGAGCAGCCCGGTCTAGTGGAAGGTGCTCTGGTTCATGGTAGGGGCTTGGATGATCTCTAAGGTCCCTTCCAATTCAAACCATTCCATGACTTTGTGATTCATCATCATACTGTTGTTCAGGGTGGCACCTGAACAGGGCATCACCCTGCCTGGTGATGATCTGGACTGATGTTCCTTTTCCTGAAAGAAGAGACAGTCAAATCCATATTCCTGATTTAATGAGAGCTACTGGATCAAGCCAGAGCCAACAGCCACTGACTTTGCTTGTTTCTTGTCTCTGATTAACCAAAGCAGCCAACCTTCTTGCTAGACAAAGCTGTCTGTTGTTTTTCAATTCCACAGAAAATTTAATTCTTCAAATAATGTGGGAACTCCTGTGCTGTGAAGACCTTATATATTGCTCTGCTCTTCCAGGGAAAAACCACGGCCCTGGCCCTAAATCTGAGCAAGACTGGCTGCAGAGACTGTAGAGACAGAGAGGTTGTGCAGCTGGCTTGTACTTCTACAGGGCAAGATTGAGAAAACAACCTTCCCAGATCTACACATCAGAGCTGCAGATAGCAATACAGTGGGCAATAAATCTGGTCTGTAGGCACTCCTCTTCACGCCCCCTCTTTCCACTGTAGTGTCTCAAAAAAACCCCAAAAAACCAGTGCTGGTTGAACCATCACTCAAAAAATTTCTGGAAGCAGGAGGGAAGCACTAAGGCTGTCTTTCCTGCTTTCCTGTCATCAGCAGTCAGTGACAGAATGAGGTTATTCTCAAACAGTACCTTCTAAAGAAGTTATTGTTCCAGCTGCATTTCTAGTTGTTAAATTCCCAGACTTCACAAGAAACCTCTCTGGAGCTCCATTCCTCATGCCCAATGGAAAATCTGCTTTGCCAGAAGAGTGAGCAGATTAATAACAAAACCTGTAAAATGAATGCTCTGGTGAGTGTAATGCCACATATTTCCACCAAACTACATGACCTCTTTGATGCAGGATTACTCAACTGCCAGATTAGTTCAGGTCCCAGATTCCTGACCCCCATTATGACTTCTGCACCTAATTCTCTGCTACTGCACAAGGATGCTGTTGGACTCACAAAAAACGACAAATGACAGTGCAATTAAACTCAAAAATATTATCCCTTCTTAATAACCTACTTTCTAAAGAGTTGTCCCACAAACTTTATATTAATTTTAAACTTCGGGCACTCTGTTTCTGCAGGCTGATCTTGCTAGGCTGAGCACAGAGAAACTGCGAAATATATCTTGGCATTTGTTCTGATGCAAACCTCACTGCTCAGAAGCATCACAGTAGGCTTTCAGCTCTGTAGTGGAGTCGTGAGTAAGCAGATGAGCACACAGGGGGAAGTTCCTGTGCAGGAAAGGAGTGGGCAGGGGTGATCAAGCCCCTGACTGATATAAAGACAACTCATTTTCAGTTAGTGGGAAGTGATTTCCTTGCTAAAGTGCTTTAAAAATTACTCCTACACCTGAGAAAAATAAAAGTGTTAGACACTGGCTGATATCCCTGACAACTGTTTGTGCCCTAATGCTGGCAGGTGAGGTTTTCCAAAGCTTCTCCTAGTCCTTCAAAGACTTGTGCAAACTGAGACTTTCAAGAACGTTTTGTAGCAAATGACTACCGCGAATGACTGATAGCTTGGACCTGTAACTGTGAGATGACAGGCACTGGAACTGGATTGGGAGGCAAATGCATGAATGGCGACATGGCACAAGCGTGCATCTCTTGGCCCTTCCCTGGAGCAGGACCTGAGAGCAGCAAAGACTGGAACTGTGAGTTTGGTCAGGCAACATGCTCAGCCCTCAAAGCCACCAGATCTGGAAGGGGCATCCACATAGTGTTACAAGGATGCTCCATTTGATCCCTCTGGATACAGGGGGGGACTGCTCTCCTGAGGCCATATCCAGACACCAATCAACTTCTGACAGTGCAGCTGTGTGTTTTTTCACTGTCTTGCTCCAGCTGCCATGCCCAAGGGCAGGGCAGACTGCCAGCTAACCCCAACCAGCCCCACTTATGTCATCTGCAAACCTTATTATCCCTTTTCATCTCTCTCAACCCTTCATCACTCCTGTACCTTCTTATGTCCACCTCAGTTTCCTCACAAATCAACAACTTCAAATTACTTTTTCCTGCCAGACACCAAATTTAATATTTCTGATTCTGCTGTCTGTCTGATGTGATGTACCTGATAGAGTTACATAGGTTTGGCAGTTTTACAAGGCTGTCTTGCTCTTAGGGTCTTAGTTTGGCCATGTCTCACCCAACACCCTCTCAGCTGCCTGTGACATCCGTCCATCCATCCTCTGTGGCACCACCTGTCAGTGTCTCACACTGTTTCTTGTGGGATCAAGAAATTGTGCTGGAAGGGACCTTTAAAGTCCAAGCAGTCTGATCAATCACCCTGCAATAAGCAAGGGCAGTCTCGACTAGATCAGGGCCCCATGCAATTAACATTGAACGTTTCTAGGAATGGGCTATCTACATGTCAACAGATCCTTCACACCATGTCCAAAATTTTTCCACATTCTGATTAGCTTGGTTAGCCTCTGGCCAGAGCCCACACAGTGCCCCCGTCATTTTCCTGCATATCTAGCAGTGATTTTTAGTGTAGGTCTTGTATCATGGATCTAAATAGCTCAGTAAGGATGCTTGACTGTTCATTCTTAGAGATTACACTAAAATGCACTTAGAACTTTGTGCTTTCCCTTTGGGATGAAAAGGTCTAGGAATACACTTATGGATTGCACAATCAGAAGAACTTACCCAACTCATGAATGCTGCTGTTCTTCAGTTTAAGGTGCAATTGCAACATGAACAAATTGTGGACTCTTTGGGGTTCTGGGTTTAGGCACATCCCAGAAAAAAACACATCTCCATTTATGTGCAGATCCTGGTCTGTTCATCTCTTCCTGTGCAGTTAATATGAATTTGCTGTTATCCACATGGAGATGGCATCTTCTTTCTTGTCAGAAAGAAAATACCTGAAATTTTAAGAAAACTTAAAAAAAAAAGGCTACAAACCACCCCAAGATTTGAGGCACATGAACTCCTCAAATGTGCTGTGGGAACAGCTTTCTGAGTTACTGCTGCAGCGTACTACCTGCCTACACCCACTCAGCGAGAGCTTGCCTGCCAGTACACTTCATTATGCAAATGTAATTTGCTATCAGAAAGCTACAAGATTGTTTTCTTAAACTTAGGTGTATCATACTCTATCTGCAGCCTTGTTTGTGAGTGTATATATTAACATATAGAGGTAGTTTGGGTTTTATTTTGCTAGAAAGTATCAATCTGATGTTGAAAAGCAGAAAGACGTTTCCTGACTCCTTTAAAGAGTGAATAATTCGGATTGTTCTCTGCATTGCAAGGTGTGTTACTCATTGCATACACACCCCTCTTTGTTCCCATCCCCTGCTAATCCTCTCCATGGTGAAGACTTTTTCTGCAGCTATAGGATTTTTGTATCTGTAGCAGCTGTGTGATATGTTAGAAATCACTCTATTCCCTCTCTGTGGGAATAGTCTATTAACTTGTGTATTATGCTTGAATCCTTTGATGTCCGATAAGAAACTGGTCTTTGCATTTAGCCCCTTGAGTGTTTGATGAGAGGCAGCAGCTCCCATCACATGTCCCTGTGGCCAAAAGAGTCCATTTGAGGGAAGGTTTGGATACAGCGTTGTTTATGAACCTGGTCTTCCCTGAAGCTGAAGTGGAGCACTGTTATCTTACACTGGCATAACAGATGGTGCATTTTCCTGCAACTAATTAGCTATGCAGTGCGTCGTCTGCAAAGAGTGAGAGGAAATCCTTGATGCTTCTCTGCTACTATCTCTTCTCCCCGGGGCTGAGCAGCATTCCACCACAGACTGTGGCGGCTGGGAGACTACCAGTCTGGCAGAGTCCAGCAGAAAGCCTTCCTGACCTATTTCAGGACTTTGGAATTTGACAGGTCACTCACAGTTACTCATGAGAGCCTTGCTTGGGCTGCTGTTTAATGCAAGTGAACTTGGCCTCTCAGCCTGGCTGCTGTGAAGGCAGGCTCACAGAATCTCAGAATGGTTTGGACTGGAACGGACCTTTTAAATGCCACCTCATTCCAAACCCCTTGCCTTGCACAAGGACAACCTTCACCTGATCAGCTTACTCAGTGCAGTGCCCAGCCTGGCCTTGAATGCTCCCAAGGATAGGACATTCACTTCTGATGGCACCCCTGCAGCCTGGCCAGTGCCTGATTTGGAGTTTCACATCAGGTCAGGGATGCTGTTTCCTTCCTAGCCTCTTGGAAATTTTCCAGATGTGATTGTGGCCTACTGAAGCCCTTTCAGATATTAGAGAAAATTATTTTTCTGTCTGTGATCTGTAAACATGTAAATCTGTATTTTAAGAGACTTTAGTACTACAGTTGAGGAACCTGGTGTAGTAAAAGGTATTCCTGCCCGTGGCAGTGGTGTTGAAACAAGATGGTTTGTAAAATCTCTTACAACCCAAACCATTATGTGATTCTACAACACAGCAATGTGCTCTGCTATTGACATTATAATGACTTACACAAGTAAGTGTAGTGCATTTCCTTAACCAGGAACATCTGTCTCCAAAACAGTGGTATGGTTAAGTCTCTGGCTAGCAATTAGCAGTGTGCATGTAATGCCATTTCAGCAGGAGAAAATAAAGCATAGGGAAAACCAACCTGCCAAGCACAAATTCACTGCCAGCTCTGCAGCAGTCAGCCCCTGCTCTTCAGAGTGACACCTGACCTGCCATCAGGGTCACACACTTAGCTTTAGGTTCTTCGCAGACTTGTATCCTAACTTGGCTCAGGCAGGATGAGGATTGGTAACCCATCACTGCTGCCTGACAATCATGTGGAACAGATAATTAAGTAAGTGCAGTGTTCCTAGACAGAATGTATTCAGCTAAGAAAAAAAAATTAAAATCCCCTAATTAGTCCTAAAAGTATTTTTTATTATATTGGTTGCAAACTTTTTCCCTCTATGGCTTGTACATGAATCCTACAGCTGCAGTCTGGTCTCTCCATATGTATGTTGTCATTTTCTTGCTCTGTGCATCAAGAAGTGTCGGCTTGAATTATGTGCGGCTCTTCTGGACAGAGAAACTCTTTGGAGTCAAAAAGCTCTGCAAAAAAGTCTGTACTTTTGCAACTGAAAAGACCATCAGGGCAAATTTATGGACAGACATTAACAATGAGGACTTAGGTTGGATTCTTATGGACTAAACTCTGATGTCACTTCATCTGAAAGTGGAAAAAAGTAGAAAAAGTCAGGTGGGGACACAGAGATGTGCTTGTCAATTAGAGAGATAAAGCAAAAAATGCTGAGTCTTGCTGCTGTTTGAGGAAATTGTCTCACAAAATTAGCAGCAAGCAAACGCAGGCTATATATAGCAAACACTTATGTTGTCACTACAAGCATCCTACTACAATTCTTGATGGAGTAACATATGATTATGGTGACACAGACTATCTTGGATTTATGGATTGCATCCACCCAAACACTCTGGCAAGCAAACAGCATTCAGCATGCTCTGCAACTTCAGTGGAATGACTCTAACAAGAGTCAGAATGTGAGATGTCTTACTAGAACTTCTAATGGAAAAAAAAAAAGATAACCAACTACTACCAGAAATTTAAAAAAAAAGGGAAAAAAAAAGGTAAAAAACAGCCCTGTGAATCCATGTGGCAAGTACACGTCTGTGATGAACGTTGCTGAACTTATTCTTCCACGAAGATTTACAGACTGCTGAATTGTTGCAATTCACTCTTCAAACTCCAACAAGGATAAAGGAGCTGACAAATACCTATGCCTCCTACTGAATTACCATTGATCGAAAACTAAGATTTGTTGCTTTTAGCAGCAGAATATGAATCTTTCTCCTACAGTACACATCCTTGCCTCTTTTCTGCGTACTGCAGAAAGCTGCACATTGCCCACGGGATTTCATTACAAACGTGGGCGTGAATTCTCCCAGCAAGTTGGGCAACACACTTTGGGTACCAGCTACACTCTGATTCAAAACATAAATGCGTAGTGATCTCTAAGAAGGAGATTAGTATCTATTTAAACTTCCAGTCTGGGCATGCTTTTTTCTAGGAAAAGAAAGCATACTGCAGTCTGATGAACCAGGCATCTCTAAAAATTCCACTCCAGGTGCACCGGTGCTAAAACAAGATACTTTGATTGTTCTGGAGGCAACACATATTGATGAGAGACTGCTTTAGTTTGTTTGCTGTGGGGTGGGATCCTGTCCCCTGAGACAGGATGCAGTTCCTCATATTTACTATTTAGCAAGTGCTTCTGGTAAAAGATTATTTGTGTTTACACTTCTCAGTTTGTTTTCTCTTTTGTTTGCTTGTTTTGTTCTCAAATGTTCCTCCTATTAATACATCTTCTGGAACTGCCTGGCCTACTTTAGGCTAAAAATAGCCCTTGTTGCTACTGCTGTAGCTCCACAAAAGCCACACAACAACCACACTAGGAAAGAAAACCTCATGCCCAGCTGAGCTTCCCCAAAATGACAAGTGGGTCAGAAATTCATATGACCAAAAAGCAGGAGGAAAACAAATCATGCCTTTCTGCTCTGCTTCTGCTAGGCTTGGTGATGGTGTAAAGTGGGGAAAGAGCAGAAAGGTATGTGAATGCTTTGCTTTCCCTCTGCCTCCTTTACACCCACCAAGGACAGTAAATGCCTCTTTTGGAGAGAAACAATGGAAGAAACAATGAAACTGCAGGGATGGAAAGCTGCAAAAAAGACATTCCCATGTAGTGTTTCCACACTGTCATTGCTGAAATTAATATAATTTAATTGGTCTCTTGGGTAAATGTCAGTCTTTGGTTATGACCAGACCAAAGCTACTGATGCTGTTGCACTGCTTAAATGGACAGATACCTCTCATTCTTCAGTGGGATGTGCCTGTGCTCCTAGTGTCTTACAAAGGAAAAGGGCTTTGGATATGCAAACATTTTCCTCTGCATTGCAGCAGACACAACACTTCTCAAACCTTCAGTGAATAACTCTGCACTACTCGTCATGGTCCACACTGGTCAGACACAGCCTGGCCTTAGTGGTGGTCTCTGGCATGATGTGCTGCACCCTGCCCGTGAAATGGTGGGGTAATAATACCCAAAAATGCTTCTGCAAGATATGTTGGCAACCGAGGAACTAAATTTCATTGATCCACAGATAAAAATTATGTTGGCATGATTTACTCTAGCTTGTGGGTGCTATTTTTTTTTTCTATTTTACACTTAAGGCATATTGACAAGAACATGCCACACACTTGTGGGAAGCCAGGACTCTGTGCTCATTTGCAGTAGAGTAACTCTGGGGTCACTATTTTCTTTGCCCTGCCAACTAGGAATTTAGCTTGAATGTAGTTAGGGTGGTACTATTCTCAGTTATAGAAACACATCTGTGAGTTGGAGGCAAATATAAGACAGAGAAAGCACAAGCTCCTCTCCGTGTGTTCTGAGTGCCTAAGGCAGTTTGCTGAGGACAAGGCTCTGTTGAACACCATGAGTTCAGTGTGCTGGCAGCTCCCAGGTGGATACGGATGCTTTGGGGCTCAGTCCTGCCCGGTGTCCTGCATGAGGCACGGGCAAAAGGGCACGCCAGCATTCCCGGACCAGGACCTGCATCCCACCCCACGGTCACCCCTGTGCTCCAGGCTGCAGGGCTCCTCTGACCCAGAGCACAGCCGGGATTTTGGAGCACCGACACCGCTGCGGGTCACGCATCCCTGTGTCCCGATGCAGTCCTGCTGTGGTGGTGCCGGACAAATCCCTGGAGCATGGTGCTCCCCGCGGCGGGACCGGGCCAGGAGCACCGGGCAGCACCACCCAGCACAGGTAGCGACATTCCCGGACGCTGGACCCTGCTCCAGCCCACAGCGAGGGTACAGCCCCGGGGACGGGGCCGAGCCGGAGAACCGCGGCGGCTCC
Source organism: Turdus rufiventris (assembly GCA_013186435.1). Classification (NCBI taxonomy): domain Eukaryota; kingdom Metazoa; phylum Chordata; class Aves; order Passeriformes; family Turdidae; genus Turdus; species Turdus rufiventris. The sequence continues at coordinate 197,944 of PYHW01009360.1, read as the reverse complement.
GGGGGTCCCGCTCCCCCTCCCCTCCCTTCCCCGCCCCTCCCGGCCGGCCCCTGTCCCCTCCCTCCGCCCCGCCGCCGGGCGGGGGCTGGAGCCGGGTCCGGTGCCCGGGAAAGCAGGGGAGGAGCGGCGGCAGCGCGGCAGCGGAGCGTGTGCTCGCCCCGGCAGCGTTGAGGGGAATCGAGGCGGGAAGGGGCGAGGAGGACGAGGAGGAAGCAGCGGCGCAGGGAGGGAGTCCCGAAGCCGGCCCTCCGCGGCGGGCGGACCACGATGCCCGGCCGGCCAGAGCTGCCTGCCCGCCCTCCCGGAGCCCGCCGCCCGTAGCGGGGCCGCCGCGCCGCGGGGTGAGCG
>PYHW01009360.1:183073-197546 GCA_013186435.1 Turdus rufiventris | reverse complement strand
CGCCGCGCCGCGGGGTGAGCGGGGCCGAGGGCCGGCGGGGGATGCCGAGGGGGAGGCGGGGGCCGGGGCGAGGCGAGGCGGCGGCTTCCCCGCGGCGTGCTGCAGAGCGGGCCGGGATGCGGGAGGTCGGTGTGGGGATGGCGGGAGCGGCGCGGGGGCATCGCCGCTTTTCCCATGGCAGGTGCCGGGTGGCCCCTCTCCCGGCGTTTCCCTCGGGGTTCCTCCCGGGAACACCGCCAGAGCAGCTCCCGGGTAGAGGTTGGGGCGGCGGTGCCGCCGAGCCGTGCGGGTGGGCTGCGGTTCGGGAGGAGGCTGCGGCGGCTCTGCAGGGCGTGATGGACGCGCCGCATGCGGGGAGAGGGGCTTGGGAGCAGAGACGCCAAAATGTCACCGTGTGCCATGTCCTTGTCAGGTCCGGATGCTTTCAGAGACCCCCGGCACTCGGTCTTTCTGCGTCTCTGCAAAACCTCTGTGGGTGCGAAAGACAGAGAAATGCGGGCTGTCAGTGACAGGTAGAGAGAGATGAGATTTCCGAGATCTCAGGTTGTACAGTAGTTCTCTGGCTCCGTGTGGGTGAGTGCTTGAGGAATAAATGTGCCGGAGTAACAGCGCTCGTCCATGCGGTGTGGGGCGTGAGGGCGCCTGGGACGGAGCAGGGGCCCCAGCAGACGGGGTGGGTGTGTGGAGAGAAAACACACATCACGGCTTTGTGCACGGATTTCTGCCTGCTTCCACTTCGGCATGAGACGTAGTGTTTTTACAACCTTTCGTTCTTGTACAGTGGGGATTTTGTGCTTGCTTTGGGAAGGAAGGTTTCCTAGGAGTTGCTGCAGAAGGGCTTTACCTCTGAGGCTGAGGCTGCTTTGGGGGATTCCCCCCAGTCTTTGAATTTCGGAATCCCGTTTAATCTGATTGCATTGCTGTGGACCTCCCTCTCTTTTAAATCATCTCTGCTGCTTTGAGGTCTGATTTTTGGGTTGGCTGTTTATGAAAATAAAGACTGGTAAGATCTGAGGGGAAGACCTTTATGCATTTGTCCACAGGTAACTCTGAATATATTGTACAGGAAGTGAATCTGCTTTCAAGGCTTGACACAGGGGAGAAAAAAGGACAAAATTTAGATCAGCTGAGGAACTGTCAAGCACTAGGAGCTATGACAACAGTTCCTTACTACTTTCCTGTATTTATTTGTATTCTTTCCTTTCCTCCAACTTTCCATTGCTGGCTCTCACGTGACATATTTAAATGTTGGCTTTTGCCCACTCTGAGTGGAAAAGCAGTGATGCTGAAAAAGATAACGAAACCAACACGCTCAGCAAGGATGATACCAAGTGGCATTTCTCCTTGGATACGGTGGATGTGAACTTGTTTCAGCGTATGTAGAATTACTACAAAAACCTGGTCAGAACTGTGCTGGTTCCTGGTGCTTATTAACCTGTTTCAATGCACAATAAAGATTTTTTTTTTCCGCTATTGATGAGATCAGAGGAGAGGAGGAACTAGAGGGGAACCATATCCTTAATTCCTTAGTCATGTAGTCACATCTGCTCAGTTACCTTTTGCTTGGTCTGTAATTGGAGACATTTTGTCTGGGTTGAGAGAGTTCAGTAGCAGAAGGAGATGTTCGAATTTTCAGTTGATTTTTTTATTTAGTACTGTAACTCAGTTTTCTCTGACAGCTTTGGTTGTCATGAAAAACTTTGATTTTTTTTTTCTTTGCTCTTTCCTGCCTCTTTGTTCAATGATCAGAGTCTACCTATCATTGTACTTGGTTGCTTGTGTGTTCTTTAAAATTGGCAGACATATCTATAATTATTACTTCCATCAGCTAGTGTTGAACTAATTAGCCTACTTTCTTGTGCTCTAGTTTTCCTTCTTAATACTTTCTGCAGCCATAACTATCTTGTAGCTGTGTGGATAATACAACAGCATGGAGGACATGTGTTGACAAGGAGCTATTGTAAATATCACTTCGGGATTTTATTGTGGAATTGTCACTTCGTGTGGCACTAGACCCTCAAGATATTCAAACTTCTTTAACAGAAAACAGCTACCCATCATCTTAAAATAAACATTAACATGCTTAAAATAAACATTTCCTTAATCCACTAGTGCTGTCCTATATACTGAGTGAAGTTACAGTGAAAGAAATTTTTTCAGTTGGTAACTCTTCAAGAGTATGATTTGCCTTAAAGATTATTTCTCCTCATCTTTGTTTCCTCAAAATAAAGCTAGAATAAAGATTAATTCTGTAGTGCTGATGCCAGAAGATTTATGTGCCTGTCTTTTCACTTTATCCTGGTTTGTGCCCAGCAAATCTGTGATACATGGTCAATTCTCCACTAGTTTTCACCCAAGGGTGGTGAAATCAGCTGTGCAACCTTGTTCTGAGTGACTGAAACCAGAATGCTTATTTCTTAGGGAGTAAGTGAGAGCATCTCAGACTTCTTTTTAGATCTCTGCTGTGTTTTAAAGCATTGCTTCCCAGGTGAGATTCTCATGTGAGTTACACCAGTTCAGTTGTGTTCTGTGTTTGGCACCTGGGAAGTTAGTTCTCCAGAACCTGGTGCATAGTGTCTGCTGTGGCTCTGCCTGGCTGAAGTGATGCTTTGAATTTCCAGCTCTGGAGGAATTCCTCGCTCTTCAGACAGCCCAGCTTGGTGTTACTTTGAGTTCTTCAGGCTTAGCTTTCAGAGGGCATTTTTCAATGTTTTGTTTTGTTTGGTTTGTTTTGTTTGTATTGTTTCAGTTTGTTTTGGTTTGTTTTTAATCTAATCACTGAAAACATCAATTTGCAAACCAGTTTGTTTCCTGAAGAACACCTAAATCTCTTGGAGTTTTTAATAGATAGATGGTTGGATGGCACATAAACAAAGAATTAATGACCAGTATGCTTATTGCCACTGTGTGCAAAGTTGGTGCTGCAGCTTGCTTGCGTATCCTCTCTTCCCTCTTTAGGTATTGTTTGCATATCCATGCTTTTCAGTGGTGCTTTTCAGAAATGCTTGCTTGGCAGCAGCTGAGAGACACATTGTGAGGGGCATTGTTGTTCACCATGCATGTCCTGATCTCATGCTTTTGTAAAAATCTCATGCTTTTGTAAAAATTGTGCTACCATCAACGTCTGTTGGATGGATTGGGGTCTGAAAAGGAGAGGCTACAGAATCTGACTTCTACTGTCTACTCTGAATAATCATTATCTGGGTCATTAGATATGGGCTCAGCATCCGCCTGTTTCTCCCTTTTTGAAAAACTGCTTTATTGGTAGCCTGTACCTGTCAAAACAGAGCTGAATAGCTGCTCTGTGTTGTAAACAATCAGATGTCTTTACAAAAGCGTATACTGACAGGGTAGGGGGGAGTGGCTTCAAATTGAAACAGGGTAGGTTTAATTAGATTTTGGGGAAAAAATGTTTACTCTGAGGGTAGGGAGGCGCTGGAATAGGTTGCCCAGAGCTGTGGGTACCTCATACCTGGAAGTGTTCAAGGCCACTGGCAGTCTGGTCTAGTGGAAGGTGTCCTTTCTCATGGCAGAGGGGTTGCAAGTAGATGCTGTTTAAAGGTCCCTTTCAACCCTATGATTCTGTGAATCACATTTAACAGTGAGGGGGGCAATTTCACACAGTCCTGGGGAATGGAGGATAGCATCATTCATATTGTTGACTTGTTGCACTGCTTTATTCCCTGATAAGCAAGTGGATCAATATCTGTCCAACCTTGAAGTGCAAGATAACTTTCTTACCTGTGTGGATTTCCTATATTTAATTTTAAAAGGGTCAAGCTTAATTAGTACAGGGTACAGGCGATCCCATAAGAGCATGTGGAATGTGTTGTGGAGTGCCATACTTTCTGGTTATAGTGAAAGTTGTATGGGAGGGATCAAAGACACAATTAATCAGAAAGGGGTGGCCACAGGTAGAGGAGTGGGGACAGAATAGGCTTGTATCTATAAGACAGTGTATTCAATTTTCCTGAAGGATTTGTGCTGTATTATTCTTGTATCTTAACCAGAACAAGAATTGGCTTCAAGATAGATCCATGTGCAGGAACGTGTTGATCACTGATTTAACATCTTCTCTAGGGATCTGAGGACCAGCATAAACTGTAAAGTCGTGCAATTCGTTGCCAAATAGCAGAATTGTGTCTTCTAGATAGAGGTTTAAAGTTAGCTATGAGGCTTGTCTATCCTTTGCTTTTGAAATAGGGTTTGTGCTTTGAGAGTGTCAGTGTTACTCATCACCGTACAGTGTGCCACATGGCCACACATCCTCTACTCATTTAAGCCACTTGTTAAATTGTCATGACAATACACACCTTCTTTGACTTTATTTTCTCTTTTCTGTGCTCTGGCAAGTGGAAGGCTGATCCTTTGCTCAGAAAAGTTATCCAGTGGAGGAGCAACATTTATCATTAATGGCTCTTGCTGCTGAAGACAAAGAGGTTTTACAGAAATCATGGCAAATGTTTGTGAGACCCCCAACTCTCTTAATAGCTCTAAGTCCACTATTAAAATCTCAGAAGGTGGAAATGATTTTGAAATTGAACTCTGCACAATTGCAAAATCAAGTATCATTCCTGTCTGAAGAGAGATGATGTATACAGAAATGTATAAATCTCTCGTGCCTGGTTGGCCCTGGCAGAGTCTCATGTGAGTGGACCTGAATTAGAGATTGTCAATGCTAACAGGTTTTTACAGAAGCTGAGGGTTGGACCCTATTAGAAGAGCTGCTCTGTTAAATAACTCAAATTGGAGCATGAGATTGCAGTGTGCAATTTCCACAGACGTTTTTTCTGCTGCTTTTTGCTGCTTAACTGAGGCTCCAGTTAATTCAGAATCCTACTTCACCATCCATCAGTTTAAATCTGTCAAAAGGAGAGGAGGAGAAAAAAAAAATCCAACTTCAATAGAAGCACACACTGCAAGAGGCAATTGTATCGCATTTGTATTCTGCTCTGTCCTTCTGTCACCCACGCTTGTAAAATACTCAGTGACAACAAAATGAAGTACATTTATTTTCCACATATACAATAATTTATTGTATTTGGTGAGTAATTGCTGGTAGCTCTTCTATGGTAACTTGTTCTTCTGCTTGTTCCAGATTTTGTTCCATTCCCTGTGCATGGAGGGAGACATTTAGTAACAAATGAACTGGAGACACCCGGTTATTTGTTCTTAATTAACTGAAATATTTTGCAAGAAACTTGAAAAATATAACTTCGTGTAATGCTGGGATTTTTGGAGCATCCCATAATAATAATTTATGGGAGAAAGGCAAAGTATTGGGAAAAATCAAGAGCAATTGTGAAAGGATGTATTTTCTTCTCTAGAACACCTAAATCAGTCTATTTTGTGCTCAAAGCTTGCTTGTAATACCGATGAAACACACTCATTAACCTGTCAGAATAATGCTGTTGTGATGGCAGTGCTGTATTTGGATAAATGAAGAACAATTTAGAGTTTACACAGTTTACACAGCCTTGTGAAGGAGTCTTGCCTCTCACAGAGCACGCCTGCTGTACAAGCTCATGATCTCCTGTGCTAAAGCTCTTCTACCTCGGGATATGCTGTGGTCAGCAGGCAGACCTGAGAACAAGCAGGACAAGAGCAGGACAGCCTATAAAATACAGGGTTGTATTTTATAAAATTTATAAAATACAGCCCTCTAGGCTGCCCCCAAATGCCATTTATGGCAAAGTATTTCCCAATGTCTTTTGTTTCCTCTTAAGGACCATGCCCACAGATTACTCTGAGCACAGCAGTGCTTTTGATGGAGACACCTGAGGAGGTGTCTTGCCATTCACTGTGCTGGGAATGCTGTTAATCAGCAGGGAAAATGTGCTGGACAAGTGTGTGCACATCACTGATGTGACTTGGGGAGATGTCAAGTGGCTCAAACCTTTGCTAGATTGCAGAACCACTGGTTGTGATCCATCATGGTGAAAAGTGGAACAGATTTTAAAGAACTGGGTGTAAAAAATTACTTGTCAGTGGATCAGTGTAACAAGGAGTATTCAGGGATTTGAATTGTTGGTAGAATGGGCTGCACCTTAAAAAATACATAGTGATAGTGAGTATATTTCTTAAAAGCAGGACCAGGTCAGGCAGAAGAAACTAGTCTCCAGCATTATACTTCAAACACTGGGCTGAGTCAAGGGAATTTCAGTTCTCCACAGTGCAGATGTAAGCCACAAACTGACGAAGGTTTCATATCCTTGCATCACTCACACAAATTATTCTCAGTTATCTTGAGAATACAGTGAGTGTTATTTTGTAAGATGTGGGAAGATGTAACGCAATTTGCCAGTCACGAAAGCCATCACAAGTAGGTAGTGTCTTTCAGCAAATCAAATACCAGAAAAATAAAGTACCATTCAAGAAATACCCAGCTTCCTGAGGCTTTCACTGAGACCCTACTATTTGCTGCCAGCAAATAGTATTTTCAGGCTGAGTACTCTGAATAGAATCATAAAGCCTCTGAGGCTGGAAAAGACCTGTAAGGTCATCCGTTCCAGCCATTAAGTGGTGTCCTGGCTTCATGGTTGTGGGTTGGTTTTCTGTGATGAGCATCAGACAGAGGGCAGCCCTTTGGCACAGCCTGTGGTTTCGGGAAAACTAGAGGTGGGTCGTGGGTTGTGGCCGCCACATTACCACTACAAGGCTGCCAAAAACAGAAGAGACAACTCATTTGTATATAATCATTTCAGGCAGCCGCAGTGATTGGAGAGAGGCCACTGCTTACGTGGGGCTGTCACTCACAGCACATCTGCTGCTGCCCCAGTGCGTGCAGCCGGTGACCCAAAGAAAATCTGAGAAACAGCTCAAACGTTCGGGTACCTGAGGTTAGGTAAGGACAGCGGCAGCTGTGAAAGGAAAGGAAATGTTCGGTGATGCTCAGCTGGAGCTCTGCAGAGAAGCTGTAGCAGCAATGCTGAGGTGGCTCAAGGCCAGGTGGATCTGCCCTGCTGCCCATCCCACAGGAGGTGTGACCACATCCAAGGGATGTCCAGCTGGACACCTCACGGGCTGCCACCAGGCTCAGCTCTCAGGGCTGGGCACCACTGGTGTCAGCTCACAGATTATGCAAGGCAGTTGCAGGATATTACTAATTCACAGGTGTTCAGTGAGAAAAGCTGTGCCTGTGCTGCAGGAGATGATCTTTAAAGAGAAGCTGTTGAAGGACTTGTATGATTTGCATGAGAGAGGAGGAAATTTTGACTAGAAATGATTGGTCTGTGGCTTTGTTTCTCTTATTCAAGCAGTTTCTATGGCAAAATAAAATTCTGCAACACACAGATTTCTGCCAGAAATTACTCAGATTTGAAAAGTTTTGGCCCAAAATACTGAGCAGAAATACTAAGCATACGATTTGTTTCTTTTTTTCTGTAGGCTGTTTTTTTTTGAGGTCTTGTTTTATGTTTACTTAAAATTGCAAGCATAAAATTATATTTCACTTTGTATAGCATTATTTGGAGTGAGTTTATTTTCTTTGTTTATTTCCATGCAACGGTTTATCTGTTTTTCTGTAATGTATTAGTGCCATGAATTTGACGGAGAAGATTCTACTTTTGACTTTGCAATTTAGAGAAGGGATGTGAAGTTTGAAGGAGGAAAACAAATTAAGGATCTAGTGAAGGACCCCTATGACTGCTAATTCTGTTGATCTGCATATCTGTGTTCAATTTTTGGATTTTTACAGAGAATTTAGTGAGTTTGTGGTTCAGTGATGGAAATAACTAGGAGCTGGGAAGAAGATTATTTTGGGTTGACCAAAGCCGTAAGCTGTTTTTCTTGCTAACAATGGAAAAATAGGCTATAATTTCAGATATATTGAAATATTTTATTTGCTTTGTATCACTGTTTTCTCTCTTCATGGTTTGCAGTTTCTCTGAGTAATTTTATCTACCCAGAGTTCAACTACCTGCTAGATTTGATGACCAAAACTGTGCTCCCAGCCCTTCTGCTGCTCTTTCCTTTGGATTCAGCAGCCCCCTTAGGAGAATGGGAAGCACAGGTGGGATGAGCTAGGAGCATTGCATTTATTCAGTATTGCCTGTGGTGCCTCAGGAAGTGACTGCATTGTCCTTACAGAAAAAGGACCACCAAAGGTAGCTGTTCCTGCCACTCTAACAGCTCTTGAAATACAAGATTGAAACACACTGTGTTTTTATAAAACCTGTAACAATCTTGTTGCCTAAGCATGGTATCAGACCTCACTTGTAATCACCATAGGAGTAATTAATACATTATTTGCATGAAGAAATATTAATATCAGTCTGAACAAAGAGCAACAGAAAGAGACCCTGACTCAGGCATGGCAAAAAAAATCAATAGCATTAAAAAAAAAAAAAAAAAAAAAAAAGCATCAGCCTCATTGTCATCCTGCTGTTTTTGTTCTCTTAGAAAAAAATATTTGGATCAAGGAAATAGTATAGAAACTTGCTGACATTTTTTTAATACCAGATAGCTTTGCATCTCCTGGCATGGCAGTCTGTATTTTCCACTACATAATGACCTGCAATTAATCTGCAGTCATTTATCTGATCAAATGCTCGTGTCTTTGGAATCAACACCAGTGGGGTGCTCAAAGGAAAAACAAATTTCTTATGACATCAATTAATCCATTTCAAGAAGGAGCTCATTCTGTAATGTCTTGCAGCCCAGCAGCGCTATAACCTTTCTTTCAGTGCTCAAAAATAATGTAATTATCAGATAACTGATGTTTGAGAATAATTACTATAGATAGTTTTAATTAATAGTTGACGTAAACTGTATTCCATCTCGGGTTAGACAAAGTTAAATTAGGGATGGATGTTAGTGTGTCCCTGATGATCTGGAAGTAGGCCAAAAGTTGGAATATGTTACTCATTACATGACTGAGATCTGTTTTACTTACCCATGTCCAGGATGGCATGAACACCAACATCATCATTACCCTGCTGAGCTCTGAGGGGTACTTGCTTTAAAATGATTGTGTTGCTGGTTGCCACGCTCCTGGAGGCAGCTGAATGTCCACAATGTCCGTGCTGTCCTAGAACAGCGCTTCCTGCCTCGTTTCAGCTGCCTGGAGCAGCATTGCAAAGAGAGAGTGACAGCCAAAGGAGAGAATTCCTGCTTTCCTCAGGACAGTAGCAGTGGTGATGTTGATGGTACACATACTGACTTTTTCATTGTAGACTTTGGCATTAGCAGCAGCAAGGAAATTTCTGACAGAATTTGTATTTTTCTTCCCTAGGCATTTTTAGAATTTCATTTCTGATGTTAGAAATAGCTACTTGACTAGTTTTAGGACAGACTGGTTTTTGGTTTGCTTTCTTTAAATCTTCATTTTCTTACCACACATCCCCTTGACTAACACACAACCTTGTCGTCTTCCATCATTTCTTCTTGGGAAACTAACATCTTCATAACACTTTCTTAATGTTGCCATCCTTCTATAATGGTAAGGCTTCATTTATCTTAGGAGGAATTGGTCTGTTGGCTTCATTTATACTGTAGAGACAGTATCTGCTGCTGTCAGAGACTTGGTCTGATGGATGTATCTCACAGTCATGAAAGATGGCTTAATCTAGTCCAAAGTTATTCATGGGGTTCTTGGCTGAATAACTCAATGAATTGGTTTCACAGATCTAAAATGCACTCACCTGAGAGCAGATGTTTGGTTGCATTATTCCTCTTATGGGGCAGGAAAATTGGCTTTTAAATGTGAGAAATGTGAGTTCCAAAGACAGTAATACTTCAAAAGACTGTAATTTTCAAAAGAACAGAATGATTTGTTGAGTGAGAGGCTACTTTTCATTACTCTTTTGATATGTATTTTATCGTTTCAAAATTCCTGCTGAGATCATGCTGATTCCTGGTTCTAAGATGTTTGCCCTGGTATAGAGGGCTAGCAAAACAGCTGTTCAGCTTTAAATCCCATTACCCAGGTCTCATACTAAATTTTACCATTGAATGCATGGAGGGCACACTTGGTGTTTGCAATGATGTGAGGTGGAATGATGTTTTAAAAATACTACTGTATTGTAGAACAACAGAAAGCAATAATTTTAAAATTGCCATTCCTCTTCCTTGTTATTCAAAGTAGGGATGGATATCCCCAGCAAAATTCTGACTATTACTGGTTGTAGAATTTTGTTTAGCTTGATGATCTTCAGCAGAAGCCAGTTAGCGATGCAGGTAATTAAAAAATAACTTAAAAGGGGAACATTTATTTATTTACATCTATTATAAAACATTCAACAAGGGAAATAGAAACCAGGAATAAAATCTACACTGTTTTGCAAGAAGAGGTGAAGGAGTCAGTCAGTGGTATGATAATCAGAACAGAAGGAACACAGTGAGAACATTTTTTCAAGTGAAGTTCATGACAGGACAGAAGAGCACATTTTGAGATTGGTGTATCGCGTGCCCCAGTGAAATTGCAGGATCAATGCCTGTGTGGGTTTGGATTGACATTGAATGGCTTCATGAGCAGAGCAAGGTGAAGGAGGTCAAGATACCCAAGTCATCCCTAACTTTAGGCTAGCATGGGTTTTTTATGTGGTGCTTTGTCCCTTGGCATCTCCTCTATCATCTTGTAATCGAAAAAAAACATTTTTCAGTCCTCTGTCCGCACCCATTGCCCTCAAGCCATATGTGTGAGGAGTGCACTTCAGAACTCAAACCAGTCCATTTCCTTCATCGTCATCCACAAGAACACTTAATGTACCAGAACTTCCAGGTTTTTCTCTGCTTTAAATGAATATTTCAATGTGATTATCCAAGTTGTGCAGCTCTTTGGGGTTTGTTTCCTTACAGGTGTTCAGTGTCAAAGCGTTCAACAGCCTGGCTTCCAAGGATCAGGTCCTTTTTGGGTTTGTTCCCAGCTTGACTACTAGAGTAGTCTGGTGTTCTCTCACCATCTTGCTTGGATATTCAGCCTTCCAGCCTTGGCTCTCCTTAATACACTGGTCTTCTCAATCCTGATTTACCTTGGTCTCTTACTGTTTTGTTTTCATCTACCTGTGATGATAACAGAAGAGAGAAGCTAAAACTTCCTCAGTCACTGCATCATGTCAGAAAAGTGAACGGAGATTACAGGAAAATATTAGTGAAGGCATTCTTGGTAGCAATTGTTTTGAGGTTTTATTAAGCCTTAAGGGCCTCAGTGAGAGACTCAGCATTGTTCAAGCCATCAGTGATTCAAGACTGGTAGTTTTTTAAAAATTATTTTGCTTTTAAGCCTTCAAACAGCTCTTCTGATGGAAGGTGTTGTTGATAAGTCGTAAAGCACAGCAGGTAATGGAAGTATTTCGGTTCAGGTGAGTGACATGTGGAAACTGGAAACTAATTTTCAGGATTTCTCTCTCCCTCTGTATTAGTGTAGCAGAAGCACTTCATGCCCTGTTTTATCAGTTTGCTGTAAATAATGAGTGAACATTTGAGCATTGACAGCTTACAAACAGCTGCTGAGGTGCTGGAAGGATTAGCTCTTAGGTTGAAAGTTGTGCAAAACTCTGCACTTAATGTATGCACACTACATCCTTGTTTGGCAAATACGAGTGACCTCAGATAGAGCTGGGATTTCAGTGGTGGGAGCCAGGCAAATGATAATGATGTAAAGTGGAGGTAGAGAACGAAGGGAATGGAATGGTGGTGTTAAAGGTAGCGGTTTTGTGAGCATCAGTTGTTTCGGCAATGACAGAACATTACAGAAATGAGAGAGAGTTGGTCTCTCTTTATACCTTCCAGGCTGAGCAGAAGATGGGGTCCCCTCAAAATGGTCCTGGTGTGCATGAGGATAAATAGATAAAATCAATTACAATTATGTTTCGTGTCTTGCATCCAGGGGTACATACTGGAAATACTGATGTTTCCAGTACTCATTGCAGAGGATGTCCTTCACCACTGACCAGAGCAATTGCTAGCCTCGTTAAGGTTGCATGTGAAAACTGCTTTTCTATTTCAGCCAAAACATCTCAGGAAATGGAAAAAACAAATGTTTACTGACTCACTTGTTCTTACGTGTTGTAGCAGTACTATATTTGCTCAGAAAGATAATCAGACAATTTGAAAAACTGGCTACAATAAAACTGTTGGCCGAAATGACAAGCATCAAATCAAAAAGCCTTTCCAGAGTGGACCAAGCTCAAATAATTTAGCAACTCATGCATATGTTAACACAGAATGTCATCTCTCTGAACCAGCCCTATACTGCAGAGCAGTTATGTCAGGATTATGGCCATGCAGCTCCTTTATTGCTGTGCCTACAGCACTTAGAGCTCTACTCTGCCACTGCGCTCAGAAAATGCTCTTGGTTTAATCTCCTGTGCAGGCAGGCAGGGAGTTTCCTTTTTTGATGTTCTAAACACAGTAATGCGTGTCTTGTCTCAGAAGCATCCTCTAAAATGGTATCTGAGCCTTAAAAATACACTCCAGAGAAGCACACATTTCTTTTCCTCCCTCTCTCTGTCTGAGCATGCAGCTCGTGGCACTGATCTGCTGACAATGCCCTGGTTCATTGCAGGCAGTGCAGTTTTACAGGTTTATAGCAGAAGATGGTTCATGTCTCATGTGAAGGGTGAAATATAACCCTATGCACATGTACTACATGGCATTAGCTGGGTTAAGTGGAATGAAATTAGGCCAAACAGAAAAGTAATTGTGTTTTCCTCTGATTTCTGGTTTGCTCAGGTTAAGCAGTGATTAATGCAAGCATTCAAACTCTTTCTAATGGTTGTGTTTCTTAAAAAAAACTTATTTTTCAGAAATCTTCATTATGATGGTAAAACTTGCAATTCTTATCCTGGCCATTGTTCCAGACCTGAAAATTAAATAGGAACAAAAATAAATGGCATATAAAGTCCATGTGTATATACTTGTTGTGTTACACTGTAGACCTTTTGACATAAACTCCTTCACATTTGCAGACTCTATGCTGCAAGAGACTTTCAGGCTACCTTTCCCCTTACTGTTGCTATGTTTTTTTCATAGAATTTACTTGATCTTTGGTTCTCTTGAACTTAGTGGCAAAGCTTCTACTGGTTCACTGGAGTCCTAGTTTGACCCAATATTTACAAGTGCTCCCGTCCCCTTGAACATACAATCATAGATGATTGAGGCTGAAAAAGGCTTCTGGAGTCATCCAGTCCAACCTCTGATTGAACACTACCACATCTATCACTAAACCATGTCCCTAAGCATCACATTCTCATGATTTTTAGACACTTCCAGGGACAGTGATTCAATCACTTCCTGGTCAGCCTGTTCCAGTGCTTGACCAATGAAGAAAATTTTCTTAATATCGAGTTTAAATATCCCATGGAAGAACTTCAGTTTTATCTTACTTAACATGAAAAAGGCTAATGCCTAAAATAAATAATTAAAGAAATGGACTACATTGTGATTTCAAATGTTTTCCAGGGGGCATTTTCACAGTACAGTTTAAAAGCACATATGTTGTGCATGCTGACAAACAATGAACACCGAATTTTTCAAGGCATTTCTCTTCCAGCCAGATGTGTGTTTGGCTGTTTTGAGTCAGCCCTCAGTGTATGCTCACCTCTTTTTTTGCTGTCACCTTCCACTCTGCTGTGCTACTGTTGTCTCCTATCCTCCCAATCTTACAGAAAGACAATCAGCTTCTCTGCACAGAAAAAGAAAAGACCTGAAGCTTTCTGGAATGTGTGGCATCACACTGAAGAGCTGCTAACAGCAAGTGACTTCTTCAGGTAGTTTCACTTCGTGGTGATTTGGCCAGAAAGCAAGTGCTTGGGATATAAATTAGGTTGACAGAAATAGAAAGGGTGGGTACTCGGATCCATTTAGGTCGTAAGTCTGCCTGTCAAGAGGCTGGGAAGAGGCTGTAGGTAAGTTTATTATCCTGCAGTTTGCTACCACCCACAGAGCACCTGCAGGCTGCTGCTGTCAGGTGGCATATGGAGTGTGATCTGTGAATGCTCTGGTGCTTTTGTGCCAGTCCCAGTATTGGTGGCTGGAAGCACAGATTATCTGCTGCTGAATGGGTACAGACCTGAGCTGCTGGGATTTCCAGTGACTGCTTGCTTCATGACGTCATCCTGAGTAGGGTACCTGAGAAAATCAATCCTAATGCTGTTTTTTCAGAGCTTGAAAAAGCTTGAGGTGGGCTATGCGAGAGATATGTGTTGCCTAGATGCAGATGTGAAAGGAGAGGCTGGATAAAAGAATTACAGTGCTTTTGACAAAAGCAGTGGGGATGTAGCAGAGAAATTTGTTTGAGGAATGCTGGTTTTGTCATGGCTTAGACCATAGTACAGGCTGTTGTATCCCTTAAGGGTCCAGATAATATAAGGAAAGTTAGCCTAGAAACAAAAAGCATTTAAAAATTTTAGTCTCATCTTGCTACTTATTACTATTGCAGCATAGCTGAGTTTGCAAATGAGATATGTCAATTATAGAAGTTTTCTCTCAAAACTGTAGAGGGAAAGTATTTTTGAGGTCAATTGCCTTGTCT
>PYHW01009360.1:172001-182989 GCA_013186435.1 Turdus rufiventris | reverse complement strand
ATTAGAGGTTTTGAAAATAGGTTTTGAGGAAAAAACAATTATCACGGTCAAAATGGAAAGTATTTCAAGAAAGCCAACTTTATTATTCTTCTAGTGCATGTTTTTTTAAATCCAGCACATGAAACTGAAAGGCAGTTTCCCTCTGTGCATGATGAAGTGGAAGAATCTGAAAATTTATAAGAAAAACTGTTACTATAAGAAAGTATATGAAATTATATTAAATTAGTTCATGTGCCATATAGGCTTCTCTTGTAGATTTTGTTTAACATGGAGGTGTGTTCCTAAGTAGGAGGTTTCCTTTTCACCAAAAGGCTGTTACAGACTTGACTGACGATTGCCATTCCCTCTCTTCACATGAGCACAGACTTCAGGTGGAATATTAACCAGTGTCACTTGAATTGGTTCTCCTCTGCAGGGCCCGCAGTCTTTGGTTAAAAGGTGGAGGATATCTTGGCACTCCAGTGTTTTTCATCATCTCTGCCATTCCCTGCGAGGATGTTTTCCTTTTTTGTTGGAAAACCTTCTCTTTGACCTGTGCGCAGCTGCCTCCCCAGGGCCAGTTGTGAGTGCTGCTCTCTGCTGCCAGTCCAGATCTCCCTTCTACATCCACAGTTACACGCAAGCCCAGCTGGAGACCCTGGCACTTGCATCTCTGTCATCCCTGTGAAAGCTGGTGAAGGAAAGCAGAACTTAGCCCCGTGGGTTCTCTGATGGATTCCACTTGTTTATTCCATGGAATTCTTTTTGTCTCTGCTACAAACTCACCCTTGAAACCTCTCTCTGCGCTTACCTTCTACCCTGTGACTTAGACTCTCTCTGGAAAAGCATCAAAGCTAACCTCTTCTGTCTTTCTCACTTCACAGTGTATATTTATTTGCATTGGCCTTCTTTTGCAGTGATACCAAAGCTAACCTCTGCAACACGTCTCGCTTGTGCTGTGAAGCATTGGCATTTCAGCACAGTCACAGCGGAGTGGTCTGTAGGAGTCAGGCAAAGCAACGTCTGAGTGCCCTTTTCTTC
This sequence comes from Turdus rufiventris, assembly GCA_013186435.1. Taxonomy (NCBI): domain Eukaryota; kingdom Metazoa; phylum Chordata; class Aves; order Passeriformes; family Turdidae; genus Turdus; species Turdus rufiventris. The sequence continues at coordinate 181,969 of PYHW01009360.1, read as the reverse complement.
CCTAAATGCAAAAGAGGGAATGCTGCACCACTGGCAAATGTTTTGGTGATGCATAGCTACTCTCTGTGATGAGTAGCAGTGCTTTTTTGCCCTTCTTGTCACCCCTAAAAATGTTTCATAGGAAATGCTCCCACAGCCACCCAGAAGCTTAGGGAAGATTAGTTTTAGAAAGGCAATTTTTCAAAGCAATCAGATTTCTCAGTTAAAGTTTAAATTATTTTCAGTGGGCTTGATTAATCTTAGCACACAGTAAAGAGACAGACCAATATACAGGAGTGGATTTTACTCTTGTTGATATTACTGTGCTCTGGTCCTCTGTGACCCCTGATCCAGACAAAATATCTTGAGAGAAAAAGCCTCCTGTTTCACTCCAGCCTTGTCACTCTCATAGTCAAGAATGCCTTCCCAAGATCTAAACCTCTCATCTTTCAGTTCAATGACATTGCCCCTTGTCCTATCATTCCATGCCCTCCTCAGAAGTTCCTCTCCAGCTCTTTTCTAGCCCCATTCAGTACTAGAAGGTGTTCTAAAGTTCTAGCCTTCTTTTGTCCAGGCTGAACAATCCCAATTCTCTGTCTTCCCTTTTTTTTTCTGGCCAACTTGCCTGTTTAAGAGTGATGACACCACAAGACGTTAGAGACTAACATTTGGCTTATAATTCAGCATGTCTTGGATTGTATTGGATCTTTGAAGTTTAACCTATTTTACTTGATTAACTTTAAAATTTGTATTTTGTTTTTTCTGGCAAGCTTTGTGATTGGCATTGCTTTACAAGCCTACAGGTGTTAAAATAGGTGGTTTGTTGCATCCATGAAAGAAAATCATTGAAAGATGCAGCTAATTGTGTACCTTGGCAAGGACTGAAATTTTTCATTTAATAGATAGCCCAAATCTCAGTCAGGAGAAAAGCCCTGGCTTCATTGAAACCCTGCCAGTTTAACTAGAAGAGAGCAGCGCCTGGAGAATACAAGACCTGTACCTGACCATAACAAGAACAATAATTTGAGTTTGGTAACATTTTGGTAAGATGGAATGAGAGTGTTTTCAAGGAAGGCTTCTAGCAAATGGTACATTAATTATTACTTTGTTATTTTTCTTGCCATTCTTCAAGAAATGTCAGCTTGATTTAACAGTTTTTTCAAAAATATTTTATTTCTTGAACAAGGTTGTTAATTTGGGTTATTATTTTGGAAGTTTCTGTGTTGGCTGAGCAAGACAGAGATATACAGTCTGGTATTCATTAGTGAGTATATAGATAATAAACCTTTGAGCATTGTTTAGAAGTATGATTGTCAGAAAGTCTGTGTTTTTCTAAAAGATGCTGTTCCATGTCCAGCTATCTTCTAGAGCCCACAGGGTGAAAGGAGTGGTTTAAACCAGAAGCATGGTTTGTTGCTGACTGGCATCTTTTAGAGACCGTTGGCAAGAGGTGAGAGAAAATCTCATGTGTTCAATGTGGAATATGGGCATTAAGATCAGATGAAGTCTTCTGCTGTATAAGAAGATAAACTAGAGGGAAGCATGGAATGATCCAGTCAGATTTAAGGTGATGAAGATTACACCACTGATTCACATAGGACACTGGATGATAAAGTGCTGTTTGGGGCCTGATACTTGATGCACTGACTGCTACACTTGGGTGAATACCCAAGAATGGTGCTATGCTCTCTGGCTCTCCTCAGTTTCAATACGTATTCTATTTGTGAGATTCTGCATCTGTTCTGCTGTCCTCTTTATTCATCTATCATACTCAGACTCCTGAGATGCTCTCAGCTGCCTTATTCTCTGGTCCAGCTGTTTAGTCTCCCTTCCAGAGCTCTGCTACTGCAACTTGCTTTACACTGAGTGGGTTGAAGTTGCTTCCTTTTCCCAGTAGGGCTGGATTTAATCTCAGATACATGTTCTGGATTATGTTTATTACACAATCTATTACTTTTTTAAGAGTTCATAGCATGTCATGTTAATCTCTTGATGCCTAGCACTGGTGAACTCCTGTTGGCTTCCTTACATATGCTTTGACTGCAGGGATTTATCAAAACCACATATAAAAATATATACAAAGAGTAGGGTGCTATTTCACCTGCTGTTACTTCCTTTAACTTCCAGTATTTCTTTATCTACCTAAAACCTCACATAAGAAAGTCTAAGACTCTATTGCAAAATATTGAGGAATATAAAAAAGGGAGGCTACAAGCTCTGGTGGGTCGCGTAGTATAGAAGTAGCCTCAGCTGTGTTTCTTGTTCCAGTTGTGTGAACAAAGACCTGCTTCACTGTACAGAGACCATTTAAGTAGATGACCGCTCCTTGTAGTGCTTCCCTGTCCCCTCACTCATGCTTGACTAGGTTGAAGAGAAAGGAGACCCCAGGCAATGGTAAGTTTTGTGTCTGTGGGAAGAATAAAATATGGTGATGCAAATAATGCCCTTCAATTTCAAGAGTGCAGGCTCAGCTATAACTTAGACTCTCACCTTGCTAAATTGGAGGTGTCTTACTCCCTCACAGATTTAAACCTCTGTGACCACTGCCTGAGTTTGCAAGCAATCGTGAGGACACACAGGATGGAGTAAGTCTTCATACCCTAAGGACAATAAGGAGGATTCAGTTGTTTTAATCTGGTAGACTTGTCAGACTTGTCAATAGCTGCCAGATTTTGCAGCTTGTGTAGCTCCTGTGTTTTGCACTGGGAGCTTAAAGAGTTAGAACAGCTGTTTTTTAACTCACCTTGTTTTCCTTTGACTTTGTTTGTTTTATATTCCCTAAATGTTCTGGTTTTGAGCATTGTCCATGCAACTGTGAGTTAGAGAAATTTACTTAATTTCACTTTCCTGATAGTAACACATTGCTCTGACAGCTGAAGCTTTAAAAACAAGCCAGACAGTTAAGATTGTAGGGTACATAAAACTGTGCAGCAGTTGATTCTCAGGTGATAGAACGTGAGGTTAAAAATGTGATTAGTCCCTGATGGATACATCCTCAGCCTGGAAGTGTGGGTCAGAAGTAGGATTTTCTCCTATTCCATGTTTTTTTGGTGTCATATCAATTGGGGTCTATCCACTACACAAGATGTGGTTACAATCTGTTTCTGCTGGCTCATCACCCAGGGGCTTTGCCTTTTTTTTGGTGCTGCTACTGTGTCTTTATTCTTCCATCTTGACCCTCTGCTTCTGCCCTCCACATATCCAAAACACACTTGCTTTGTCATTAAAGGGAAAGTGCTACATGAAAATTTTTTAAAAAGAATGCTAGTAAGTATTCTGGACTAATCCGAATTATGAAGTCAACATTTCTAGTGTAAAAATTTTTTTGAGCAATAGCTTTTTGGAAGAGAAATGGTTTTCTTTCCTTACACACTACTCTGTTGTTTATAATGTGACCATCAAAATCAGTTTCCAGCTGGAGCTGCATTTATTTTCTTTGGTGGTTCAGGGTTCTCTGCCAGACTACATCCGTGTAATACAGCAAGGTTTCCAGGAAGGGGTACAATGCTGCTGTGGAATGGCACATAGACAGTGCTTCTTTATAGCATCCTTTCACCTCCAACCATTTCAGTCCAAGGAATTCCCAAGTTGGATGTGATTTCTGTGTACAGAAGAGAAAAACAAGCATGTATTTACGAGGCTTTAAATCCCTAGAGAGCCACATGAGCAGAGAGAGAGAGATGGAAATAACTGAAGCAGATTTATCTATTAATTGGAGGTGACATCCGTGAAAAATGTTTTGTGCTTTTTTCGCCCAGCCATGCTTTGCCTACCAATGTCTTCTCAGCATTAATCACAGCTCAAAGGTTCTGGGGAAACCTTTTCTGCTATGTTAAGAAATGCCAGTGTGGATATGGACTTAATGCTTTGTACTTCTTCAGAGGGTTTGCTTGCTGTGTTAGGGGAAAGGAGGGCTGTCAGCAGAGGGTTTTAGCCCGCAAAAGGATCAAGCACCTCCTGCAGAAAAGATGGTTGTGTTTTCTTGCTGTTAAGGAGCTGTAAGCCTGAGATAGGCAGTAGCTAATGTGGCTAGTGGCAGAAGAGGCAGCCTGATGCATGGGCAAAGGAGCTGTCTGTGCTTTTAGCTGGGATCTAGGTTAAGAGGAGCAACCTTGCGTGCAAATCCAGCAATTAGAGAGAAGCCTGGTTTTGTGTGGTGGCACAGCAGGACATCTTTGGTCTTGTGTCAAAGGATATGGTTTTCCCGCTATACAGGGCAGGGAAGGAAGGAAGGAAGACAGGACAGTACTGTCCAGGGCAGAGAGACCAGGAAAGAATTATGGGGCTGCCTGTCTGGGTGAGCCCTTCTTAGGGACAAGTGATCTCTAAGGGACTTGTGTGAGAAATAATGTTGGTGCATATGGAGGTGATTTGGTTTGCTGGTGTTTTGTGTGCCTATTACAATGCAGCCTAACTGCTGTCCTCACCTTGCTATGTACCCTGTTTCTCAATAGGACCTCTGATGGGACCTCCCCATAAACAAATCCAAATTTTTTTGTGGACAGCCCAATTAAAACATGAAAATCAAATCCCCAGAATGGACCACTGGTTATTCTGGTTTTAACTCCAGCCAGTTTCTGGATTATGTTTGCAATAACAACAAGGTGACAAAAAAAATCTCAGTAGTCAAACATGGGCATGTCTAAAAGACTGTAAATCAGACATGTTAAAACACATGAAATTATGGCAGGTGAAGGCTGTTTAGAACATCTGTTTGTTGCAGACTCGTGGCTGTGTGAATGTGGAGAAGCTTGCATTTAGTCTTTGAGACATTATTTCATTGAACAGTGGCGTAGAGTGCTTTGGGATGTGTGTTGCTCTTCACAGCAGTGTCACTTGAGCAGGCACACAGAGCTTTGAGGTCAAGGTTTTCTTGGCCTAATCCAAGCTAACCTTCCTCACAGAGCAACTGATGGTGCAATTTATTCAGATGCCACTAAATGAAGAGTTTAAGCCTAGTGCTGTGGAAAATCTTATACAGAGCAGTATTGTTACAACTGGGAACCATTGCCGCTGCCATTCCATAAAGGAAGACTGACCCAAGCACTGAGACATCATAGCAATTACTGGAGAGGGAGAAATCTGAAATCCCTGCATCATAAATGTAATAATTGGCACAGTATTGTCAGAAGAAAAACATCTGGGAAAAGTTTCACATTGCTAAGTAATAGCATAGAATATTGCTGTGTTTGGAGTATGGCATATTGAGATTCTCATGATACATGGAGTTTTAACTGATGATGTGGACACATCCTTTTAAACTTTTGACAGTCTAAACTTAAATGGTTGCATCAAATCCGTGTGGGTTTTTTTTAAACAGGACCTTTCTAAATGGCAGAGCTACTAAAACAAAGGATAGTGCAATCACCTTCTGTTCAGCTGCCTTTTCTGTGAGATTTAACAATGAGAGTTATTTTATTTATATTAAATATTGTTGCATGTAGCTGAAAATTTGATTTGGATTGAATTAAGAGCTCTTCAGGTCAAATCAAACTCTCTATTGCTGTTTATTTTTACCATTGGGACTGGTCTAGGTGCTCCATCTGCTTCTATTGCAAAGCATCTTACCTTTGATACCACACAGGTCTCTTTTGTGAGTAAAACCACAGTGTTAATGCATTTCCTGGCTTTTTGGTTGAAGAGGTGAGGCCTGTTGCAGTGTGAATCCTGAATAGGAAACCCCAGTTCCCTTGATGTCAATGAATGAGGTCAAAAACACGATTTTGAGGCTCCTGTGGAGTCCTCCTTAGGGCAGCACAGGCATCACAAATCTGTGGGTACAGGTCAGGCAAAGCAGCTGCCTTTTGGGCAGTTCTGCTTCTCCTGCAGATGGGCAGCTCCTGTAAACCTGCCTGCTCACATTGACATCATTTATGTCAAATCCAACGGAGGTGAAGTTGCCCGGTGTCTCTTCTTTGACTACAACTACATAACTTTTGTAGTTGTCTATTTCGCTGAATATGGCTGGAATTTTGTGTGTTATGCAGTCAGCCCCAGTGGAAGGAAAATCATGTCCCCATGTCTTGGAGACACATCACCCTTTTCTCCTTGATTTTCTTCTTTCCTCTCTTGTCCTCAATCACATCCTTTGTAATATCCAGATAAATCTGCGTATGTCTGGGCTCAGTTTCAGGATCTCTGCTGGAGGGTGATCCATGTCCATGTCTCTGCTGGGGGATGCTCAGGGCTGGTTGAGCCCCCTGCCAGACAGGTTCCACCAGCTCCAAGTTTGACAGTGGCTCCCTGTAGCCATCTGTAGTCGTGACCAGCCCAGCCCCCAGCCGTACACTGCCAAGTATGGAACAGAAGGTGGAATTGCTGAAGGAGCAGAGGAGTGAGGGGAAAAGGGCGAGGGGCAGGAGGGGAAGAGTACAGTAAAGCTCCAGGCGCAGGTTTTGTGGCAGTCCAGGACAGCTTTTTCTGATGCATGTTTCAGCCTGGAGGAAGAGCCCAGGAGCAGCACAGAGAGAAGCCAGCACATCCTGATCACTTCCAGCCCTCCGAGGGGTGTGTGGGGAGGGAGGTGTTAACCCACCACAAAACTCTGCCAAAGAAGCACATTTCACTCTCTGAATAAACATCTCTCATTCTTAGGGGCTCTGATTGGTTAGTGCAAAAGATTGATTTCAAGGTTTGTTTAGCACTAGGAAAGCTTATCTCAACCAAGCAAAAAACTGTTGAATTGTTGTGCAGGATCTGGCTCTTTCCTCAGCTGTGTGAGGAAAGTCACTCATCTCAGGGTTGTCTATGCTGATTTATATGATACTCTTCAAAATTGCTTAAGGATTCTGTGAATGCTGGGACTACAGAGGGAAAATAGGGTCCCTTCTCCTGAACGGTTCTTGATCACAGGCAGCAGATCCCAGATTATTTTGGTGGTGAGGCCATGCTCAGGCAGGCCATGTTGACCAGGTGTATTACCTCAGTGAAATCCTTCCTTCCTTCCTTCCTTCCTGGAATCCTTCCTGGAATCCTTCCCTCCTTCCTTCCTGGAATCCTTCCTTCCTTCCTGGAATCCTTCCTCTCTTCCTCCCTTCCTCCCTTCCCCTTCCTTCACTCTTTCCCTCCTTTCCCTCCTCCCAACCAGAAGAGACTTTAAATACAGATTTTATCTTTTTACTACACAAGCTTAGCCACAAAGCAAGCACTGACTTTTAAAAAGACAAACTGGCTCAGAGCAGTTGATTTTTTCCCCACTCCTGCATCTGCTGCTGCTGTGCTCCCACCTGTGCAGTAGAGCTGCTGTGATGGTGGTGCAGGAGCTGTGCATCATCCTGGCTTGGGCAGTGATGCATGCCTAAATGCAGGCCCTGCCACCTTCACCTTTTGGCTGTGTTGCAGTGTGTCCTTCTACAATGTCAATTACAGTGTTCCCAGGCTCACAGGTGGAAGTAGCAGCAGTTTCAGGTCCAGGTGGGAGGTGGGGATTTTTTGCTAGACCCTGCCTGTGCAGTCACCTACAGCCCTGCTTCATGCTCTAGTTTCTAACGCTTTGAAATACCAAGCTTCAGCTTCCACACATACAGACAAATCTGCTAACTCCATCAGAAGTGTATGTTTCCAGAAAAAGTACGGAGTGTCTTGGCAGCTTGATGACAATAAAATGGTATTTCAGTCAAAGTGCCACTGATAAACATCACTGAGCAAAGCCCCTTCAAACACAGTGATCATGGAAATGTCACTGAAAGACAAAAAAGGGCACAACTACTGTAAATTGCAGTGATGATGTAAAGCATTAGGACATTGCTGTCTTCTTAAGCTACTGAAAGATAATAACTTATTCTGGTCCCTGAGTCATAGCTCAGGTCTCTGATCCCTTTCATCCTATTACCCTGCTGAGCAAACAGTAAAGCAATTTCAGGTTTCAAAACGGATGCCCTGCTGTTGGACTGGGGTGATGCCTTCTAAGATATAAAGTGGAGCATGCTTTAAGTGGGTCACTTTTTATTTCCAGACTTTGCTTGCCTTCAAATGGCAAGTTGGGCACCTGTCCCTACCCCTCTTGTTAAAAGAAAGCTTAGTTGCATGTGGACAACCTTTTACAGCTATTTGAGAATCAATCAGAAAAGGATGCCAAACAGTTTATTAGCTTTATAGTTACATTTGGAAATCAGCACAACACATTAAAAGATCTCTTTTTCATATTTCAGTCTTTTCAACAATGCTGTAGAGGAGTTGAGAGTTTCTATGAAATTACAGTAATATGTCTTCTGAAACTGGCATGATTGATGAATGACAATAGGAAATACAGTTACAGGCATCTGCCATTACAGTTAGAAATTTGCTTGTGTAGTGTTTTTTTGTTCTTGGGATTTTTTCCTAATGGAAATAACCCATAAGGCCAGGTTAGGAACAAATGTTATGGTGTTTTCGGGGTGGTAAAGGACCAATTTTATTTTGATCATTAGTAGATACTCAATATGTTCTTCATTACTGTATTAGTCTTTCTCTTGCTAGATTTATTGCAATGCAAAGGAGCCATTTCTGGCTTTGAGAAAGTTACAAGTGCATAAACATTTCTAAAAAGCAAAGTACTCCCTTTTGCATTCTGGCTTTAGCAGAAAAAAAACCCTTCACACTACTTCCAAATCCTCCATAAAAAGGCATTACACAGTTTAAAGATCAGTCTGTCCTTGCAAAAAAAACATTATTTTAAAATCTGTGTTGCCTTTAATAATTCCTTTTTTCCTTTTAGTGAACTTTAAAATGTAGTGTAGATTGTTCTAAACTAAATCAAACAGAGTCTTAACCTTCAGTATATGTGCTAAGAGATCCAGGTATAATTCCTGTTATTTTTATAAGCTTTCATTGATTTTAGCAGGTGTTTTGAAGTGATCTTGCTGTGGCTACATGTAGAGAGTTGCGTGATACTAAGCTGCCTGTAAAAAGCTTGGTACCAGACCTATCAGTCATGTCTAGTGTCAGAACAGTGTCTGACCATCATTGGTTCAGCTTTGAGTTCAGGATCCCTCAAAGGAAGAGCAAATGTCCCTTTATCTTCCGTGTTTTAGTCTGGTGGAATCTTGACTTTTTGCTTTGTCTTGAAACAGGAGTGTTTTCATCTTGTTCAGGTTTATCACATAAAGAGTTCACTAAGGGGGACAACCTTCTGAACTTAATTAGAGGAGAATCTCTTACAGCATCCACAGCTAGTGTTCTGGCTCTTCAGACAGCTAAGCCTCTTCTGTGTGCCTTCCTGATTTTCTTATGAAAAAATCACCTTACTGTCTATCATTGAAGAGAATGCAGAGCAGGTAAGCATAAGGTTGCACTTGTGGTTTAAATATTTTTTCAGGCAAGTAACTAGATTAGCCAAGATAGAGTGCAATTTTCAGCCGACAGTGGCCTAATGCCCTTGTATTTGGAGTTTCTGAAATACAAATTAACAGTCCTGATCTTCTTTCTTTGTGTTTGTGTTAAGTTTGAGTTTCCTTTTGTTGCCAAGCTGCCGGTATAATTTTCAGAATTGCTTCTGTTGCTGTGGTTCAGCAATGAGTAAAAAGGTCCTTGAGTACCAGTAGGAAGCAAGGAAAATGTTTTGTGGACCTCTCTGATGGAGAAATCCATTGTGATCAAGAAGAGGGAGGGTTAGTGGTACTGGTCTGAAATAGAGGTTTCCATCTTGCCTTTGGAAATGAAACAGCTGGGAAACAGAGCACCTCTTCTTGCTCCCTCTGAGGACAGACCTAGAAAATCTCCCCGAGGCCTACTAAGGAATTAATTATTGATAAGCATAAGATTTGTGTTCACCTCTGCCACAGAAATTCCTGTGTATGGTTTATTTAGTCTTACAAGTTTCACTTCAACAAGAGAAAAAAATATCATAAAGGTTTTGTGACCTTCATGTGAGAATCTTATCTTTGTGGTTTGGATGGAAGGATATTCTAAAGCAATACCCATGTGTAGACAGCCAATCCGCTCGGAAGATCTCGGAATGTACGGAAAGATAGCACCCCGCCCCCTGTCATAAGTTAAATCACGTGGGCACA
>PYHW01009360.1:139874-168419 GCA_013186435.1 Turdus rufiventris | reverse complement strand
TGATTTGTCCGGCCAGGTTGTAAGTTTCGCCGTGGTCTACTACCGAACCGGGTCTCCACGTGCCTTAGCCGGTCTAAGGCAACACCCATGGGCAGATTATAAATTCTGTATGTTTCGTTTGAATCTTGTGAATGGTGTTTCCATGGGAATCACCTGACAATTGGGCAGAATATGAGGAGTGGATATGTGGTGTCATGGAAGGAGGAAAAAGTATAGCAGAAAAACTCCTGAGAGAAAGCAAAAAAATTTTGCATTTTGGAAATGGCAAATTTGACTTTATATTCTCTGTGGACTTTGCTGGGCAAGCAAATGCTGCCAACAGTAGCATCTGCTGCAGGACTGAGGATGTGGCTCTTGTGGCCAGGAGCTGAAGCCTTCCCCTTTTACAGTGTGTGGATTAAGTGCCTGGGGCTTTTTAATTTATTTTTTTTTACTAATAAGGTAGAATGTTGGGTACTGAGAAAGCTTCTTTTAGGCTAGAATAAAGTACTTTACACAATGCCAGAAGAGAAGCATATTTCCAAAGCAAAAACACAGCAGAAGATAAGAGATCTTGTAAGAGTAAATTCTTTTTGAACTGCACAGATGGCCCAGCCTCACAGCGGCAGGAGGATGGGAACAACCCTGTGTTTCCTTACAGTGCAAACAGTGATGACAGCCTTCTTCAGTCCTTAGACCAGGCTGAGGAGCAGACCTGGAGGGGAACTCACTGCAAGCTGGGAGCTGTAAGGAGTGCAGAGAGTGCACAATGCAAGTGTAATAAGCAGCTTTTCTATTTACCACCCTGGTTAATGAATGTAATACAGTGAGGAAGTGCAATTCAACAAATTTCCAGAACATACAAGGCAGAAATAGTAAGCAAATCTGTAACACTTCTGATGTGTCAGTCATCTAGCCATTGCCTGAGAAAGTTAGTGTGCTGTACACTGTAGTCTCTTCATAATGAATATGATGTGGGCACTGTGCCAAGATGTAATTATTCAATATGATTAAGCAAAATTCTATCTATTTATCCTGTTTATGCATTGAAACTCATCCTTTAATTTTATTTTGCCACATGCCAAATGAAATTTAATGTGTTGTTATTGAATATAATACTACGGTTTGTGGTATTAAATCGTACAAAATCATTTGTATATGATAAGTATATTGCAGACTGTCTTTGAAATTCCTTAAAGAAAAAAAAGAAAACTGTGAGTTCTTTTATTACTAATGGGGCTGTACAGACAGTAAAACACCCTGTATTTCACACCAGTGAACTAACAGGTGGATTAATAATGCCATGATCTGGAACAGGACAGGGTGGAATATATTGATTAGAAATCATCAGTTTTACTCAGTGCAATAGCTTAAGGGCAACGTGATTTGGTTTGCTTTTATCTAGGGTTTTACATTTTTTACCAATTACAGCATTGCTGCTGTTCTGTACTTCAGCTGAACAATGCAGAAATTTGCTGACTTTTGAAAACAAACCTGATCATGCACAGAGCATGATCTGTGTGCATTTTGTAAGAAGCTGTATTCTCTAGCTTCTGTACTGCAATTATGGGTCGCAGTTAATCTGAAGTCTTTTGTCTGGTTGCAAAGTAACTGTTAGTGTTAGTACACAGTGTCCATATCTGTTGCATGCTTTGCAAAGACTTGTTTTCCTTTAGTTGATGGAGAATACAGAAATAAAATTTTCATGGAGCATGAATGAACTGAGTTTTGTTCAAAAACATGGGAAGGCATTTGTGAGAAAGTTAAACCCAAATGATTTAAGGAAATGAATTAATATTATGGCTCTGTGTCACTTTTGGCAGTACCTTTCTCAATAAGTGGTTTCAACAGAATTTCCCATCTGGCCATTACCTGCTTAGACTTGAGTATTTACATGAATTTTGGAATACAGTGAAATTAGTGTTTCAGTCCTGTCATGGACAGTCACTTGCCTTTAGCTTAGTAGTTTGGACTACTAAAGGGAGCAAGAAGGGTTCTGGTCATGTAACTGAGGAAAAACATACAGAAAATGGTGGTGCTCCATGAGTTTGACAAATCCCTAACCTGAGTAGAGAGATAGACTTAACTTGGACCAAAGAAAGAGGGAGTGCCTGTGTAGGGTCAGATTTTCTTTACGTTGGTTTTATTTTCGAATGTGCATGTGGGTTTTTCTCCCAGAAACTGAACTTGACAGTTTTCCTGGCATTTTGGAAGGGAGTCAGGGTATTTAAAAAACAGGAAAGGAGCTAAAAATCTGACTGTTATTTAGAGGCTTGTGCAATAGGGAATTTAAGCTGTATCTCCATGGGATCTTTTTTATACAGTATGAATTTTTTCCAACTTGAGTGAGAGTTTCTCATCATACTGTCACAACTTACCCTTTTAGCTTTGGCACTTGTCTCCAGTGTGTCAGACGATAGGAGTAAGTGAGGCTGCAAAGGACTTGCTTTCTCTGCTGCTTTTTTTCAGCAGTGTAACCCTAGTAATGGGTCACAAGACGTGTTGTGCTGCAGTGATGTTGTTGACCACCCTGAAATTTTCTACTAACATACCTTAGGAAAAAAAATCATTTTGCCATTCTTTAAGAGATCTGTAGTGAAAAAAAATTAGTTTGATAGGTTTTAGTTTGCCAAAAACCCACACAACCACTTGCTTGCATCTCACTCAGCTTTATGTGAGAAGGACAACAGTGTAGTAACTAGATCACAGAATTATTTGGACATGTCTCTTTGGAATTACAAATGCTGAATTACAAAAAATAAGATGTCAGAAGCACAGAGATGAAGTGACTTGAGAGAAGTCAGCAGAGGGCCAGGAGAAGGAACAGCCACTGTCTGTCCAGGGTCCCAGTCATATCTCTTAATGCCTGGGTAGGGAAGGGCATTTAGAAGAAGTGCATAGCACTGATTTCTGAAGCACTGACATCTACTGTCAGAGGTGAAAGTCTCATGATGTATTTTCTTTCTTAGCAGCAGCAGGCAGCTCTCACAGTGAAGATTGAAGGCAGGCAGGAGCTTCCAGAGGTTGCTGTATGATCAGCATAAACAGGTGTAAGCTAGAGATGCTTGGGTATGTTGTTCTTCTCTGGCTGGGTTGTTTTTTTATTTTAATGTGTTGCAGAAAATGTGCCTGTTTCCACAGAATGCTGAACAGTCAGACAACAGAGTACCTTAACAAGAGGGAGTGATAAATAAATATGTTCACGAGCTTCTTCGTGAAGTGTCGAACATGTAGAGTTTTCCTTTGTCAAACGCAGAGCTGTTTTTCTAAATAGCCAGCCACTTCATTGTAGTGCAAGGGAACATGCAAATCTGAATACTGTGACTTCTAGAAAATTCCACTGGTGTTTCTTTCATGTGTGGAGAAGACATCTCTCTTCTCAGGAGGAGAGGATGCTGTCTCCCGGCTTGTGGGAACAGAAGTGCTTTCCTTTGGAACTGTTGAGAACCCTGTTCCATTAAATTAAAAAATATCATGAGCTACCTTGGCACCAGTTAGTCTTTTATCATTACGTGTTTTTGTAGTTGGTCACTTCTCTCTATGGATCAAGGGAGAAAAATGTCTCTGTTAGTAAAAACATGAATCTGGACTTCTGGACCTGAAAATGGGCTATTTTAAGCAAGGTATATATTGAAAAGTTGTGCAATTTCCAATGCAGAATGAAAATACAAATTTATTGGCTTGGCAGGATACAGTAAATACTTTTGGCAATTCTGTTTCCAGACCTAATATATGAATATTAGAGAATCATATCCACTTTACTTCTGAGGAATCTTGATTTGAGATAAGAGAGTCTTCTAGTATAGAAAGAATGGGAAATCACAGCATGGAACAATTCCATGATACATTGTATGCAAATACAATGTTGTGGGCGTTTCAGTTTGAAACTGGGCAGAAACACCAATTTAGCGTAGTGATTTTGGTTCGCCAATTTGATATTTCCTGGCTAATGCACCAATTTATTTGATGGGTTTGGTGCTGACAAAGTGCACGCTCTAGAATTACTCATTCCTGCTGTGGGATAGGGTTAGCAGATGAGCAAAGCAGGCTCAGAGTTTGAATGGTATAAAGAAGAACTTTATTAAGAGAAACTAAAAGAAAAAATAAGAATCAGAATAAAACTTCAGGAACACTTCTCCCCCCTACAATCTTTTCTTCCACACTGACAACATGCAGAAACAAATCAGTCAGTTCACCATCTCTAAAATAGTCTTTCTCCAGTTTAATTAGGAAAGAACACTCTCTCTTTGGTCTAGGGTGGCTTCTCCACAAGAAAACAGTTTCCTCATGGCTTCAGTTTCCGCAAATAGCAGCTGCCCAGGAAATCTGCACTTGTGAAATCCCTCCCACTTTTTCAACCTTCCTACAGCTGAATTTATGGGCTGTGTCAACTTATAGGACACGCTTTAAGGAAAGGATTAGCAGTTCAAGCAAAGGCTCTCTGCATCTTTGAAAACAGAGGTCTTTCTTCTTCCCTGGGGGCAAGGGATCTACATCACTCTCTGTCTCTGTTCAAACTTCCCCTAAGATCACAGCTACTTCAACATCTGCTTACTTCAGCACGAATGTCTTTGCTCATGTGTACAATATAAACACTTCATCCACCCCATAGGTATTCCACAAGTTATAGGGCGGGAAAAAAGAGTCAAATTTATCAGTTATATCTTCTCCATAGCTTACAGGAGAATTTCAGTCCAAGATATCTTCTCATCCCTCTGCTATCATGGACCTAACTCTTCCATCTTGTCTGACCTCAATGTCTCCAAGCTGCTTCTGTACCTGGCTGTTACCTGGACTCAGGCCAGAAGGAAGAGCAAGCTTTGCTTAGTTTAAAATGCATGTTCACAGAGGTGTGTTCATCCTTCTCAGTGGCTTAACAGACTGTCAGTTCTAAAAATTAAAAACTGATTGGTTTTTGTCAATCATAGAGGAAGCTCTCAGCAGCTTTTTTTAAAAATAAATATTCCCATGGGTATGTTCTTCCTCCCTCAATAAATGTCATGTGCAAAACCAGCACAAGTATGAAAAAACTTACTTGAATAGTGCAAAAGTGAATATAGGTAGAGCAAATATACACAGATATGTCAGACTAAGGATCTGAGTTGGAATTATTAATATATAAAGCAAAATAGTAACTCAAAATATTTTCAGGCCTTTACATTCTCAATTCAACTTAAAATTTTGAAATTCCTTATCTCTCCAAAGGTTATTAAAATCCTGCAGCCAATCACAGAATTAGCAGCAAAACCTGCTTAGTATACCCTTTTTCCTATGGGACCCCATATTTTGTGTTCTAAAACTGTTTTATTACGGCATTTCTATGCTTACTTCTGGGTTTCTTGCAATGTTGGCAAGAAGGATTCATGGGAAGTTCCAAAGTTCTGTCTGTAAGAACTTCCTCTGTGACTTCACTGGATGGGGGCGATACCTTGGCCAAGTATAATCTCATCATCTAACAGATATTTTCTACAAAAGAAAGAGCATTGTTGTACTGAATACAGTCCTGTTTTGATAGCAGTTTTGCCGGCTGATTTCAGCGGACTCAGGAAATGCCTCTTGTGTAATGATCTGTACAATCAATGGCATCCTTTTCAAAATGTGAACATCTGTTTCAGATATGATAAGAACTTTTTTTTCCCAATTCTAATAGAAAATAATAGATTTGCTTTTCAGAAATTCCACTTGGAAACAATTACATGATTTTTCAAAATCAAGTGGCTTTTAAAAGGGCAGCAAGTTGGTGTATTCAAAGTGGTTACCAGGTATGTGAATGAAACTGCTCTGATTTTTACAGACAACATTAATAAAGATTGTTGGACTCCACTGCATGTAATTATTGTGTCCAGTGATTCTGAAGATGGTGGGGTGACTCCAAGCATAGCTGCCACAAGTCAGAATTTCCTTTTTACCTTTCCCACTCTTTAATTCTTGTACATCACCAATATAAACTTGCTCATTGTGCCTTCTGTGACCTAATTAGGAGGGGAGGCCAGTGGGCGCTGTGTGGCTATAAATGAAGACAGTTATTTAAAAGAATTGTCATTTAGGTTGTCAATTGGCTGCCTAACAGCCACAAGTTGTCTTAGAAAGTAGGCAGTGACTTAGGATAATGAGTGTATTTGTGAGGTGAAAAGTTTTTCATCTACATTTTTATATTGCAATAGATAACAAAATGTTTATTATTTACTAATTAGTTTATAATTTACTAATTAGTTAAAACCAGCAGAAAAAAGGCGGTGGTTAGAAGGGACAGGATGGAATGGCATTCATTTTTGCATTAATGTATACCAAAAATCTCAGTGTTCTTGAAATTCTTCTGACTTCTCCTGGTATCTGCACAAACTTGGAAGGAAATTCAGTCTGTTTTGATTTTTGGTGGTGGGTTTTTTTTTTAACTCCCTTCACTGTATTATATTTTTTCCACTGTTATCTTTTCACTTTACTAGAGAACTGTGATTTAAGGGAAAAATGCACCATAAAGGTGGAAACGATAAAATAAAAAGCTGGCCAGTGAAAGAAATTTTTCAAGATTGCTTCCCAATATGTAAACCTCTTATTTTTTCCACACCAGAAAAAAAAAAAAAAGTTGGGGTTCCAAATAAGAGGTGAAAATTGGAAGAACATTTAATGAAAGCCTGTTCTAAGTTCTTTCTGTCATGCGTTTTTCTTGTTTGGAAAATTTACCAACCTTTTCACTTCTTTAACACAACCAGATACATTCAGTCTAGATGGCCGTACCACAGGTCTTCACTCCTCCTCAAACTTTTCTAGACCAGAGCATTAGGTAGGTTTGTTTCCCCTCTCTCACTTATTTGGCATCTTTTTCCAGTAAGACCTTTGCAGATTGTGGCAGTTTAACAAAGTGCTATGCCTGCAACTCTGAAAGCATTTTAAAGCTCCCACTTTCGAAATTTCCACACCTTAATTTGCTGGATTCAGAAACTGCACTTCTGACTATGTCAGCAAATCACAGAAAAGGTGAATACATTTAGAAATAAGCTTATTTTATTGTCTGATTTTCATGGTATTCTGGTGGTGGACACTGGGCTGGCATGTGGGAGACTTTCTTCCTATTTCCCATGCTGCTCATCTCTTAATGGACACAGCTATTAAAAAATTAAAAATTGTATTTATTACTACTGTGATTTCACGTTTTTCAAGAGTCTGTAAATAGTGGAGAGACACATTTCCTGTGAAGCACTTCATCTAGTCAAGCACTTCATTTTTCCTTTTTTTTTTTTCAATTATGAATTGGCTTTTTCTTCATGATGGTATTTGCCAAGTTTTTAATAATAATGCAGAACAGTTTTGCAGGTTGACTCTTCTGGACATGTAAGTTACTTCTGCTTTAGGTATTCACTTACTTTGGGGATTTTTTTTTTCCAATTTAGAAACAAGATTTTATGGGCTCGTTTTCTCATTTTCCTAATAAATTGGATAGTTTTGAAAAGTAAAGTCTTAATGCTGACTTGAAAAGGTATTGGGTTAGATTTTACACAAGTTTTGGATTGCTTTTCTTTTTCCTTTTTGGTGGGATTTTGTTGGTTTGATGGGCTTTTTTTCACTTTTGTTGTAGCTGCTTATAAAGCATCACATCCCATTCCTTCCGTGCATTGGTGTAAATACGTGAGTGCAGATGCCAACTCACTCATTTGACAGTCGTGAAATGAAGGTCTGAATTACATCTACAGGACAGAGGCTACACAGGGAGTTCACAAAGAAAGATTAAAGAATGCTTTTGTCTTTAGTGAGCAATGTGATGGATGAAAAAGGTGATGCTATGAATTGAGGGCAAGTTTTATGTATTTATATATTTGGCAGGATTGTTAGACTTTACCTCTGTGTACATAGAGTGTGAGGAGACCTTGGGAATGCGGTGTCTGCATTTCATAGGAGTTCACAGGCTTTCTGCCTTCTTCAGGCAAATATGCTTACATTGTGTGAGTGTTTTAGGTGCATAAAGCATTATTGTTGACAGACTGGAGTTTGAAAAATTATTATGTAGTAATGAAAACAAAGCAGTAGGAAAAAAACACCATTGCTGATGATTGGCAAATGAACAGGTTTTGAAAATGGCACTGCAACAGAATCCTCGATTAATGTCCTTTAATTCTTGATTGTGATAGCAAACACTTAAAAAAAAAGCGCCTTGACTTTTTATTATCAGAATTTGTGTTACTTGAAGGACTCTTTGATTCGTAAGTTGTGCAGAGGGAGGGACATGGAGGAAAAGCAAGCAGAAGTAACAAACATTGAAATTATCCAAAGATTTATATACAAGCTTGTATGTATGTAGCAGTTCTTAAAAGCAAAACTGAAGCCTTGTGAGCCTATCAGCCATTTCTTTTATCTCATTCCCATTACTTAGAAGTATTTGATGTTACAGGTGTACTGTTTTTTGAAATCTGCTGTGAAACACACATGTTCTAGTTCCTTTCTTCTGTTTTTGTGCTCTTTCAGGTATTCTGAGATGGAGCAAATATTACCAACGTAAAGTAACTTTCTCAGTGAACTGAAATTGTTTTACCACTTTAGTCTTACCACTTTATTCCTGCTAGAAGTCTTCATCTTTGGCAATTCATCAAAGAAAGATCCTATGACTCTGAGACCAAATCAGATAAGTTGCAAGTTCACTGAGTGTAAAGAATTCACCTTTTTTGCATGCAAATACTTCTCTTTTGAGCACTTAATGATATTGATAAAGAAAATCTAATGGGTAGATTAGAAAGGTAGTTTGTAGTTTCACTTCCTGAACATTTTGCCATTTTCTCTTTAAAAAAGACTTCAGAGTTCGACTTTAAAGATTATCCTTTGATTGCAAATCTGATCTGGCCTAAGGTCCTGAATTGAAGGTTCTTATCTTGGAGGAGGCTGTATTTTGTACTGAGGATCAGAGCTAAATCTCCTGTAGGTTCTCCTGATGTGCCTGTCTGTTCACACCACGTGGCCCAGCATTTGGTTCATGCTACCTTGGCTAAATGAACCCCTGGGATTTACAGAGTGGCTTCAGGAAACAGAACCATGTGTGAGATATTTGCTTTAAATAGATATTCTTTAACAGTTTGCACATTTTGATTTTTAAAATACCGTGCTTGAGGGTGTATTTGCTTACAGGCAAGTCTGTATTTTGTTTCTTCTTCTGGGGCAGGGGCTTGGTTTCAGTGTGTGCATAAAACCCATGGGACTCATTCTTTAAAAGGTGCTCAGTTCTCTCTTGCTGATATTATGGATCATAGTCGGCATTAAAATGGTTGTTACCAGCTGCAGAGTAATGAGAATCTGGGTTCCTTGTGAAGTGGAATAATTTATATTCACCACTACTGCGAATGTGCCCTCAAGGTGACAGATTCATGACTTCATGCATTAGAAACCTGCACAGTGCCAAAAAAGGGATATGTTTAACAGAATAGCTATTCTTATAAGAAATGCATTTTGATGCCTTTTATCTTGCTGCAAACCCTTAAGTTGGAAAAGGATGTGAAGCTTGGCTGTTACTGTATCTGTGAGTAATTTGGTTTTATGCGTAGAATTAGGCCCTAATATATTGTTCAGTTTTGAGTCCTAAGCAAAGGATTAGGATAGATATGCAATCAAATATGTGGCTGCATTTCCTGCCATTTTGTCATCAGAGATAGGCAGCAACTGCTTTAAAGGGTACCTGGTTTCCAGTGTTGGAGAGCTTTATCTGAAATGGCAGCTTAACAGACATATTTGCCTCCTTGATCCACAAGCCTGAAACTCCTAACTGAGGGTGTGAAAAATGAGGGGAATTACCTTATTTTCCCCATCTCTGGAGGAGTGACTGGGGCTTTGGCTCATCAATAACCGTGTCTGCAAGGCAGGGATGGCAGTCACCTGAAGCGATTACCTCTGTCAAAGAATGGGTGGGCAAAAGGGGACTGTGTCTTTGTTGTTCCTTTGTTTACATTCAAAATCTAGGGGCTGCCTTTACATGGGCAGAATGGTACCTTGATTGTTCAGTCTGAATAAAATAAGGAAAGATGAAAGATGGAGGGATAAAAAGAGGAGAAATAGAGGAGAGAGGGAGGAGAAGCTAGAAGAGAGGGAGGACGTCTGTTTTCAAGTAATTCAGGAGTAATGGTCCTAGGAATAAATACAAGATCTTTATATCAATACAAAGAGTACTTAGAAAGACCAGAATTTGTGGCGCATTTGGACTTTTTGTTTTGGCTTTGTTTTTGATAAAGCATTTCTCTTGCAGTAGCAAATCAAATTCTCCAAGGAGAAGTGTAACAAGAATAGAACAAGCAGAGAATTAAAATCTGATCCCAGAGGTATAAAACCTCAATTTCACTCATCACAGAATAGCAAGGGGGAATACACTATGCCTGTGGAAAGGTAAGCTGTTTTCTGTCTTTGCCATGATATACAGCAAATGAAAGAAGGAGCCTTTTTGACTTTTGAGGCAAGGCAGGAGGTTTACCAATACCAGCCAGAAGAACCTCTCAATTGATAAAAAATTGCTCTTGCCGAACAACTTAGCATTTTAGATATAAATGCTGGGGTGTTGTTTTATTTTTGTTTTTTTTTTTTATTTTTTAGCCCTCTCTCTGCTTCCTGGAATGAAACTGTTAAGGGATCATAAAATACTGTCTTGGTTTGAAAGACAGGAGCATCTCTTGAATTGGAAAATGTAAACCCTCTCCATCTGAATTATTATGATTTTGAAATAATATAATTTTGAAATAATAATTTTGAATGATACAATTCCTCCAAAGCCATCTTCCCCTGGCCCCTGGAACTTATTATAATAAATAAAGTCTCCTAGATACCAAGGCTGAGCCAAATTCTTTAAAAATTTGGTCACTCTCTAACACCTTGGAAGATAATTGGTTAGAAATTAGTTTGTGTAATTGGTCAGTTCGCCTTTAGACCTTTTGACTTAGATTGGATGCTGTTCTTTTTATAAACTTTTTATTGGCTGTAGTTTGAATCCCCCTTGAACCTATAAATATGACTGTCTCCCCTTTATCTCTGAGAGAATCCTGCTTGACCACCCTTCGCATGAAATAAAGATCGTTGTGTAACGCATCAAGTAAGGCCTCCAGTCTTTCTCTGCTGGCTAAATGTGAGCTTTCTGAGGGATGTCTGATCGATATTAGCACTCTCAGGTCCTGGTAAAACAACTACCAGAGACAAAAGAAAGCTTTACAAAGGGGCTCTCAGGCAAAGATAGGGGAATAGCAGTTCTTTACTAGGAAATTTTTTTTTAAATGCAGTTATAGGAAAAAAATGCTGACAGTGTCAGAATACAACCAGACACCTTGTCAGTCAGCGTGATGGTGGCAGTCCCATTAAATGGTGACAGTAGTCCACCTGGAGTGAAAGATGTGGTTCTGTTGAAGCAGTGCTCCTGTAGAAGGGTGCAGCTTTCCTCCAAAGTCCAGTGATGATGTAGATGGGCCAGTTTTCCTCTGGAATCCAATGGAAAAAGGCTGCCAAGGTGTTCCAAATCTCAGATTGTATCTAGGCTGGGCTGGTCCTCCTGGCTGGAGCATCTCCCAGTGGGGGGATGTCATTTTATCAGTCATGCAGTGGGACTCTGCAGCCCCCAATTGACCCATTAAGAGAGGAGACCTCTCTGGAGGAAGGATGGGTCATGGAAAAGATAAAGATGACTGCCCCACCTGGTTGTAAACAGATGGTGATAGAATACATACTTTTGGTCACATCCTGCATTGCAACCTAAAAAAATGTTAATGCTAAATATTGACAGAGCAGACATTCACCAACCCATATAAAGGGTTACTGGGCCTGTGCTTGGTTTTGAGAACTTGTGTAGTCCTAAATATTTAAACTGAAAGAGATAAGAGGAAATGTGGAAAAGTTGCTATTTGAAAGTTGCTCTTTGACATCATCAGAAAACACTGCTGATCCACAGGCAAGAAGATTAAACTCTCAAAAGGAAAGTGGGAAAAAAGGGAGGAGATAAAAACTATGCTTATATGTTTAATTTTGCATTTTGAAATGGTTAGCCTTTTCAGGGTTTTTTGTTGTGTTGTTTTAGGGGTTTTTAGCTTACTAAGGCTTTAAGCCATAGCAAATTTAAGTGTTATGCTGAAAATCAAATTAACTCTTTCAAAAAACAATAGCTTCCAGAAGTTTGAGGTCTTTATACCGCTGACTTCTTTATTCTCTTTCTTTCTCTGACAAGCACACACAAAATATGCACTCCATCACCTCAGGATAGTGAAAAAGGTTATGAAATTCCAAATGGCTTTTTCTTGAAAAGTTCTGGTTTTGAAAAGAAGTGCCTTTGCAAAGTTAAATTCTTCTGAGCTTTAATGACTCTATGTAATTGCAGCATGTTCTCTGCTATTTTACATTATCTGATTTTAGGTGAAGTGTCTTTATGGCCCTTGGGAGGACATTTCACAGTCTCAATGCAAGCCTACACTAACCTACATTCTGTACTTGCACCTAAAAAGACCAAAAAAAAAATGTATAAAGTGAGCAAAGAAAATGTAGCTGCGGTAATTTTAAGATTGACAGATAGCTGGTTGCTGTCACTTATTTTTTTTTCACTGCCAGTGTAGGTGGCAACTAACTGAACAGCAGCATTTAGCACATTGCCTCAAGGATCAGAGATCAGTGTTTTCAGCCTGAGAAGTCTGGCATAGGCCAGTGAAGGCTGTGATAGTGACAGTGATTTATTTCTGTGTGCTTTTTCTTTTTTTCAGTTTATAGCATAGCACTTTTAAAATTATATTAAGCTTACTGAAACTGAAGGTGAAACAAAGGCATCTGTTCCTTGACAGTTGTACTGATTTTAAGTAATTTTCCATTCACACCGTGGATTTGTTGGTCTATGTGTGACTAAAGGATACTTTTATAAGATTGTCTTGGTGAGGGACTTATTTTCCACCTGTTGTTCTACTGCAGGATCATAATAGCAAGTGGACTGGCATTCCCACCTCCTCCCCCTAAGCTTTTCTCTTCTCCCTAAGTTCTTCCTTCCCTTTCACCTTTGTAAGTGTCATAACACCTGGTTTTGTTAGGCAGATACCATCTTGGTGGATGTGAATGAGAGAGGGAAGGCATTTGTTGTTTGTACATGGGTAAACAGTAACAATCATGTTTCACTCCAGTGGTTTTAAATCAGGCATCCTCTTCTCATCCTCAGCCCATATCCTGCAGTATCTCAAAAGAAGATGTCATTTTTTAAATTGAAAATTGAAAGTGGTGTTTGACAGACATTCTTCTATGGGTGCACAATTTTTCTTTTGAGTGTGGGACTGGTCCAAAAAAAAACTGCTCCCACGAAAGCATTTCTGTTGGCACTATTATGCCTTCAAAAACAGAAGAAAAAAACTTTCCTGCATTTCGTCCACTGAGGGATGGGCAGAGATCTGCTACCACCCAGAAGGAAATGTAAGCATTTCCATTCGTATGGTCTCCAAGGACCGTGCGTATAGGATCTTGTGTTGATGATAAGGTTGTACAAAATGGGTGTGTAGAATTATATTTCATATTTGTCTTAAAGCCTTTGTTCCCAGTGTCCGGTGGCCACCTTATCTCTGTCTCTATTTTAATTTTTGTTGAACTTCCACTCACAATTCTTTCATTGAAAAGCTTTGTGATAGGAAGATAGGAATTCCAAAATACAGAAAAACACAGGAAATGATCGGTTGAGGAGTATTATCTTAAAAAGAATAGTTTTCAAGTATAAACTATTAGTATTGCTCTCATTAGAGACTCTCATTTTAGACTGCATATGTGTAGATTGTAATTTCTTACTTAAGGGCACTTGAAAGTCTCATTTCAAAGTTGTTCTAAAATATTTTAGTTTATGGATAATCATTGCGTTTCATGACTTAGGAGCAAAATCAGTAACATCAACAAAAGCAAAAGTTGGTGTGAAAAACTAAGTGGAGACCAGAACACATTCCAATCGAAGATAAAATTAGGCGAAATCAAGTTAAAATATCATGGAAACAATATAAGGTGCAGGGTATTACCAAACTCTGTGACCCCAATTAGTGAAATATTTGATGGCTAGTAGCTCTGGAAGGAATTCAGAGAAGCTGAAAAGGAATAACCATTTCAGACTGATAATTTTTTTGTAATTAATCAGATAATTGGTTGTTTCCTCTTGTCCTTCTGCAGCCTATATAGGCTATAGGAAATACATATTGTTGGGGGTTTCATTTTTAATAGAATTTTTTCCTGTAAGTTGCTAGGAAACTTAACTACTGTGTATTTACGGGTACTTGAGAAAAAATAGAAGTGGCTGAAGTCGAGAGAGGAGTTGTAGCATCTGGCTACGCCTCTTTGTCTCTGGGAGTCTCTCTCTGAGGGACAAGGGATGGAGATACCGTGGGAATTGGGCAGGTAAAGGACAGAGCTGGGGGCAGCTGCTCTCCCTCTCCCTGGGCTTCAGAGGAGGACGGTCAGACCTGCAGCTTGAGGGAAAGGAATTCGCTACCACAGCAGTAACCCAGCTGAGAGCTGCCTTTGTTCCGCCCCAGGGTTCATGAAGCAAAGCCTCTCTTTTCCATCCCTTCCCATCCAGGCCCAGCTGCCATCACCGCGCGCTCCCCGAGCCCGCGCCACAGCGCCTCCTGCAGGGTGTGGGGGTCATCGCCCCTGCCCCACCCCCAGAGCCACCAGTGCCCCCTGCAGGCGCGTGGGGATCATGGCCCCTGCCCCGCCCCCAGAGCCACCAGCGCCCTCTGCAGGCGCATGGGGATCATCGCCCCTGGGAGCCACCAGCGCCCCCTGCAGGCGCGTGGGGATCATGGCCCCTGCCCTGCCCCCAGAGCCACCAGCGCCCCCTGCAGGCGCGTGGGGATCATGGCCCCTGCCCCACCCCCAGAGCCACCAGCGCCTCCTGTCAGCTGTGACGGGAACTGCACCAAGGGGAAAGTGCCCGGCCGGGAGGGCTGAGCTGGGCTCCTGCTCTGCTCGGTGTTAGTGACACAGCGAGGGGGTTCTGTTTGCCTTGTTGTACACACTGGTAGAGAACTGCTGTTCCTATCCTCTGCCTTTCCCTGAGAGACCCTAAATTTCAAATTATATTCATTCAGAGGGAGTGGGTTTACATTCTCCATTTCAAGGGAGGCACCTACCTTCCCTAGGAGACACCTGTCTTTCAAACCAAAACAACGTTCTATGCAGAGCCAAGAGGTTATTTTCTAATCTATGTCTTAAACTTTAGTCAACACACACAAGCTGTTACTCTGGTAGAAATTATGTGAGCACTGCAAGTTATCTGCTTTTTCTCAAGTAATTTGCTTTCATCAATCAAGTAAAACTGTTACACTTGCCTCTACCTGCCCCTTTCTCCTGCGTACTGGCCCTTCGGATGACCCTCTGAGTCCTTTGGGTTCTGGCCTCAGTCTTTATCAAGAAGAAGAGATGATGGTCAGCCATCAGCACCTTGGCTCTGTAATTCTGCTTCTTTTAATTTATTTTTCAAACTGCTTGTTATCTTTGTAGAATCATCAAATGGTTTGAGTAGGAGGGGACCTTCCAAAGGTCCTCTAGTTCAACTCCTCTGCCATGGGCACAGATATCCTACAGTAGATCAGGATGCTCAGAACCCTATCCAGCGTTACCTTGAATCTTAAGTCCAGGGATGGGTCACCCTCCACCTCTCAGCAATCTGTGGTAATGTTTCACTACCCTCATTGTAAAACAACTTATTTCTAATATCTGATGTAAATTGAGCCTCCTTAATTTTAAAACCACTATCCCTTTTCTTATGTCAACAACCTTACTAAAATGTTTGTTCCCATCTTCCTTATAGAAAGGTCACGGTAAGGTCTCCCTGGAGCCTATTCTTCTTTGGGTCTTCAGGCTGAGCAATCCCAACACTCTTAGCCCATTTCCTTAGGAGAGGTGCTCCAGCCCTCTGAGCATCTTCATGGACTCCTCTGGACTCACTGGGGCAGATTCACATCTCTGCTGTGCTGAGAGTCCAGGGCTGGAGGCAGCTCTGCAGGGGGAGTCTCACCAGAGTGGGGCAAAGAAGCAGAATCCCCTCCCTCCTCTGCTGCCTGCTGTGCTTTGGATTCAGCCCAGGACACGACTGAGCTGCCAGCACATGTGGCTGCGTCGTGTGCAGCCTCCTGTCCGCCAACACCCCCAAGTCTTTTCTCCTCTGGGCTGCTCTCAGTCCATGGTACTGACCTGACCGAGGAGCAGCACTTTGTACTTGGCCTTGTAGAACTTGATGAGATTCCCAAGGACCCATTTCCTGAGCTTGTTCGGATCCCTCTGGATGGCATTCTGCCCTTCAGGCCTGTCAGCCTCATCACTCATATTTATTTTATATGAGTATAGATATATAGGTGTTACCTGTATTCACTGAATTACATTCAAGCTGGTGGATTTATTAAAAATTTGCCAAGATGAGTTTGGACTTTGTTTTAATGTGCATGGTTTCACTCAGTTTAATAGCAGAGCCCTTTTTCTGTAGTGGACCATTGACTAAGTCATATTTGTACCCTGTTGTTAATGAGTGTATTAAAATAGTGTGGCTTAGGTGTGAATTGGAAAAGTGACCCAGTTCCAAGGGTGAGCCCTGTTACATCTCTGGGACTCTGCTTGGCTGGCAGTTGTGAATGGGGTTTTGACCCATGTTTCCTTTGTAGTCTAACACTGGGTGCTAGCATGGATCTTGCACTTCATTATATTTCACATCACCTTTTCTACATTCTTTTAAGTCTTGTGCAAAGTTATTGAATTTCATAGTTCTGCTGTTTTCTTTATGGTGATATCTTATGTTTCCAGATATGTTCTTCACTGTCTTAGTATCTTACCTTTTCTATTTCAGTGAAACTTTTCTTGCAGTGCTCTGGTGATTAATACATGCCTTTCTTTTAAACCCTTTGCTACTTCTTCTGGCACTTTCCCTATCTGCTTCCCTCCTCTTAGATTCATATTTTCCTCATGCAAATCCTAATAATTTTGTTTCAACACTCCTCCTGAACATGTTTTCTTCTGATAGGCCTCTGCTTTCTTTTGATCCATGCAGAGATTTTGTCCATGTCGGAAGAAACAGTCTGACCCAGGCATTCAGATGAGCTCTGTTAGATCCATTATTAGTCTGTGTTAACACAGAGCTCACTCAGGGTTTAGCTACAAGACTTGGCTTTGTCCCCAGCAAAAATGTGCAGTTGGTTCCTGCAGTGCCCTGAGTGCCTTTAATATGATTCGAGTTAATGTTGTTGAAGAGGGCTGACTGACTGTTAGCAGTCACATGAATTTTTGAAAACAGCTTCTAAAACTTGTCTTCAGATTATTTTGGGTTACCTGGACTGGAAACAATCTGCTGGATTATTCCAGGGAAAACAGCATACTCAGAGAAATGCAAACTTATCGTGATGAATTTATTCCAGTTATACTTACCCTCAGTAAGGAAACACATCAGTGGGGATTTAGAGGCCTTTATTTTGAAGCCTGTTTGGCTTTTGTGGCACATTCCTATCAGTCATTACTGTGACCTTAGGGAAGGTACAACAAAAGGCAATGCCAAAGACAGAAGTTCTGCATACCTTTGGTATCTGACTGGTTCAGACTGCACAAACTGAAGTACTGAAGTTTTATTCAAAGGAATGCGTCCTGCTGTTGATTGATGCATCAACTTGTGTTGATTCTTAGTGATGTTTTTAACATAAGAATGCTGAGCTAAAATTGTCTAAGGTCTTTGAGGAGCCTCTCTGAAAATGTGTATTGAAAATGTTTTATTTTTGTCTCTTGCTTTCTAGATAGTACAGATTAGGACTTCCTGTGAGAAGAATTCTGGACAGAGAGATATATAAATCAAATTATCTTTTCCTGCCTGGTATAAAACCTTGCCAGATGATAAGGAACACACTAGTTTAACAGTGGAATAAATTTTATTCCTCTGACAGCAGTGTCTTGATAAAAAGGGAAATCTTACCCAGGTAAAGTCACTGGCAGACATTGGCAGCATCCAGACTGTTCAGCTGTTGGTGCAAAAGTCATGGAACTGCTTCTGACTGTCTGTAAGTTTTCAGATTTTCTTTAAGTCTTGCTATGTCCACAAATCATCACTGAGAGAGACTCAAAGATAATTTGAAAAAGCAATGTCAAGAATTAGCTTGCAAGAGTGTATCTGCAGATGTCTTAAAATGGCCGTGGGGGTTTATTTTGCACTTGTAGAATCATAGAACTGTAACAGTTGGAAGGAACCTTTAAGCTCAGGGACACCAGGTTGCTCAAAGCCCTGTTCAGACTGACCTTGGACACTTACAGAGATGTTGAGTCCACAGCATCTCTGAGCAGCCTGTGCTAGGGCCTCATAGAGAAGAATTTCTCTCTAATACCTTATCTAAATCTACCCCCCTTTATCTTAAAGCCATTGCCCCTTGTCCTGCCACGCCATGTCCTTGGGAAAAGTCCTTCTCCAGCCTCCTTGTAAACTCCCTTTAGGTAATGAAAGGCTGTCCAAAGCCTTTTCTTCTCCAGGCTGAAGAGCTACAGGTTTCTCAGTCTTTCTTCATAGGCGAGGAGCACCAGTGCTCTGATCAATACAGTGACCTCTTCTGGTCTCTTTTCAACAGGCTGGGGACCCCAGAGCTGGAATTGTAAGGTATGTGGATGCCTGTGATGAAAACCATACACAGAAAGTATTGGTAGCCCTTTCAGCTTTCAGTGAGAGATGCTAACATGGTTACGTTCTAATTTTTTATGTATTTGTTATTTCCACCGAGAGTGGGAGAGATGTCAGCTACATGCCTGTTCACTTAGATTAAAGGTGAGAAAGGGCTGTTAGTTTGTGTCTTTTAGCAAGCATTGCCCTCTCTGGGTCTTTATGTTTGGCGTGCTTAGCTAGATCATGCAATTGTTAAGGCTGGAAAATGTATCACAATTCCGAGTATGCTGAAATATTTCCAAGATTTTCCATGCCGGGAATAGAATCTGATGCATGTCACAAGTTCTCTTTCTTAGATTTCATCCTGCTACTTGTTATCACCAGCACCCTAAATACTTCCGTTTCTTTATTAGAAGCTACAAGCACTGTTTGGTGTTTCAGAGCTCAAATATCTCTTTGCAAGCAGCCCTGAAATGAAAATCCTTTTGGAACTAACTCTCATCAGGACGAAGCTGCAAAGTAATTCATACTTTCCAAATACTTGGAAAGCACTATCGTAGGTTCTTCATCATTTGGGGAAGCTGACTCTGTTTAGCTGTCACAGTCATTTTTTCATGAGCAAGTGCCTCCCGTTGTGATAACTGCGGTATTGCTTATCAGGGGCCTCTTCAATGCCAGTCATTATTAGTGTGAGCTTTACTCCATGGACCAAACTCAATAC
Source organism: Turdus rufiventris (assembly GCA_013186435.1). Taxonomy (NCBI): domain Eukaryota; kingdom Metazoa; phylum Chordata; class Aves; order Passeriformes; family Turdidae; genus Turdus; species Turdus rufiventris. The sequence continues at coordinate 149,136 of PYHW01009360.1, read as the reverse complement.
AGTGGATATTCCCCTCCCCGCTGTCATCCATTTCCCTGTCAATTTCCTGCTGGCTTTTTTCATTTGTGCCAGGATGGGCAAGGAGGTGGGATTTGGAGACACTCCAGCTTTGTCAGTCGGAGCAGGTAAAAATGTTCAGTTTCTGCATACAGGAAGAGGTGCTCTGGGTCCAATTCCTATTCATCAAAACTGAGAGGGTGCTTGCACGCTCATTAATACCAGATCAGTGCACCGTGGATTGCCCAGCAATGGGAAATTTGTCTGGGTAGGGTGGTGGGCTTGTGGCTGCTGAACACATTGAATGCACAGTCTGGCTTTTCTCTGGTTTACTGGCAGCTGTAAGAAGACAGGCAGCACTTGGTTCAGAATTTAGCCTGCAAATGCAGTTAACCAACGATCTTCTTTTTAACAGTTCTTAATTACAGCTGTTTTTAGTGCCTGAACAATGCACGGAGACATAGCTCTGGAACCTTTGATCCAGGGATTGGGAGGCTGAGAGCTGAATTTTTAGTAAAACTGAGACGTAGTTGTAGCTGTTGCTGAACTCACTTGTAGAAATGTTGTCCCTGCCTTTGGTGACTGTACAGTTGATGCTGATGCTTCGAAAAATTCAGGCTTGACTGTTCTCATGGCAGCTGTGCTCTCTGCAGGGATCATTAATGCTTCCAACTGCAGGAGCAGCAGAAGCATCTCCCAGTGGATGCACTTGTCATTGGCAGTGAAGGGCAATAAGGTCTGTGCTTGGACACTTCTAAATGATGAACAGCTGAGACCAGGAGAGGGCTAAAATATCTCATGGGTCCCTCAGGTCTACAGAGTTTGGATGTCTTTTGTGGTGTTTCCTGTGGAGAAGTGGGCACAGGCTAAAGCACCTTTTTGTTTTGGGGGAGTCAGGGTCAGTCTCTGCTCAAGTTGCCAGCTGTCACACAGGTGTTGGTTGTTCCTTCTCCGCTAAAAATGGGAAGCAGATGCATAATGATGGCTTTTAAGCTGAGCTGTGTTATAGACTGTTGCCTGGTTTTATAGATGGAATGATACAACACCTCATGATTCCAGTGGAAATTCTGAGAAGAAATGTGCAGTTCTTACAATTCCATCATCTCAATCCCTCATTATAGTTGGGTCCAAAATTTTATTTTAATTTTTACTTTCAGTGGACTTTTCTGCAAAGCTGGTTAAATAATAAAAAAGCCAGGAATGGAAAAGCCAGGAATATCTGTAAGGGAGACTTCAGAAGAGAGGTATACATCCTCTCAGTGTTATGACAGTTCCAGAATGGAAGTGGAAGCTTGTTCATGCAGCTCCCTAAATGGTCACTTCCTTGTTTTTCATTGGTAAAGCAAGGCACCTAGGGATGGGGTTATACACTGGTACCAGCTCTTAGAATACTGAATCTTGCAGGATTGTCCTGGATGTTGCCCAAGAATTTGCAAACCGGGCAGAAAAAACACAGCTACTGTCCTGTGAAGAAACCAGATGTGCCAGAGAATAGTGGTAAAGAGGACAAGAAACTGAGGGATGGGAAATGAGAGGGAAGATGAGATGGAGGGTGTAAATTGGGAGAGAGTAACATTTAACATTAATTTTGCAATAAAATAGTAAGTTTAAAGTGCTGTGCATTATCAAAAAACCCATAAGCAGCTCCACAGTGAGCTTGTGGAGCTGAGGTAGTCTCCAAAGCAGGCTGCGTGCACATTAAAGTATGCATAAAACAGTCCACTGTGGTGTGAAAAAACACAGCTTTGTGCTATTAATAAATTTTTAGAACTGTGTTCGTTTCATCTTTAGCTTACAGTTTTTACTTTTTCTGTGTGTGTTGCAAGTTGTGTAATATGTTAGAATTGTGATATTTTGGGAAGATTTTTTCCCTGGTACTGTTTGCAATTGCTGCACATAGAACAGCTGTGGTGAGTGATCTTGCATATAATTTTAGGGTTTAGAAATATGTGAACTACATGCCCTGTGGCAAAACCCTGGTAAGAGAAATAGGAGTCTTTGGGTGGAAAATAGATGATGATAAGCTAAGGAAAGTCCTGGAGCTAGGAAAAGACGAAGAGGCAGTACAAAGTGCTGACTTCGCAAAGTGCACATGAGGGGAAGGAGGTTGTGGCAGATACCTTGGCTTAGCATGAAGGTTGTGGAGAGAGTGGAAGCAGCAGGGCAGTGCTTCAATAAATATCATTCTGGTGGGGAGAGGGGGGGTCAGCACAAGAAAACAAATAAAATGCAGTGCCCCCAGTCTCTCAGTCACAGCTGACAGCCCATCTCTTGTCTTCCTGGGGTTCACACAAAATTAAAATGCAGAGACTGGGGAAAGCCTTTGGTTCCCAGAAGCAGCTGCATAAAATTAGGGTTACTGATACCACCAAAACCACTGGACAGCAGAGAGTGCTATCCAGAGCGTGACACCTACTTTTAGGACATCTATCCTAAGGAAGCAGGTAGTGAAAGAGAATGAGGGGCTAAGGACTTGCTCACAGCAGAGCAAAGAAGGGATGCACATACAAGATGAAGCAGCCAGGCTGCTGTATTTGCTGCTGTATGTAAAACATTCCAGTGCTATGGATATTGATGACTTGGCATTTCTTGGATTTTCTTGGCTTTTCTTTCTCTGTTCCTGTTTTGTTTGTGCTGTCACATATGCAAACAGAGCGATGCAGTATATTTATTCTATGTCAGTTCTCATGGCTGAGGTGTCAGGAGAAAAATATTAACTAAGGGAAGCAGAGAAAGAAGATGAAATTTCAAACTGCATTAATCTCCAAATCAGAAGACTATTTCCTTTGTGAGAATATGTATATTTCATATTATTAATACAGATTTTGATTGGGAGATCAGGGAATACGGGGTTTTAATAGGAATTTTTTTTTCAAATGGTATCTAAATGAATATGTGTATATCTATACCTAGAGAAATGAACTCCTGCGCATTTATAAAATGTGATGTTATGAGCACTAGAAGCAGCAACTCCACATGGATCAGCCAAATCTAGAACTGCTTTCTTTGATAAACTGAGCTTTAACGGAGTGCATGAGTCCCTCAGTGTTGTGAATGGGGTATTGACTGCACCTTTGTTTAATACTGTATTTGGGGTATTTTAAAAAAGCAGTGTATAAATTGGTGGCCCTCATACAGGCAGAAACAGTTTTTTGTAAAAACCAGTTTTCTCTATGCAAAAATGCTGTATGTATGTGTGATATGCAGTCTTACACCAATTTGCTTGGAACAGTTCTTCGACTTTTAAAGAGCTAATCAGATAATTTTTGAAAATTAGGATAATGTTATTTTAGAGGTGAGAGCTGTGCATCAGCAGTGGATGACTATTAAAAAAGATATGATGTTCTCATGGTCTACATGGAAGGTTGGCAGAAAACAGCACAGGACACGATGGTGTTATTTGTATGCTTCTGTCAGCTTTTAGTGTTCAAATGGCTGTTTAATCATATTCTGACCAAGTCAGATTGCATGCAAAATTGCTCCCTTAATTTTCAGCCATAGTTCCTCATGTAATTTGCAGGCTGCAGTTGTATTTGAATTTATGTGAATTTCTGTGAACATACATTCATGTTGGTGTGCAAGTGTCCACAAAACACTACGAGCTAACTTTCTGTATACAGTTGACCTGAAGTAGGCGCATGTCTCATTAAAACTCGTATAGAATATGATTTCGGTAACATCACACTCTTAGAAGTAACATTAAGGTCTCAGCTACAGGGGTTTCAGAATTCTGAGTCACTTTAATTCTCTAACAGTTCAGCTGTTTGTGTAGACTGTGTTGGCTTTAAAAATCAAATTACTAATAAACAATGCCTGTGTGAGCTTCTCTGAGGCTTCTATAGATGTCACAAGATAAAATTACACAGGGAAGAGCACAGACCTCCAAGAAAACCCAGGCTTGGCCCTAACCAGGAGCTTAAATCCATACAAGTGTTGGCAACAGCCTTCACTCTATGAAAATCTAGGACATCCTCGTCTGTCGAAATCTGGGTTGTGGCCTTGTAGCCAGACAAATTCTATTGCCTTTTCCAGCAGCAGCGCAGATTCTGAAATAATTCTGCAAGGACAAGGGCTTATCAGATCTCAGTTGTCAGGGCTTGCCTGAAGCTTTGTTCTGCTCGTTTAACTCTTACAGCAGTTGTCTGAAAGAGTGATAGGTGTTACCTAACCAGTTTTAGCTTTAGCTTGCTGTTACACGGTTGTGTCATTTAGTGCCTATTTTTATAATAATCTTCATCAGTTTCTCGGTCTAATGGGTAGAACTGACAAGTCTCCGTTCTTTTGGAAATGAACCCTCTGAATGGCAGCATGGAGAATAACAGGCATGGGATAATAGCAGAGGCTTGAAAACTGTGAACACAGGATGGTACCAGAGCCAGTCAAGCTACACCCACCCACCTCACCCATCGGGGGTGCTGGGTAGAGTAAAGAGGAATAAGCTCTCCCCATCGGCCCTGATGCCCTTCTCTTGGAGAAAAGCTGTAGCCAGGGGCAATTTGCCATAACCCTCTCTCCTATTCCAGACTGAGCAGAATTCATGGAGGAGTCTGTAGGCAGCATAACAGTACAGAGAAGGGAGAGATATTACGACATCTGTAAATTCAGAAATGTTTTTTTATAGTTGGCGGTATTTTTTTACAGCAATAAAAAGATTTGGATTAATAAAAAGCTCTTTTTTTTTAAAAACTGTTGTATTGTAACAATACATTATTAAATGTTTGGCTTTCCATCCAGTAGTGTTTGTGAGGCCCTCATAAACTGCGTGAGCTGTGCTACAGGACAGTACAGAAGTGGGCACATTGGGACTATGGGGGTTATACCTGGCTTCCCTTGGCTGCATAATGGATGCAGAAATTTAAAAAAAGAGGAAAGCCAACGATTTTTTTCCCCCTACTATTAAAGAGAGCTTCTGCTGAGGTGTTTTGTATGAGGGAAAAGATCAGGTATGCTAGAAAACTAGAAATCCTTTGTCTGTCTTGGCAGTGGATGAAGGTGGAGGTTTATAAACCAAGTGAACTGACAAAAGATCCCAGTAAGACTGAGCTTGCCAGGTTTGCAGGAGCATGAGTCTTTGCACTCCTTGTGTGTCCCTGACAGCTCCACTGCCAACATGAATACAAGAATATAACAGGAGCAAGGGGCCCTGCCCCTGGACCTCATCGCCAAAGGCTGCACTGTGGTGAGGCAGTTGTTTGTTTACTTTCATAATATTGCAGCTTGCAATCAATACTCACACAGTTTGCTGAGCCCTGAGGGGACAAAATGAATGGGTTTTTTCTTTCTATCTGGAGTCCACTAGCTTGTGCCTATTACATGACTAGTTTTTAAAACAGCTTACCATGATTTTAAGAGGAAATTTCCAATGCAGAATTCATCCCCTGGAAAAAAAACAACAAAACCATTAGAAATAAATAGAAACATATTAGTGACCTGATTTTAATGGCCTTACCCTGTCTACCATTGCTGTGCTCTGTTCCTTCCCGTGCTGATCTCAATATTTCTGCCTGTTGATCTTTATACTGCGACCTGTGTGAGCACCCTCCAAAAGTGTTGGCTTCCTAAGTTGTCAGAACAGTAGTGGAAGGACAGAGGGTTGGAAATTTACTCACAGATACCCATCTGAGGCCTGAGAGTACCTGGCACTTAGCAGAAGCTTCATCCTTGCATTTAAATGTGTGGATCAGCAGCTTGCTTGGACTTAGGCTCATCAGATATGGCATATAAGAGCACCATGCAGCATATATTTTTGAAATACATTTTCAATATTGGGATTCCCGAAATTAGTTCTGTGCAGAGATGTGAAGCTCCATTATAAATAAAAAATATTTCTTATTCTTGCTAACACATAAGCAGCCAGTTGTTTATTTTAATAGCTCAAGAGGTTTCAGTAGGATGGTTGGCTAAGGAGGTTTTGTAAAGAAAAAACCAAAGTGAGTTTTCTGAAGTAAAGTACAAATTTTCTGAGTGAGGAAAATGTCTTTGAATATTTTTTCCTTATATTACAGTATTTTAATAATTTTAAAATAATTTTAAAATATCTTGTGCAAAACCTTGATGGTTTTGGGAGGGTAAGAATGCAGTGTTTTCAACAGTCTGTTGTACTGATGGACAAAATTTTCAGTTTTGTGGTTTTGCATCACGGGGAAAAGCTATGGTCTGTTTGCCTCCTCTGCCCTCTGTCCCATAGGAGATTTTCTGTAGCTCTTCCAATTTTATTCTCATTTGAACCATTACATTGTTATCCTCTGTTTTCTTGAAGTTTTCTTTTGCTTTCTTCTTTTCCTTCAATGTCTCCCTCCTTTTTTTCACCAGTTTAAGAGCCTGAGGTGGAGGCTGCTGGTTTTCTCCTGTTGAAATTATTCAGTTTCCTCAGTGCCTGCTGGTGCTTTGCGTGGAATTGCTAAGTGGAATGGAATTGGTTTCAGAGAGTGAAATTGGGTCACAGGCCTTTCATGATGGTATCCCAAATACCAGGGAGATCACTGGTTTCCAGCCAGAGCCTTAGAAAAGTGTCAGGTGCAAATCAGAAATGGTAGTGGTTTTTTATTTTTTTTGACTTATGCAAATGAGACACTCAGCATAGAACTCTCGGGCAGTAGTTTACAGATGGTGATTTAGCATAAACAGAGTACCTGTATCTTAAGCCCGTGATTAATTTTGTCAATCAGCTGCAGTTCTGGATCTCAACTATGTTACTTTTGGAACAACAGCCTGCTATGTTTTCATTAAACTAGTCATGTAACTCATCTCTGTAATTCTGAATCCTTTAATACAGGAAAAGTTACTTCAATGCTCACCACACCTGCCATTTTATTGCTCTAAATACCCTTGAAGATTGTTTGGAGTTTTAACCAATCAGAAGTCAAAGAAATAGCCAATGTCTTTTGTATTTGTCTAGAAAAGATCACAAGATAAAATAATTAGTTTAATTAGTCTAAATCAAGATGACGTTCCTTCACCTGGGATGGGTGGAGGCCAGAAATAGCTTATCTTTTTCCCGCAAGTGTTTTATTTAGATTTACTTCAAAGTTTGAAAGTCTGGAATAAGAGCTAAAACAGTTAGCTTTTTTGACTTAGAGGAGAGTTAAGAGCAGGACTGTCTTAGAATGCTGTGGATAAATTTAGTGGGTTTTGGGTTTTTTCCCAGAGGCTGCTTGTTATTTTTTTTAAAGGACTTGGTAATGAATCTTATATGAAAGATTCCTTGTTCATTTATCATGTACCACTAATCCTTTTGCAAGAAACAGAGGAGCGTTGTCAACTATAGCACGCCACCACAGCAGGTAAAACCTTTTATTCATATGGTTTTGCTGATGTGACACCCCATTTAGGTGGGTTTCATTCAAACCAACACAAAGTAAGTGATAAAATGAAAAATTTCAGAAGGAATTCAGTGCCTCACCAAATGGAGCAGACCGACCATGACGATGCTTTGAGACCTCCTGAACAAGGAGAGGTCCATTGGTTTGAGAGGGTACAAAATAGGGCTTGTGACCGTGTTGTTTGGCTTTCTGGATATTCACATGCATACACCTGCTATTCACACAGAATGTTTGGGCTCTATTTGACATCTATGAAAGTCTGGCCAAGTGGTGTAAATTAAAATTCTGTTGACAGAAGTTGTGTTGTAGAGATTTCACTTTCCTCTTGACAGTGAGAAGTTGTTACAAGGCCTCTGCTGTGCTGACATAACACTTGAACTCTCTTGAAGATATAAGTGGTGCAAAGTCTTTGTCAATCTGCCTGTCCACAGACTTTGTACTGTTGCTTATCACGCAGTCATGGGATATTTTCTACATGAAACTTGTAGCAAGGGAGAACAACCCTAACAGGATTCTTGAAATCTGAGGCATCACTTTCTTGTAGGTATCTATTTTGACCAGGGATTCAGCAGCACATTTTTAAGAGAATGAATTTAGGAATAATGGTAGTTATTAATGTAGCTTTCTTCATAACCAGGTGGGCTTTGTACTAAGAGTTATTACAGACATACTGTATATATTAGTTATATTCAGATATGCTGAACTATATTACTTCAGTATCACTGTTTGCCATAATACAATTATTTTCTATGTTGAATGCTGAATGTGAAGATGTGACTTCTGCTAGGAGAGAAGGGTCAGAATTCTCATCAGAGAAAATGCTCTGCCTTAAATGCTGCAAAATTGTTTTTTTGTAATGGTGGACATGTGTGGGTTTATTTTCTGTATTGTTTTTATTCCTTTCCTTGCTGCTATTAGTGATACATAATTAGTTTCTTGTTCAGGAGTCTGTGGAGACATCTGTGAGGAGCGCTTTTACTGACAGGGCAATTTATTTGATTGGTATAACTGTTGAATGGTATAGCTGTCCTGGCAGAAACCAGGAAAAGTTATAATAAATTTCATTCTGGGGTGAGATCTAGGTTAAGTAAACTGAGCTTCTGCTTTACCAGTTGTCTCCAAACTAGGACATCAGTTCACCTCCTCTTACCTGGGTTCTGGCCAAGTGGGACATTGCGCTGCTTAGACAGGAGACAGCCACAAGCCAAGGTCTGAAACTTAGCGCACCACATTTGTTTATGATCATTTGTTTGTGATCATTTGTTTATGATCATTTGTTTGTGATCAGCCACCAGACAATTCCACAGTTAACACCTGGAGATCAGGTGTGACTCAGGCACTCAGGTTTGGATAAACATTTTCTCCAGTCTGACACCGTTACTGGTCAAGTGGCCATGGTGTTGGTGGCTCTCAGTTCTCAGTTCTCAGTCAGTGGGTAAAGGGCTCTTTGGTGATCTAACCATGTGTCTTCCCTCTTTCCCACTGTATGCAGAACACAATTCCTCAAGGGCAACATGATCCAACATGATTTCTCATTTGTAGGTAAAAATTAGTGTGTTGTGGGCCACTGAGATAGCAAACTGAGTGCTAGTTGTCTGGTACCTTCTAATTGTTGCAGCCATTATGTTATTTTCCTGTTTTACTGTTTTCAGGCAATGGGTCTGCACTGTTGGAGTGCAAAGCAGAGAAGCAGATCTTATGCCACAAAGCCATTTGTGCTTTCTGTCACACGGTTTGGCTTTTTGGAGTGATTCATGCCACCACTGAGGTTTCAGTTACAGTAATTTCACGATTATAAGCCGCACTTCCAGGTGTCAGCAACTTTTCATTCTTTGTCCATATATAAGCCGCACCAATTATAAGCCCCATGTTACAATACAGAGTGTGATAAAAGGTATCTATTCTATCACCATCTGTTGAGGGTGGGGGCAGTGATCCTTATC
>PYHW01009360.1:75922-120509 GCA_013186435.1 Turdus rufiventris | reverse complement strand
AGGAGACTCAGGGTGACCTTATCACTCTCTACAGCTCCCTGAAAGGTGGCTGTGCTCAGGTGGGGTTGGTCTCTTTCTCCAGGCAGCAACTGAGAGAACCAGGAGACACAGTCTTAAGTTGCATTCAGGGGAGATACAGAATGGATACTAGGAAAAAGTTTTTATGTTAAGAGTGATCAAGTACTGGAATGGTCTGCCTGGAGAGGTGGTGGAGTCACCATCCCCAGATGTGTTAAAAAAAAGACTGGGTGTGGCACCCAGTTAAGGGCACAGGTTGGACTTGATGATCTTGAAGGTTTCTTCCAAACTTGTGATTCTGTGATTTGTCGATGTCTAATGACTGCAATGACTGCACTGCTTTATTAAATAGCACAGATCTGGAGCTCACACAGGTGTTACAAATTTTAATAAATGCTGTTCTGAATGACTAAGATTCAGAGTTCCAACCGGCTCCAAGGTTTTGACTCAGATGAAAAACTTTTAAACCTGGAAAAACAAGGCAACAGAACAAGCATCTAATGACATGATAAGATCGGTGTTGTTAGAGTAAGGTAGATTTTATTTCTTCTCTTCTACACATGAATTCTGGAGTGACTTGATACTCACTGGCTTTCACTGGACATAGCAGTTCATCACAAAGATATTGAAGCAACACCAGCAGTGCAAAACCACGTGTTTCTGCATCTGGGCACTGTAAAGGAAAGGCAGGACAACAGGGAGCTGCTGTGTCTCTGTGCACTGAAGGGTTACGGTACCTGCCAGACCTGCATCACAGGGGTCCTGCAGTGCATTCTCTGTGGTATTTTCTACTTGTTTGCCATCCTTACATGAAAATCAAAAGTGCAGCAAGGCTGCTCCTGTGCCTGTGCTGATCATTTTCTCATCACCTTCTCTGCACCTCTTTCAATGACAATTACACTGTGGTTTGTTTGTGTACCAGTGCCACTGGAGATCTTTCTGTCTAAAGACATTCACAGCTATTAAGAGAATACTGAGCGGATGTAACAGAGGCGTAAGAGCTGCACTGTCCCCAGCGCAAGCAGCCCTTTCACCCAGGACAGTGATGCTATCTTCACCAACAGAAGTTAGGCAGTTGTAAGCCTTGTCTTGGCAGCTGGGCTCTGAACATGTGTCACAAACAGGAGATAGCTAGAGAAGGGTATAAAACAGGACTGTTGTACCCTGACTCTCTCTGACATGGTGTTGCTAAATCCTCTGCAGAGGGAGTGTCAATCTGCTTACTAGATTGTTACAGATTTTTTTTCCATTTTTTTTTAATAGAAAAAGCCCTTATAATTGCTGGCACCCATAATTCCAATGTCAGGGAGTTCTACAGCTTTTTTATGACATCTGTAATTTTGTTTATGTCAACCAATAGCTTCAGTAGTTGACATAAAAAGTAAAACTACTGCACCTAGTGCTTGAAAAGTCTGCAGTCTTTTCCTGTTTGCCAGACACAGCTAATGACACAGCAATATCTCCTCTGAGACTTTCTTGGTCTTCTGGGAACTTCTTACGAGTTGTCAGGGGAGTCCTGGAAACTTACAGGAGCATTAGGGTGCCAGTGGGGACATCTAGATGAGCCCATGTGTGCTACCAGCTCCTGCAGATCCAAGGGGTCTCTGAGCTTGCAGCTTGAGTCCTGAACAAGGAGGGTCAAGTGAGACACTGGCACGAGTTGCCCAGAGATGCTGCAGCTTCCCAACTCTGAACCTTCAACTGCAGCAGGAGAACAGATGGACTCTCTGTTTAACCGGGGTTGGAAAGTGGAAACTCCAGTGATGGTGAAGGTTAGAAGCTGGTGGCTTCTGGCCCAGGGGGAGCAGACCCCTGCTCCACCTGCAGATCTGCAAGCCATGAGAGGAGGTTCAGGGCTGAGGCAGCTCCCTGGATGAGAGCTCTGCACAGGTTCTGTACGTGAATGTGCTGAACCGGAACCGTGTGGCAAGAGAAAACAGTGAGTGGAATGTTGAGATATTCTTTACCTGTGAAGGCTCCCATGAGTGCTTTCCTTGATACTGCTGGTGAGGAGGAGGAGGAGGAGGGTCCGAAGAGGACTGGAAGGATCTGATGGGTCCACAGTTGAGATTGCAGATCACAGAATAGCCTGAGTTAGAAGGGACCCAGAAGGATCACTGAGTCCAGCTCTTAAGTGAATGACCCATACCTGTGTTTGTCCAGCAGCAGGGTTTGGCTTCTTCATCCATGGGATCCTCTCTGAGGATCTGGACTGCTTAGAAGGCAATCAGCCTGACCAAACAGAGCAAAAGCAGCTTTGCCAGGAGTCTGGCTAACCTGGAGAGGCGAGCTTAGACTAATAGTGATGGGGTGGAAGTGCAAATAGTGACTGAGAATTGAGGAAGTGAAGGAACAGGTTGGAAGGACCAATAAAGGATGAGGAATGACTGAGCCAAGGACCCAGCATGGTATGAACAGAAGGGGCACTGATCAAGAGAATAACAATGAAGTGGAATCCTACCAAGCATAAACACATTAGTAAAGAAGTGCCAGGGAAAGTTTTCAATCCATTTTTTGGAAAAATCGGCACAACCATAAGTTTCTCTGGCACACCATATTTAAAAGTTTGTGACTCAATCCATTCATTTGCCATGAGACAACCAGATTACCCAAACACACTCAGAATTCAGGACTGTGAGTCTGAATCTGCAAGCAAAATTTGTTTCATACTGAGTACTAACCAATTCCCAAACCTCTGATCCCAGTTACTATCCTCTCACTTCTGCAGAAAAGAACAGATTTTTCAAGCAGTGGGAGGAATCCCTGCCTTGTTGGTGTTAATGGGAGCCACCTGTCAGCAGCCTGTTCCCAGCACAAAGGGTTCACAAAGTAAATTCAGATTCATAGTTGGCATGGCAGGCATACCATTAACAGGTTTTCTTTGTCTAATTTAATGGCAGGTGTTCCTTGTCCAGCAATTAATTGGCAGCTTATTTATTGGATTCAATGTTTCAGCTTGAGACCATCTTTCATGGCTGCTTAGTTTGGGCATTTCTTCAACATCTTCATAAATTGTTTGGGCACAGGACAGAAAGGGAAACTGGGCAAGACTATAGATGTGACAGTGACAGGACCTGAAGGAATGTTGTGTCAGGGGAGGTTGGCCATGTTGGCCATTAGGAAAAGGTTTTTCATCCCAAAAGTGTTTGGGCACTGGAACAGGTCACAGCCCCAGCCTGACAGAGCTCTAAGAGCATTTGGACAATGCTTTCAGGCACAGGCTGTGATTCTTGGGGATGGTTCTGTGCAGGGCCAGGAATTGGACTCGATAATGCTTGTGGGTCCCTTCCAACTGAGTTTATTCTGTGATCACACAAGACCAGGGCTGCACTCAACCTTTGACCGTACTCAAAACCAGGAGCAAGTGCATGCTCACACTCCTTCTATGCTGAGGTATATGCTGTGGGAAGGAAATGAGAGGAATTTTTACATATTTTTTAACGTAATAAAAACTGTCATCCTTTAAGGGTGATGAAACATCCAGATGATGTAGAGAACTTGTGGAGCCTCTGTCCTTGGAAGATGTTTATCAACCAACCAGACATGTACTTGGACTGCCTGCTCCATCTGACACAGCCTCAAGCCACAAGACAGTCTGGGTGATCTCCAGAAGTGCACCCAGCCAGAACAATTCAGTCACAGCCTGGCACCTTCTTCACGGTTGTTTGTAGCTGGTGGCTCCATTTAACTGCTCCCTTGTTTGCATGTCTCCTTGGTGCTGAGATAACTGCTGTAGCACATGGTTTATAGGGGGAACTGTATTTTATTTCTACAGATGAGGAAATGGAAACACAGGGTGACTTGCCTACAGTCACTCCTTTGCTGAGGGTCAGGATCTCAATATCTGCAGATGACCTTTTTTATCTTGACTTTTGCTTCAGGCTGAAGGTGTGACTTGTCTCAGATTTACCTGAGAATACCCAAGTGCTTGTCAGTAGCTGCTGTTTGAATACTCACCTTTTCCCTTCCTCATAAGTCTTTTTCTTTAATGACCTTGAACTATCAGCAAAATTTTTCATAGCAAAATATTTTTTTTCTCCTAAAACTAAACATTTATCAACTTACAGCTCTACTGCACCAGCAAAACATTAAAAAATATATCTTAGTAATAAATAATTGCAGTTCTCTGTAAAGCTGCTGGCTTTCAAACACAATTTGCCTTTCCTTTTATTCCTTTCCTCAACAGGTAGCAGTGAAGCATTAGTCATTTAAAAATCAGACAAAGGGTTTGATGCATATGGGGAAAAGAGCTGGGTTACAAGAATGCTTAAACATGTCAGAGTGCCATGCCACTACAGGAAGAAGAGGTAGAATTTTAGAGAGACTACTGCAAGGATTAGTTAATAATAACAGAAAAAGAACTTGGCAGCAGGGAAAAGACTTAAATATTGCAATTTGTTGTAACTGATTGAACTGAGTGTCATCATGGAAGAGAAGGAACACAAGTAAGGTCCAGGTGCACACTGGTAAGCGCTCTGATTGCAAGGACAGAAATTATATGAATGTCCAAGTCCTCATAGAAGAACAGTAGTTCTGTCACAGAGAAAGAGCAATAAAATGTGTTCATTTTTGCCACATGGCTGGTGGAAGGAGAGACCCTGCTGCAGAAGCACTGCTGTGACAGAAGGTCTGACCACAGCCTGTTGTTTTTGCATGCACATCCTCTGCTGAGAAATTACTTGCCCATTTCTAACCCCAAGCAGCTGCCCAGAGAATGCCCATAAGTAATGAAGCTTTTGGAGAAAAGGCTGACTGTTAACACCTTTAAAAATCGGTGGAAACAGGACCATGAGTTCCAAAAGCAGCAAAAAAGAATGTACAGCATCTCAGAGTTTGGCTTCTCTGAGTCTTTGTGTTTACCCTGGGGTTTTCTGAGTTGAGAAATATTGTAGAAAAACAGTTCTGTTTTGTTCTAAGAATAAAAATTTTTAACTAAAAGAAGTTACTGCTGTTCTTCTAAATCTCATAGCTCTCCAACTTGCAGTTTACCTACAGTGTTCACTAAAAATAAATGTGGGTTACGTACTGATTTGCTTTGGAATTAGGCTTCCTTTCTTCTCACTTTTGCATTGCCCAGAGTGGCATCTTTTAAGAACCTGACAGGTTTGGTTTCTTACTGAGATTATTTCCCAACAGGCAGACTAATGACCAGAACAAAAGAGATGAAAGTACTGCCAAAAATGTCTGAGAAAACAGTAGATTTGCCAAGTGCTTTCAGTGTGAGGAAGGTGAGAGAATGAGGAGCTCTCTGAGGAGCTGCTCTTTGTAACCATGCACATTCTATGAATTTATTATAAGGTTTCTGTCCCAGGAGAGACATTCCCTGAACTTGCAAGGCAGACATGCTGAGGAGAGGAAAAGAGTTTCCTCTTCATTTAGCCAGATAAGATTCCAGCACCTTTTAGATCTGTCTGACGTTTTTACAGCATTTTCCCAGCATTTTTACAGCTTTTTCAGTCTTTCTGGAACAGTGATGTGTGGCTAAGGCAATGGCTTGTGGATTGTAGAGCAGCTGGAAAATCAGTAGCTCATTTATTTCAAGGAACAATCTGGGAGTCATCTTCTGGACAAGGAGGTTGCATGCGGTATAAGAATAAACAACCATTTGTTGGGATGAGAGTATGTACACTACACTGCTGTTGCATTGCTTAGTGTTTCTTTATATGTCAGAGTGAGCAAAAGTCCTCAACTTCTTTTACCTTGAACCCATGTCAAACACATTGCTAAAAATGTCACCCAATCCATCATTAGCAGCCCTAAGTCTGCAGTCTGAGAACAAGAAAAGGGAAAGTTAAGGATTGTGTTCTGGTGTGGTTTGCTTTTCACTTTGTGCAGGTCTTTGTTCTTTTTGTATTTTGCTTTATCCTAGTTCTCATTTTCATCTGATTCTCCCACTGTCAGTCCCTTCAATATTCAGAGAGATGCTTGCTTTTCTGCCCACAAGGACACATTAGAAATCGAAATACACCTCTGCATTTCCCTGTGAACAGTTTTGCTTATGTACCACATAAAGACACCAGAGAGCAATCATGAAAAGCATACTGAAAAAATGTGTAAGTCTATTGTGTCAGAATCCTGTGTTCTGTCGGGATCTGTTGCTTCTTGACACTTGGAGAATAAATTGTCCTGACACTTCTATGCAAGTGAAAATAGTCATTAGATTGTAAAGCCTCTAGTGTTCACGATGGATTTAACAGCTTTTATAAGCCATTTGTACAGTGAAAACCCATTAGTCAGTGAACCATTATCAGGGTTGCAGGACAACTTGCTGTTTTAGCCAAAGGCAGCTTTTCAACTTTCCAGAGCAGTCCCTGCATTGGGTATCTTTGGAGGACACAGATACATGGAAATAAAATTTGTGTGTACCAGTCAAATCGATTTTTTTTTTTATGGAATGATTGTGGTACTTCAAAGCAAAATAAGCTGCAAATTTGTGATTTTGATTACTGAAACTAGGCAGAGAATGAATTATGGTAAGATTTCTAGTGGACTGGATGACTCATGTCAGTGTAGTCCAGGTTAAGAACGACTGTCAGAAAGAATCAAACTCAAAACAGTCTTTCACAGGAGAGAACACATCTTGTTCAATGTTAGAAGGGCAGATTCAACACCAAGTTCTCATTAAACTCTTTGGAGTTGCTCTGAGTTTTCAGGACTTTTTATTGCTTTTCTATATGCAAATATTTGAGTAAGTTTCATAAATTTGGGTGTTTCTGGGGTTGGAGCAGACCAATAGGTAGACCCCCAGCATAGTTTAGAGGAGCAAACCCTGAATCCTTTTAAGCACAGTTTGGAAGATGTGTTTTGGGAACATCCTAGGAGACTTTTCTGTGTTCTAATTCCTTGTGGGCAGTTCCATGAGGTGCAAAGCACTCCTCCTGCATTTAGAAGCAGTGAAAAAGTTCCAAGTCTTCCAACCAAACAAGCTGTTCCAAAGCAGCTGTTTCCAGCTGTTCACATGGTGCTTGAAGTAC
The DNA here is from genome assembly GCA_013186435.1 of Turdus rufiventris. Lineage (NCBI taxonomy): Eukaryota > Metazoa > Chordata > Aves > Passeriformes > Turdidae > Turdus > Turdus rufiventris. Next base: position 113,517 of record PYHW01009360.1, on the reverse strand, counting down.
AGAAGTTTTTACTAGTGTGTTACAGGCTGGATTTCGTGGATTCAGTAAGAGCTCTCTTAACAAGTCCCGGAGATGATTGCAGCATTTTGTACTGATTGTTTTAGGCAAACATGGATAGGCACAATAACCAGTACTGGGAGTGTAACTCATTTTCAGTCAATCCCAAGTGATCACAGGTGTTTGCTTCCTCTCCCTCTCAGCTTCAACATCAAATTTTGAACTTGGGGAAATCTGTATAGTGTTGCATTGAGAAATGTGCCAATTCTTGTCATTAAAGGTGCTGTCTAGGTATTACTAGTGCTGGTACATGCCTGAAGTTCCAGTGGTGGTCTCTTCATTTGAAAATGCTGATTCTGCAGATATCTTGAGGAGACAGACCAGGCAGGACAGGAGAGAAAAAAAATACTCTAGGTTTCTTTTAATTTAATACCAGAGTAGTCAAAGTATATCTCTGCTCTGCTTCTGTTGCTAAAAAAAAAAAATAAATCATTTTGAACATACGCCATTTAAATGCAGACTTTTATGTTAAGAAAATTACTTAGTCTCCACCAGAATTTATAGATCACTTTACGGTGTTACGTGCTGGAAGCAGCAGTTTCCTGGCTGTGTGCCATTTGGAACTGGGTAGAGCATTAATGCCACCTGCTGAAAACCTCGTGGGACTTGCTCAAGGGAAGATAAATATGCTATACTTGTGGCTTGGAGGTTTTAACAACACTTGGTAACAGTGATGACATTCTTCAGGTGCTAAATAAAAATACAATTTTTGAAATCTTATATATTCTCCTCATGACCGGTGGAAGTTTAATTCTCTTCCCCCCTTTTATAAATCTCATCCTGACATTTGTCTGAAAGGGTATCAGACCCCATGTTTCTGTCTTAAAGGAAAATTGTAGTTCTCAATTTTTGTTAAGAGAGGAGTCTTGATTTTCATACATAGAAGACAGCACGGGAAATTCAGCATGTCTGGATTTATACAGCTGTTGAGGAATACATTTCATTTCACTACTGTTTTTTGCAAACAAATTTTTACCATAACAAAGGTAGCAGTCTGCACGTATCTGAGAAAAAGATACTACATGAAATACAGGATGTGTATTGGAGGGACAGAAAAGGTGTGGGATGTACCATGATGTCCCAGATACAGGAGACAAAGCTGGAGAGTCTGGCTCTGAAAGCAAAACCCACCTAATTTTGCAGAGTAGTTTGCTCCTGTAGCAGACAAGCAGCTTTCTGATCCCCATCTTTAAAGTCTTCCAAATGTTGCTTAAAGTCCTAATGTTACTGTGTATTTAAAACTTTTCTTAGCTTTCCTTAAAAATTGCATTTCTGCAATCAAGTGGTGATGTGAAAATTGCAATTTCAGTTTAAAAAGAATTAACTAAATTTCCAGCTTTTTATTATGGGAAAGAAAATTTACAAATGTAATTGCCATCAAAATTTTAAATTTATCTCTCTTTACACTACACATACAGACAGAGTGTGGATTGATGTAAATTACACAGATTTTAATCCAGGTCAGATCAGGTTCAGTAGCTTTTATGCTATTAGTGAACAAAGTGAGAATGAGATCACAGTGTGCCAGGATCTGAGAATCAGCCCTGAGTAAAAGACCAAGGAGCAGAGCCAATGCAATGGAAAGCTCTTCCTTTTTATTTCTGACCCCTTCAGTCACCAGCTCACAGCTAGATCAGCTTTCTGACAGAGAATCTTTGTGAACTGCCTTCACCAAGGTTTAGGGAAAAAAGAAAAAAATATTCTTTTTGTTGTTTGTTAATGTTGGAAGACTGACACAAGATAAAATCCTATGGACGTGAGCTCCTGGATTAATTCTTTGTAAGTAATAATTTACATTATCAGTGTGGTTGCTTTTATTTCAGAGTCAGTGGAGAGGGAAAATGTTGCTATTTAAAATTGCCTTCTGGAAACACCTCCTTTCTCCAGGTCAGTAGTAAGGTCAGAGTGCAGACATAGGGAACTTGGGTGCATGATCTGATGTCAAGGAACAACTGATACTTGTGGACAAATGCTCACCAAGAGGAATGAACCCACCTATTCTTCTGCTCAATAATCCCTTTGAAACTGCTGGCTGCAAATTTACTGGTCTCAAAATGATCCCCTTTCAAACTACACAAACCAGGGACAAAGACTTCTTTTAAAAGTCAGGAGGAAGCCTACAGTAGATTATTAAGCAAATTACTATTACCACCAAATGACCTGAAATTCCAGCTATACTTAAAAAAATGAGATTATGTGAAAAATACAGGGGAACCCCCAAATACATGAAAAGCATAAAAGATTGCAGGCTCTGCATGGATGTTTGGTAGTGTGGCATTTGGAATTTAATGTTGCATTAATGCCCCCTGCTGATAAGCCTACAAAATCTACTTTTGAAGTAGCTCAGAATTTAATAGTCTTCTGCATCAGTACATCTCTTAAATTAAAAAAAAAATCTAGGATATATCTCATCATAATTGGGTTCTTCTTAAATAGATTACATTTCTTTTAAGTCAGCTACATAACAAGGTCTGTGCTATCACAAAAACAGCTCCTTAGAATTGTCCCACATGAATCCCTTCTGCTCTCAGTTTAGTTAAAGGTCCAGTTATGTAGCACAGCTGGATAGAATCTAAATGCTAAAGGAGAAAAATAACCTTTTTATGATGATTTCATAAAGAAACAAATTATTATAATTAAATATAACTTGCCAAAACAGAGAAATTGGAAGAGGGTGAGTAGATATTCAGGGTTGACCTTGAGGAAGCTGAGTCACAAAATCATTGAGGTTGGAAAAGGCCCCTCAGTTCACTGAGTGCAACAATTAACCCAGCACTGCCAAGTCCACCACTAGTTCATCTCCCTAAGCCATGTTCCTAAATTATAAGCCTTTTCATAGCTTTTATGATCTATTTTCTAGGTAAATAAAATATATATTTAGTGTTGATTTTTACAGAGACTCTCTTGCTAATAGCAGCACAGGTAATACTTGATTCCACGAGAGAGGGAGATTAATTTCCTTCCTCTTCAAGCTATGGGAGAAATGCTTTTTCCCCTGCTGTCAGTGATTAAAATGACACTACTGTGCTTTTTCCAGTTTCCATCACCTGTGCTGCTGCATCTTTCCTTTGTCCATTCATCTCCCTGCCTCTAAGGCTCACAAAATCAAGTGCAAGTGGCAACAGCATTGGCTGACCACCTGAAACTTGCAGGGACATCTAACCCTGCATGTCATTCCCTCTGAAGAGAGTGAGAAAACCAGAAGCCAAGGCTGAGCTTTTCCTAGGCAGAGCTGATGTAAAGAGGCTCTCTGAAGGCAGCCCAGCTCTTTGTGAGTGCAGGGAGAGCAGGCTCAAGCTGTTTGTAAGACAAAGTGTGGGTAGATGTCCCTCCTTCCTTCAGGCTGACAGTTTCAGCCTGTGATCAATCTGTGGATCATACTTACCTGTCAAAGAAAGTAGGCTTAAATTTATTACATAAGAATCACTGGTGGAAAGTAAAAGTCTTTACGTGAAAAGGTTGAAAAACATCGTTTTACTGAGAAAGCTAGAGCAGTGTGTGAAGTGCAGAGTTATATCTGAGTTACATAGATTGCAGTAATCAAGGTGCTTCATACTGTTGCTTATTTTGTTTTCTACATATGAAAAGGTTGTACTGGTTAGAGCGTTTTTATGCTTTTATGTCTGTTGCCATTAAGGGACTTGTACTGCTTTAACTGCACAGTTAGAGCTGGAGAAATCTGGATTCTTTATGTGGGTGAGCTCTTAGGTAACATTAAGCTATTGCAGTGTAGCACCTTGCCATTCTTCAAGGACCATTATATAAAAAAAGAAGCTGAAAGAGTTTTTAACCAAATGTCGGTATTTTTAGAGGTCATACTACTCTCACAAAACAACTTCTGCTGAAATAAGTGCCTTAGGAAGAGATGAACTCCTTTTTTCTTTTCCCTAAGCATGTCTTCTTCAGCCTGACAAACTATACCTAATCATAATTACTAAAATGGTTAAATAAGACAATAAGTTCATTAAATGGACTTGTGAAAAGCTCTGCAGAGAGTGCTTTGATTTCTACACAGCTCCAGCTTCAAAAGCCTGTGTGCCTTAATGAGCCTCTCTGCCTCCAGTGCCCAGCTTGTGCCTGCACACAGAATGGACTTCAGAATTGTAACAAAACCATGTCCTGTGTCAGGCCGCTGCAGACACAGTTGTTTTTTTATGTGTGCCACATAAAAAAAATTATTTCGGAATCAGTTATGTAAGATGAGGGAGAGAGAACACCTTGAGGAGTGGCAGTGTTGAAAGACCATTGGATTTAATATTTAATCTGACAGTGTAAAATAAATGGTTGTTCAGCATAATGAAAGCATTCACTTTTTCTGCCATTAAGCACCTTAGACTACTTAGCTGCTTTCTATTCATGGGCTGCCATTGAGAAGTTATTGAGCATTTTTAATTTTTCCCCAAGTAAACTCAAGGAAGTGAGTTAATAAGGATTAATAAATAAACCCTGCAAAATGTTAGCATTAAACTGCCTTATGTTTTCTGAATTATGGGATGTTTTGTATCTTTAGTTCAAATCAGTCTGTCTATTCTTCTTCCCTGCTTCCTTCAATGGCTGCAAACCTGAAAACAGAGAGAAAAGGGAGAAGAGAGAGAAAAGGCTACAGAAGTCAGGCCCATTGATTTGTACCCCAGAGTGCTCATTTCCAGGATGTCTACAAGGCATCACTGCAGCTGTTCTTTATCTCAGCACCCAGGGGAACTTCACTGCCTTGCAGGGCACCCTCCTGTCTCTGACATCCCTGCTTCTGGCCAGTTTGGCCCCTTCTTGCACTTGGACCTTTTTTATGGCCATGCCACATCATTCCTCAGTTACCAATTACCACTGCCAAGAAGCTACAAGTAGCATTTTCCCTGCACAGTGGAAAGGTCAAGGTTAGTTGTGGAACTGCTGTCTAGAGACTGCATTTGGGATAAGTGACATTTTCCTCCCATATCAAGACACCTTATTTTTTGAAAAGTGTTCTTTCTTCCATATGACACCCAAAGAAGGTTAAAAGTTCAGTAACCTGCTTTCTCTGTTTTCCAATAAGAGAAAACAGCTGTTTTATCATCCTGTAATCTCCAATGTGCTTATCTTGGCATGTCAGGTAGAGTAGTGATAGTGTCATTACCTTTCTCTAGTGTTAATTAACAAAGCTGACTTGCCCAGGTTGATCATAAAATCTATAGCTGGTCAAGGACTTAAATTCAGATATAAATTAACTCCTGTTAACTCCTTAGCAATGGGACTGTGTTCGTACTCATCAAGGTTGATGTAGAGATATGTAGGGAATACACAGATAGCAGCATCTTCCTTTATGTTTGTTAAAAATGAAATTTTTTTGGGTATGGGGTGTTGAAAATAATACATCTACAAAATGAGATGGTTAATTTTAAAGGCAAAAAATGGGGGATGGAATGTCGCAACTACAGCTTCACTGTGTCATTCTTTTAAGTCAGTCTTACAAGTGACACACAGAGGCTGTGAAGACTTCATGTTCAGAAACCATCTGACCTGGTCCCAGGCAATGAAACCAAGGTGTCCCTGCTGGAGCAGAGGAGGGTGGATCAACTGATCCCCAAAGGTCTCTCCCCACCTCAACTACTTAGGGCTTCTTTTCACTTCTACTTTCATTGATGACTAATCTTGATTTCATTTTTTTTTTTTTGTAATTTAATCCAACTATCACTCAAATATACAGTGGTTTAATGGCTGGCTGTGTGTGCAGGGATGTGCTAGAGGAGTGCATTAATAGCTGCAAGTGTATCTTTGAGATGGAATTGCCAAAATTAATTTTCAAAGGTCGTAAAATAATCTTGCTGCAATACAGTTTTGATGCAGAGATCCTGGAGGCAAAATACTAAAACTAAGGATTGGTTATTCCACCTTTTCCTGTGGTGTGGTGTGGCAAGATAACTTGTATAGTTGAAATGAAAAAAATAGTTGTATAGTGACAACTTCTATAATAGTGGCACTAGTCTCCATAAAGAAGATTTTGAATCAGATCCTCTAGTCACAATTTAGAATGATAGGATTTAAGTCAGAAGGAACTTCTAGAGACCAGCTAGTCCACCCCCTGTGCAGTGAGCAGGAGCACCACAAGACCAAGTTGTTCGGAGCCCAGTCCAACCTGACCTTGAACACTTCCAGAACTGGGTGTTCATCATCTCTCTGGGCAATCTGTGCCATTTTTTTTACTACCTTCCTTGTAAATACATCGTCCTTGTACTTAATATGAATCACCCCTCTTTTAGTTTTAAAACCATTACCACTAAAATAAAACCCCAGTTATAAATCAATACTACTGTTTTTGTCTTGGGTGAGGACTGTGATGTGAAATTTTCTTTGCAGTGTGGCAGAGGGAGAGCAAGATTTAGTAAATCTTGTTTTCATGAATTGAGGTTAGGGACACCTTTGGTGAGGTTGTTGTGACATGTTGCTGAAGCAGTGTGGGAAGCTGATGCTGAGGATAAATACAAAAAATGTCGACTGCTAAGCTTCCAGCCAACCCATTTTGCAGCCATACAGTATGAAAGGAGAGACTAGAAAAGCTCCTTGCAGTTCATATCTGTGATATAAATGCAGCTTCAGACTCAAGCCAGTTTTTTTCAAAAGTGGCTGTGGTGTAGTGGGTAAGTCAGGCAGAGAAATCCCTACAGGTTGCTTGGAGACTTCTTAAGTTTTACTCATAAGAAGCAGCTCCAGGGAAAGGTGAGTGACAGGGTGCATCTTCATCTGGGACACAGAGTCTGAATTAGCACAACATGCACGTTCTCCAGGCTTGCAGCTGCAGCAGGGAAGTGTTTTGGCTTTAGCTTCCTCTAGGCTCTGTAATAATCCTTTCCCACTCGCTGCCGCTGAGCAGAGGTTTTAGCTGTGCTGCTGCTGTCTCCTGCCACACTGCCATCGATCCCCGCTGCGCTGACACTCACATGCCCTTTGGTAACGTGGGGCTGTCAAAGCTCCCGGCCCCCTGCGCAGACCCACTCCTATCTGAGATGTTCATTAGTGTCTGCCAAAAGGTTTATGTAACAGATGTTGCAGAGCAAAGGCACAGAAACACGCGCGCACACGCTCACACACCATTATGGCAGGGGTTGTCAGAGTGACGGTGGAGGGAGGATGGTCCACAGGACTGGAGTAGCTCGCAGGCACAGCTGCATCTGCTCAAAAAGCAACTAACGCCTCTCTGTGACTATGCTTTATTTCCAGCTCGTCATCATGGCTGGGACTGTTCTGCTCGCCTACTACTTTGAGTACACCGACACTTTTCAGGTGCATATCCAAGGTTTCTTCTGCCAGGATGGCAATTTGATGAAGCCGTACCCTGGGACAGAGGACGAGAGCTTCATTTCACCACTCGTGCTGTACTGTGTGCTGGCTTCAACTCCGACAGCAATTGTGAGTATCAGGAATTATTTGAAATCCCCGTGACTGATTCATAAATAATAACAATAAATAGTCCTGTGATATCTCTGTCCCCTCACCTCTCTGTTCAGCTGTAATTGATTTGCACTTAGCCAGATCTCTGTTTTGCCTCAGCCTAATATGATCTTCAGCAGTTATCTCCAGAAGTAATTATTCTGAGGTAATCACAATGCAAGACTGAGGGTCAGAGCTTGTTAAGCCTTTTACAATAGCTTTCTTACTTCACTGATTAGTTGTGAATTTCCTGGGCTCCAGAGAGGCTCTAATGTAAAGATTATGTACTATTGGAAATAAGAAAACAGGATAAAGCTGAAGTAAAATCCAGGTCAGGTGTGCAGTATATCCAGGATTATTTTCTTCTGTATTAAAAAGACTGTTGAATGGCCTTCAAAGGCTTAGATGCGGAGAAGGATGCTAAATACAAAGAAAAATATGAATGCTGTTTCTTTTTAGTTTATAATCTCTTTATTTCCACAGTCATGTAACTTTTTTTTAACCTAATTTTCTTCACTATTCAGCCAGTAAACTGCAATGTAGCTGTTTTGTGCAGATGAAAATATTCAATTATCTGAGTCCATACAATGCCAAACAATTTATTGCAGTCCCTGGTTAGCAAAACTTCATCCCTTTTCCAGTTTCCAACAGAAAGTTGCATATTTCACTAACATCCCCAGCTTTTCTGAATTTGTAATTACATTGATAAATTCTTGTCAGATTATGTTTATGGACTTTGTTTCATTTCTCTCTCTTTATTTCTTCTCTGTTAGTATTTATTTCTGATATTAATTTTGTTTTTCATCCCTTTCAAAAGCTGATTAAAGTTGTATCTGACATATTTAGTATTAAATGGTGAGTGCTTCACCATTGCCTATTTTAAGTTTTGCTCTGCACTTAATTTTAGTGCATCGAATCATGTTCTTGTCATACAATGTGGTAAGAAGTGCGAAAGGGATCTGCAGAACAGGCTATAGGTTTTGGTACAGGACACTTTCTGAAACCAACCAGGTGTTTTGAAGTGGAGTACATCAGGAGTTTATAAAAAACAACTGCAGTAACAGAGTTATTTTGTGTATTGGATCTTGTCAGGTCTTTCATTTTACTTTGTAGGTGATTTGAAAATTTAAAAAAAAAAAAAAAAAAAACACGCCCACATTTTGGAATTCCCCCATTAACACAGTGCCAAAGTTCAGGGACAGGTCTTTCACAACTGCTTTTTGTTAAGGTAGATGCAGGGTCACAACTCTGCCTTGATTCCAGAGCAATGACATTAATGGGAGGTTCATCCCTTGATTACTGATACAGCACTGTGTAATGAGTGTTGCTCTTTATTTGGATCTTCTCTTGTAAGTCCTTGCTCTGCCGAAGTTTGATGCTAAAACCTTTCAAGTTCTGCTCCACTGGATCAGCATTTCTTCACTTCTAGTAAGCCAAGAAGCTTTTCCTAGTTGCTGTTCTTTATGAAAAGCTGAATTGGAATCTTGACTTGGCAGTGCTGGGTTAATGGTCACACTTTCACAATCATAAAGCCCTTTTCCAACGTGAGCAGCTCTGTGATTCTCTGAAGACTGTTTTATTTGTAGTTTCCATAGCCCATGTTAAACACAAAGAATGAAAGGCTATGGTGAATGTCAGGTAAGGTTGTTGGGTGCTGAAGAGATCTTCATCTTAGATGCTGTGTGGAGCTGGGCTGTGTGAACTAACCCATCCAGGGCAAACTGTGTAGAAATGCCAGCCTGGGTCCATAAGGACAGTCATCGGTGTGAATGGATCCATGGCTATGTGGTAAATTCTGCTTTGTGGGCTGTGCTGTACTGTTACACTGAATACTTTGCTCCACACAGAGGAGACATGGTCAGAGTCAGCACAGGGCTTTTGGCACCTTGCTTAGCACCAGTGATTTCGAGGTACAAGCTAAAGGAGACAGCTAAAGGACACAGCTTCCCTGGCAAAACATTTTTATTTCCATTTTTAATGTAGCATTTATTAATGCGTTGTTTAGTCAATGTTTATATTAGTTGTATCATTGTGTTGCACTGTATTATTAATACATAATTTAATTATTTAATGGCCTATTACTTAATCTCAGGCTAATCTTTAACCAGGGTGTATGTCAGAGGTTTGTTTTTCTGAGCTCCTGACTGGTGCTCATCACAATATCTTTGTAGGAGTAACTTCACTTTATTTCTCATTCCCATCTTTTCCTTGTCTTTGCACAGCATTTTCACATGTTGCTTCAGTTTGTAGCCGACTCTGCAGACCGAATTTTGTCAATGGTTATCAATAAACAGCTTATAAATGAGACAGAAAGTGGGCTCAGATTCTCCCTGAACTCTGTATTGCACTTCCCTGCTCAGTAATCTGCTCAGAGTGTGAGTGTATTCATCTGTCATCCTGTACCCAAATGGGTGCTGCCTCTTAGTCGGTCCACAACCTGGGAAGAGATACTTGATCCTATCAAATGTTCCAGGGATTTCAGTGCAAGGAGCAAATGCAGCCATTTCTATTTACACCATGATGTTTTGTACTCTTTAAAGAAGCCCTCCAAAAACCTCCCCACACACAAACAAGAGAATCCAATACAACTGTGCGTCGTGGAGGGAGCACTGTGTGCATTTACTGTCAAAATTAAGTTGTAGCTTCACTTCCCTACACTTGGCTCTCAGGAAGGATCACCAACATTGTGCAGCACCACCACAAAGGCATGACTTAAGTCAAAGGTAATGCCTGTCCCTCCTTACAATTGCTTCTTTCTCCTCTGCACAATACTTACTGCTTCACATCCTAATGGCAAAATGATTGAATTGGCAAATGGCTGCTTTGATGCAGCAGCAAACCTGGTCTCTCTGTTGCCTTCTCATGACCACTGTCCTGACATGAGAGGAGTGATTACTGGTGGAACCCAGCAGCAACAAGGTGCTAGCTCATAACACTGTCTAAAAGGGCTATGGAAGCTTCTGTGGAAGCTTCTATCCCCTATCCTAGGGATCTGTACAAGCTCCTTCATGTGAGACACAAGCAGCATTAAGTGCAGTCCTGTGTGCATGGGTCTGGGGAGAACTCAAAGCATTTCAGCACAGCTTTGTGATTTCAGCAGAGCTTTGAGGTGTAACAGTGCTTGCAAACCAAGAGGGAACATCTTTGGGAACCTAATGGAATATCTTTGTGTCTATCATTTGGCTACAGCAGTGGGCATGGGGGAAACGAATGTATGTGTTTTATTTCTGAGAGCACTTTGCAGAAGTGCTGCTGTGGGTTAGTACCTCTGTATCTGCATTTCCCTGCAGCTTCAGTGGCAAAATAAATGTGACTGGCCTGATTTTATGCAGTTTTATTTGTTGTTTTTGAAACATTTCCCTAAATATATTCCAGGATGACTCCACCATATTCATCAGTGTCCCTGAAGGCTAGCTTTCCCTGTTACAAGGTTACTGCAAAGCAGCCAATTCCCCAGCTGGTACTGAACAATCCTTCCAGAGTTCAGCACTGCTGCCTGCTCTGCTCCGTCCTATGTGATTTATCTACCCACCCAAGAGAAGCAGAGAGGCTTAGGAATAGAGCCAGCTCACTGAAATGAATACTGAACAGTGGCAGAAAGCTTCAAGGGCACTGTTCTCACTCTTCTTCATTGCCTTAAAATGAATAGAAAGTGCCACTACTGTTTTCACACAAACTTCAGTTTCTTTCCTTCTGTTTCCAGGTTGGAACAGATTCTTACATGTAATCTGTTAACTGGCCAGTGCTATTCATTTGTGCAAAGGAGTATTTTCAGATAATATGGGAATCAGTCAAACTGAACCAGTCTGATTATTAATTAGAAGCTGAATTACAGTGTTGATCTGAAGCAGGAGGAAAATGTTCCAACTTCTCTCTTCAAGCTGCACTTACCTCTCAAACTTCAGAATCATTCTTCTAGATGGTTCTCCTGTTTGGTCTTGATTCCTTGGCTTTGACTTCACACAGCCATGTTACTACACTGATTGATTTCTGTGAGGTAAGTCAATCTGTGGCTGCTCAGCAGCAGATGCCAGGAAAACCAAGGCTGTCTGTCACATCTCAGATCTCTGTTGTAGTAGCTCCTTTCCAGCTTCTTGAGGCAGGAATCACCAGGCTCTGCTGGTGATGGTGCTGCCAGGAGGCACAGCCTGCTGCACCCCAGCTTGCTGCCAAGCACGCTTCACTCCTGTGCTGGCACAGCAGCCTGTGGTGACCTGCCTTCCCCTTCTGGAGTCTTGCCAGGGCTCAGCTCCTGAGGTGGTGAATGAGGAGCTGGGGTATAAAGGAGTGAGGCAAAGCTTTGCCCTGTTTAAGTGTTTGTATTCTGCGATTTGCACACCATTCTGGAAGAATAAAAATGCTCTTTCTTGGTCTGGTACAACACTTTCAGGCACTTCTGTTGACAGTTTCTCCAGGACATTGTGGTGGTCCCAGCCACATGCCAGTCTGCGAAGAACAGTGCAGGCCTGTGGAAAATGTGTTCTCTTCAGTATTTTAGCAAAACAAATTCTAACAAAATTTGGGTTGTTGTGTGTTCTCTTAAATTATTTTAGACAGTTTTACCACAGTGTATTAGGTTTTAGAGCACAACACTAAGACAGTTTTGGGTTTTGAACAGGCTAGAATATAAATTGTGGATTTCAACCCTTTCGACTTGAAATAAAGAAAAAATAAACAAAACAACAAAGCAATTTTCTTGTTCTGGAAAAGTACTTACAACTGTTCTTTGCTGTTGTTTTCATTCAACAACAGCAACCACCCACTCCAAAACAGAATGAGGTGACTAATTGAATGCAGATTGAACCACTGAGTTTGTATCCTTGGAAAATTAAAAGGGAGCCTGCAACATTCAGCTGAAAACGCTGTTTCATTGCCTTGTTTAATTCTGCACAATACAGTGATGATTCCTGGGGTCTGAGAACACCTGTCCAGGATGTGATGGTAAAGACAAGGGAGTGTCTGAGGGAGCTCTCAGCTGGTCCCTGTCCTCAGGGATATCAGTGATACTGATCTTATCAGGGAAAACCCTGATAAAACCTCAGGGCCCTGTCTGTGGATCAAGCAGAAATCCTGTGTCTTGGGGAGGGTGTCGAGGCAGACCTCAGGCACCCCTTGCCTTCCGAGGTGCATTTTCTCAACATAAATGTTGCTAAGTATTTGCCACCTGGGTTTGACAATGAAGTGTCTCAGCTTCACGGTATCAGTACTGGGTCCTGAGGGTAGCAGATAGAAGGACAGATCAGTATTCCTCAGGAACTAAGGCTAAATGTGAGGGAGGTCTAAGGAATGCAGAAACTCACAGAAGAAAGTGAAAGTCAGTGTAAACCATGTTCTTAGTGAGGACTGTGGAGAAGAGGGAAACAGACTGTTCAGATCACGAGAGGCAGTCTTGCAAGGGACACCAGCTTCAAAAAATGAAATGGATTAAAAATTAGAGAAGCCTTAACAATGAGGATAAACAAACACTGAAGCAGAGGCTGTGAGATCTCCATCCTTGAAGACATGAGCTCCCATGGAGAACCTGAAGAACATCCCTTTCCTGACTGCAGCTGTTCTGATACAAACCTCAGAGATACCTCTGTGCAAAAGGTCAGAACAGCTTTTGGCCCAGCTCAAGCCAGTGCTGACGAAACACCCTCTGGAACATTTTGCAAAGGTCACCTTTTGGTGAAGAATGCTGCTTCTCCCAAGGAGAGTGTGTGGAGTCATGCTGAAGCTGGCTGATAGAGGTTGAGAGCCCCACAATGTTATCTGTTGTTCTCTGTTTTCCAGCACTCTGCATGCAGATTGTCTCATAGACAGTGCCTTCTTCATATCCACTCCTCCCCTTGGCTGGTGTTTGAGTGCTGGACACTTGATTAATTTGATTCTTTCTGTTTGTGACATTGAAAATGCAGGCATACTCATCCTTGCATGGGATTTGGGAAATGTCATACGACTTCCTGAAACCTGCCCAGAACTGAGAGCAATGATGTCCCAAGATCTACGTTAAGTTTTGTTTGCTGCAAAGATTTTTGTTTGTTATGGCATATTCCAGAGTGGGGATTTCATAGTAGAAAGTGGTGTTAAAAAGGACTGACTGTGTCACAAGGGTGCTGTTAGAATAAACAAGTTGAAGGATTTAAAAGCTTGTAGAAATTAGAATAACATTAATTTAATATCTAGGAAAGACAGACAGGTCATGTCTGCACTTCACATAATTCTCCCTAGTATAGGAACTCCATTGTCTTGCTGTGATGGTAAATTACATCACTTTTACTTTTTCAGGAGAAGCAGCAGAAGGAAGTTAACTTTCACAGAGAAACAGGCATGAGGCAGTCCCAAACTGTGGGCATGGTGATGCAAGCTGCTTCTCTCCCATGCACCCTGGCTGGTGCTCCTTCTTTATCTGTGTGGAATTGCAGACGAAATTTAAACAGTGAGAACTTCCACACAACCTCTGTGTTCACTAGAAGTGTGAAAAAACTACCAAAATAGTGTTTTCATGTTTGGAGTAAGTAAGTGAGTGAGTGAGTGAGAGTGTGTGTAGGGGAGACAGGAGGGCTGTGAGTGTCACCAAAACGGCAGGAAAAACAAAAACCCTCCAAAAACATTTTTAGTGTTAGAGAATCAAGGCATTACTTTATTTCTGGCCAGAATGTACAACAGATATAATTTCATCCTCACATAGCCTGGGTGTGCAAAGAAAATCATTCCATGACACACGTTTTTACCGGATTTTTCACAGACTTTATGCAGTCAAAACCCATAGATACTAATTGATTTAATGTTCATTGGTTCCAAGTTACAGTAATTTCACAATTACAAGCCGCACCATTTTGACTAAAATTTTGCTCCTACCCCGGAAATGCGGCTTATAGTCAGTGTGGCTTGTAATCGTGAAATTACTGTACTTAGTCCTTAGTATTTGGTTTCCTACTTCTTACAGATCCTTCACTTCTCATTCTAATTAGGTCCTCATTCTCCTCTCTCCTTTCCCAGACCCGGGCATTGTTTGGAGTTGATGGTTCATTAATGGCCCTTGATGGCCACTGATGGCTGTTACCTTTTGTGCATCTTCTGAGTTGATCCCAGTCTGTTCAGATGTGGAACATCTGGTGGAACAATGCCCTGGAAGGAAATTCTGATTCCCTTCCACTGGGGCAAAGGTGAACATAGGCTGGACTTGATATCAAAGGTCTTTTCCAACCTAGTTCATTCTGTGATTCTGTAAAAACTGACTAAAGTTATAAATTTTTTTAAAAATTATATTTTAGGATATTTTCCAAAATGAGGTGCAGCTTTTGCCAGCAGCAGTGGGAAGCTGTCAGGGCAGATCCCACTGGCGAGGTGAGGTGAGCAGCTGGAGTTTCAGAGAATTTGTAATGGGTTTTCAGAGGGAAGAAAACAGAGGTGAGACTGGGGCAGTGTGACTGGGGCACAGGAGGAATGAGATTGTGGCGCTCTAAATGCACAGGAGTCTGGAGAAATATGACCAAGGAGAAATATTTTGCCTGCTGGAGAAGTAAGCAAAAGCATGGCAGGGGGATGAAGAAGGGATGCAATCCTCAGCTTTGCTGTAGCATTTGAACATTGAGCATTGGTACAAGGCCAATGTCCTGAATAAGAAAAACTAATGAAAGGAGCAAAAGCTGAGCCCATCTGTGGCTGTCAGCACCATCAATAATTACTCTTGGAATTTAATGCAACTCTTCAAGTTGGCTCCCCACCCTTGCCCCACTGCAAAATTACCACAGCAGGGCTGCTCCAGGATGCCAGTGTTTTGCAGCCTTGTCTTGATTGTACCACAGACACATTCTTGGATAGTTTATTTTAGTTCATCCTCACAGTAACAGGTCTTCTTGATATTTACATTTTTTTTCTTTTTTTTTTTCTTTTTTTTTTAACAAAGTTGTGTAAATGATCCTTTTTGTGAGCTTAGTGGAAAGTTCTATGGAAAAAAAAAGATTCCATGTCCCTTTAAAAGCAATAGTTCCATTATTTTGTTGATTAAATTGATAATTAAATTTACAGACTGTCAGTAATCTGTACAGGAGTGGAGGGAGTATCAGCTGCTAATGCTGTGCTGAGAAATTGAAAGGGGAAGATGAGACATTTCACTGTCTGAAAATGTCAGCTCAAGGACTATCATGGATAAAAGAAGAGGAAAATGGACAGATAATTTTATCATCTGCTGGGTCAGGATGAGCCAGAAAATAAGTAAAGCATGTGCAGCAGAAGGCTTTGAGTGCTAAACATTGAGAGGCAAGTATTTGGTGACACTGCCACTAATGGAAGGCAGGGAAAATTGAAGAAGTTTTCTCACTGGAGAGGTTGAAATCAGCAGATGAAATATGACTGCTGGGTGGGTACTTCTAATTCATAGTGGGGCTTTGGGTCATCCTTGTATTTTTACCTGCTAGTAATAGGAAATGGAATGTGAGCAAGAGTTCTCACACAATATGTCCTCAAAGTGTTGATGAGCTGCTCTTGCATTCAGGAAGCTGAGGACAAAAACACATCCATGGCACTACCTTTGCTTCTCTATTACCTGCAGTGTGCCAGACTGCACATCACTTGTGCTTTCAATCCAGTCCAATTCTCCTGACATTTTGTGTCTAATTAAGCCAGTATGAACTTTGGTTCATTAATCTTGCATTGTTTTCCCAAACAGAAATAAAAGTGGTTTACTTCCTGGGGTTTTTTTCCTACCCATATTTAGACACAGAGTCTATATTTAGGTATCAGCTACAGAACTGATTTGTACCCATTCCTAGAGTGCTGATTCTGCTTTGGCAGGAGCTAAGGTACCCAGTAGTGCCGGTGATTGATGCAGGAAGGCCAGCTGGAGAACTTGGCTGGATGTGGACCCTGTTCATGCAGCATCATCAGGGTTTGAATCATGAGAATCAGTGGAGTTACTTGATTTCAGAAATGCCTGGGGGAAAAATGTGGTTCTTTGAGAGCTATTCCGACCACCTTCAACTGCATACAGACAAATTAGCTTTCAGAATCAGGTGTCCAACTGCCTATTGAATTTTTAGGAAACAGCAAGGCTGACTTTCTAGAGCGCTCATATTAAGCATACCAAAAAAAAAAAAATTCAGCAACTAAATTCAGTGCCAGAGATGACATGAGTGGTCCAGTTATGTTGAATCACTTTGTGTCTCCACATGAACACAGCTTTATTGCCATATGCCTTAACTCTGCTACCAAAGGCAGTATTCATTTAAAAAAAACCAAATTTTGAACTGTTATGCTGTAGGAAATCTGGGATAATTCTGCTTAAATCGGTGGAACGGAATTGAAGAGATTTACAGCCTGGCAAAATTTACTCCTGAATCTAAGTGGAACTAATCTATGCACATGGGCTTTGCTAGGAGTATGCCAGACAGCTAGATTTATAGAAACAAAGGTGGGAATTGAAGCAGGAAAATACTCTGTTAGCTTCTGATGTAAAGGAATTTTAAAGATGGATGTATTATTACAGGAGGACTATTAATATGTTTTGTACCTAAGTCTCTTGAATTTAAAAAGTTTAAGATATTTTAAAGTCAAGTAGCCCCTGTGTTCATAGAGTGGAATTCCCTCAGGGTGTGAATTGTCTCTCAGTGTGTCTGTACAGCCATGGGCAGATAGAGAGCCAAAGCAGTAATTCAAACTTCTGAACATCATAATAATTCAAATAATAAGCGGTTAGAAACAGAGTGTCACTTTCAAACTGCTTTAGTGCAGATGGTCTTTTTCTTAATTCCCAGCCCCGTCGTTAGTGAGCTGAGCTTATTGAACTGCTTGCCAATTCTGTTAAGAGCAGATGGAGTGAAACGGGATAAAGGCTATATTTCAGTGCAGCTCCCATGCATCAGCTCCCCTCCAGATGCCATTATCGACATGCATTTTACAGCTCCACATCTCTTGCCATCAGCGGGTAGAATTATAAAGAGGTTGAGCATACTTGGCTTGAATGTCAATAATCAATAAGGACACTCATCTGGCTTAATAAGGATAAATTGTTGCCCTTGAAACAACATACCATTCCAGCAGCGTGACTTCCTTGACATTTATACTAGCTCTGGGTGTCTGTGTCACCCTGTGTGTGTGTGTACACAAATGCTTCTGTTACGTATTTCTCTAGTTCCCAAATACTATAGATTTCTCTTGTGTATGTCCTGTAATAATGGATTAAATTAATAATTTTGAGTGCTGCCCTTTAAAAGCCCGTTCTTCCACCCGGATTTTTTTTTCTTTTTTATATTAAAGACTTTAATTACAATCTCTGCTTTGTAAAAGGGTCCCAGTTTCCCTTTCTAAAGCCTGCTGACAGAATATGATGGGTGATGTTTTCAGAAGTTCCTGCTGTGTGTGGACTGTCATTGCTTCTAAAGCCTGTGATTAAATTCTGTCCAGCTTTAGCGAGGGTAAATAGGCCTCAGTGCAACAGATGAGTTCTAGGTGCTTAAGAAATAATGATCCTACTCCTGTGGGAAGCAACTATTACATTTGTAGAAAGCATGAATGTTTGGACCATATGCAAATATTAATACATAAGCACAGCTAACATCATCATGATCAGTAGTTCTGCAGAGACTTCATTTTTGGTAGTAGAACATTTAGTTAAATATTGTTATTTCTCACAGTGTTTCAATAACAACAGTCCTTGGTTATTACCAACATTTCTGGTTTGTCATTGCCAATAGTCCTTGGTTGGCCCCGTGGCCATCCAGCTATCAGTGTTCGAGACATACACATTACCCCTTTATCTTCTGGGAATTGAGAGATCACTTTGAACCATTGTTTAAAAGGTCACAGCAGAGTGGGCTTCACTTACGGTAATCTTCCACCCTGTGCCCAACTGAAGTTCATAGCTTTTTTGGAAAGTTCAGTAACAAAAATATTATTCCACTTGGGTTGTTATTCAGGGAAGAAAAATAAGATTCCAAGGCTGTTTGTGATAACACAGGTGCTCGTTAGGCGACAGAGTTCCTGGGAACAGACAGTGTTTCGATATGCTCGATAGGGGCTTAGTCCAGGTGCAGCTCGTCAAGGCCGAGGCTTAATGAGCGTTTCTCAGCTCAGAGTGCAGCCAGGGGAGGGGGAAGACATGCATTATCCCAATCCACCCCATGAGTGAAGTCAGCCTCTCTGGGTCTCTGCATCACTGAGTGCAGGAATGATCCCTCTCCAGGGTGTGTGTCAGTAATGCTGAGCCCCACAGTGCAAGCGCAGTTTCCCCAAAACACACAACTCTGTCTGTGGGCTGGAAGTAGTCACCCATGTTTCAGTATTTGCTCATGTGATTTTTAACGTTCTGTTTCTTTCCCTTTCCTTGGCAGATTTTTATTGGTGAGATATCCATGTATTTCATAAAGTCAACCCGAGAAACCCTCATTATTCAAGAAAAAACTATTTTGACTGGAGAGTGCTGTTACCTGAACCCACTGCTTCGAAGAATAATACGTTTTATAGGTAAGCATGCTGTGCACTGCAAGCTTGGACCCTGCTTGCACCAAACCAGGACAAAACACCCTGAATAAGTATATCACAAAATTAATTAAGCTGTGAAATCTTTGCAGGCATCTTCTACCTTAGAGGGATAGTCCCCTCAGGATTTCCAAGGTAACTTTCAAAATTTGCCATATCATGCTGGCTGGAGCTGGTTTAGATCATATTCTGCTGAGCTTAATGCTTTTTTGAGACCCCCTAAAGAAAGGTTATACCAAACAAATCCTTATATTAATAGATCCATCATTGCTAGTTTATGTGAGCTACCCATTTTAGCTACAAATTTATCCTCACCAGCTCATCTATCTGGCGTTTTTCTTTTCAGCTCTAAATTTTACATCCATAGCTCTGCCACATATAATGTACAGCTGAGCACAGCGTAAAAAAGCCCAGAGCTCACTTCAAAATAATACTATTTTCATTGTATTTGCTTTTTCTTAGAGCTTTCATTGAGTTAATTGCTGAGAAATGGAGTTCTGTCATTAAACCATTTGGAGGTTGCTTTATGTGGTGCTTGCAAACCGCTTTACCTTCTTCACACCGTTGATGAGTCCCAAGCTCGTGCATGGGATGGGATGTGTCGCTGATGGCATTGGGCCAGTGGTTCCTCAGATGGCTCCCTACTGCCAAGAGGGCCTTTGCCCACTAGAGCATCATAGCACTGCCCTCCTAGTGCACTCTCAGAAGTGAAACACCCTCCCACACTGCCTCTGACAGAGAGCAGAGCCCCAGTTCACAGTATGACCTAGAACTAGCAGTGGGAGAGAAAAGCTGGAAGTCTCTGGGGCACTTCTTCCCATCACTGCTGAATTTCGGAGCTTTATGTGGAATGATATTGCTGTGGTGGTAGCAAGTGTTGTGTTGCTTCCATGGAGCATATCCTTGGCTGCAGGCAGGGCTTCTTCCTCAGAGCACAGAGTTGAAGGCCTTACCCTGTGCTAGCGTATTCAAAATCAGCAAATGTATGCTGCAAAGGAGGAATAACCGTGGTTTTCCTTCTCCTTCAGCTCTCTGTGCCTCCTGCTTTATGCGTGGAAGGTAGGGAGTGAAATGTGCCATTTGCCACCCTGGAGGTGGAAGCAAACCCCGTGTGTTTTGTTACTTGATCTGCGTGCTGCTGGTGGGAACGAAAAGACACAGAAATGCAGTTGAAAGTAAAACACCCTTGTACTCACATAACTTCCAGGATATATTGATGGACAGCAAACTGCTGTTAAGAGAGAAGCAGAGTACCAGTGTCCACTGGGCCACTCAGGGCTTTTTGACTGGTTCAGCACATATGGCATGTTGCAAAATCCCAATCAAACACTCTTGGAGTAGATCATGAAGGTTAAGTACTTCCTCAGTATGTTTTCTTACAGTTAGCTTTGTTCTTAAACATTCATGCTGTTGTTTCTCTACAGTGGACTCTCAGAGAGTAGTGGGACATAAACCATGCTGGGAAATTAATCTTGGCTTAGCACCCATGCTTATTTTCCTGAGAAAAATGAAGTTAATATTATTAGAAAAAGCTTGAAATCTTTACCTTGTCAAAAACTTGCTTTTTGTTTTCTTTTGAAACCTTTTCCCTGCCTCTGCATTGAAACGAGAGAAGTAGAACTTGTTGGATGAAATAATGAATGAAAGGAACTGAAGATAACTACATGTTTTTCATTTTGCATTTCACCTGTGTTTTGAAAACATGGCATGGACTGAGTAGCTGTGCCTGGATGATCAGAGAAGTTAGCTCCATACAGCTGCCTACTCCAAAATGAAGCTTCCTAAATGCTTGCTCTGCAGAGACAACCAGGTTGCTTGTACATGGACTTCTCTGTGTGTGCCTTCTCTTGATAAACTTTAGAGCCAGAAGTTACAAAGCTGATTAGCTAAGTTCTCTTGCAAGTAAGTTATCTTCCCTAGCAGGCAGTTTGGCTTGTTGCAAAAAGGTTTAGTGCCAATTTAGTTTTGGTACCCAGATGTTTGAGCAAGTCTTAATGAGTACCTGCAAAAAGCAGTTACTTAACTCCTTGGAAAATTGCCTTGTAAGGCACTGCAGTTGATACTATTCAAAAGGATGAGAAAAATCCATGTATCTAGGTTCTCATGTGTCAGGAAAAAATGAACACTGCTGTCTGACCTGCAAGGCACATCATGGAGAACTTCAGAGAGTTGCTGGTCCCAAATTTTAGGAGGGCAAAGAGGTTTTTTCTGCCCCGCCAACTCTGTAATTGCTGGGAAGAGACAGGATTTTAAGAATTGTAGTCTAAATGTGCTTTCCACAAAAAAAGAGAGCCGTAGATACTTCACTGGACGTTCATTTATATTTTGCAAAGAAATGTAAAAAGGGAAACTTCAAGCTGTCTTTTGGTCCTTTGAAGGACGAGGACCCTTGTAATACAATCTCCGTTGGATCTTCTGGGTTTGGTTGCTAGATTTTTACCTTTTCTGCTCTTACTTTTCCTTCGTGTATACAGAATTAAGGACTTTTTTGCACTATGAAAGTAGAGCAAAACAAAAAGCCTACAGCATTTCTGGAATGCTTACAAAGCCCCATGTTTCTTTTCTGGTTCTTTCCTATCTTGTTTACTGTGCTCTCTGTTGATTCCCTCCTTGTTTTCCTCAAGGTCTCAACACACATCTGTTTCTAAGAGCCTCCCCCCTGAATTTAGTCATGACTCTGAATGTTGAGCTTTGTGTTAAATCTCTCCCTGATTCTTTGTCTACATGAAGCAGGACCACAATTTCTTCTTGCTTCCTGGCCCAGACAAGCATTCTTCATTCTGATTGACATTTGTTTTTGTGGCAAAAGACTGCCTCTCACCTTGCTGCAGTGTATATCAAGTCCTGTATCGCAGCCTAGATTGGTGAAACCTGCTATGTTCCCTATATTTAGAAAACCACTTTCTTTATCAGTGAAAAAAAGCTGGCTTAGCTTGGAAACATCAGACTTTGATGTATGCTTCAATTTGTTCCATTTTCCTCTTTATTTTTTACAGTTGCTTTTACAGACCTTTTTAAAAAAGATTTTGAGGTCAAACTAGTGCTGTGCAATTTCTTCAGAAGAGTTTTTTCTAATATGTTGCTGCTGCACTGCTTTACTTTAAGCACATCCTCTCTCCTCTCCCTACCCTTCCCAGCAGTTCTGTCATCAATTTCTGGTGCCAAAACTTGCTGTTTATGTGCTGAACCTTTGAGAAGCTAATTGGTAAGGGTGGCTGTTTCTGCCTTTTCTCCCTATCTCTCAACTTGAGCATACACAGCTTTCTGTATATTTATTCATTCTGTCCTGTAATTTCATATTCGGTTCTTTGTTAACATCATTCCACCTTGGATTTTTTTTCTGCGTTCTACTTAATCCTTTGTATTGCAAATAGAGGTTATAAAATATTTTGGTGAATGGTTTCAGTCAAGGTTTTAGTCTTTTTATGTACAGCTGCTATCATACCCCCAGGATCAGGGATTCAGACCTCCCTGACCCAGTCTGACAGGGTGACTGGTATGTATTGTGTTGCTTTTCATTATATTAGGTTTCTAATCCATGTGATTTAAGTTGTCTACCTGCAAAGCCCTGATAACATGCAAGTAGCCCCTTTGTAGTTGAGATATCTAGAAATCCAGCATGCTTCATCAGCTTGTCACCAGTGGCTTTGACTTTGGATGCGCATAATTTGCTGTTAACAAATGGTGCAGATCAACTTCTGCTGACAGCTTAATCTAAAGCATGGTGACACTTCACAGTGGGCAGCTAAATAATTAAATTAGGGCTTTATTTCAGCAAATTAAGACTTCAGTTCTTCAAATAAAGGTTTACAAGATTTATACACACACTGAGTTTATTGTAATAGGATAGATATACCCCAGAGCTCTGATGTCAATTCCCTGAGCAGCTGCACGAGACAGCTTACCTGACCTTGTCCTTCTGTCTGCCTTGCATCTGAAGTTCACTGTGAAATAGTGCATTTTCTGTTATTAACTGGCTGCCTTTCCATAGGGGTCAAGATGTATTTGGGGTGTTGCCTGGAACCTAAACTGCTGCAGCAGCTTGAACGACTGCAGATATTATCTCTGAATGAGCTCCTCAGTGAGGAACTGGACACTGTGCTGGGGACAAATCAGTCCTTACTGTTCTCTTTGATGCCAGACTCTCAGCTGCCTCCATGAAAAATGGTGGTTGGGAAAGCTGTGAGGAAGGCAGATACCCTGTGCATCTGCCAGGAGGATTCTTGAGCCTCCAGAGTACTTTTGAACTGGGAACTGAATTTCTTCTGGCATGGTCAGACCATGAGTCTTCCTTCTTAAGTCTGCGGAGAACAGCATCCAGGGAGGACACCCACAGGAGAAGCAGGCAGACTCAGGAGGTAGTAGATCCCTGGAGTAGTGAACTTTGTGAGGTCTTCAGTGGAAGATCAAAGCCAATCTTAGGATGAGGTTATGAGTGCTCAGAAGCTTGATGTTGAGCCTATTCCTGATGCCATGGCAACAGGACAATAAACTCCCCTGCAACTCCATCTCTCTTGTTGTAAAATGGATTAATGATACAGGTCTCTTTTAGCATCTTCTTCTGAGATGTAATGATGAAGCAGAGTCTGAGTCACAGGACTATAAATGGATGGCTTTATTGGATGCACAGGATTCTTACAGCAAAACATTCAGATAGGCTGAGGATCATCATTGTCATGGAGTCCTGAGTCCTTCCAAGGACACTCTCCCATGAAACTGTAATCTTCCTTAAAAAACAGAAGGGTGGGAAAGGGGTTAGGCAAGTATGAGTGTGCATGTGAAATATGAACATCTTCCAAGCCAGTTAGATTGAGAGTGACAAACTCAGAGAATTGACTGGGAAAAAGAGGGGTACCTAAATAAATATCCTTTGCAGAAAACATGTTGATACGTTACTGAAGAGCCCAGCTACTGATGTTCTCATGAACCCATGAAACAATGCATGTTTCTTCTGTCACTTTACTTAAGAGTTTCATCATAATAAAGCCTTCTACTTCCTGATTCCTCTTTCCACAAACTGGCTTCTCACTTGTCTCTTCACAATGTCGTTTTTTTTTTCAAATCGGTAGCATTTTAAATGCCTCTAGTGAGAGTTTCCATGGAGTCAACAGGTGGCTGCAGTGACTGATGTTACACAGATTCAGGCTACAGTGAGTGAGAAGAGCTGCATTCTTCTTCAGGGCAGATACCTCTGTTAGAAAAAGCAGCAGAGCTGGAGGTGGCAGCACTGATGAGCAGCCACACAAGGAGCTTGATAGGAGATGGAACATGAGAATAGGATGTGGGTGAGATTCCAGAAGTCAGGGGTTCATGGAGGACTTTTTGTCAGTCCTTTAGAGGGATGTGTAAGTGGAGAAATTAAAAACTAAGCATTCAAAACTGAAACTGCTAAATACTTAGACTTTTCTGCCAAGGCAAGTGTTAGTTCAGGTGAGATGATGCTGGAAACTCAAGCTTCACTTTGTCTGCCCTCAGCATTTTTCAAGAGGACTTTTCTTGTTTGTTCTTTTTTGGATTGAACATTTATTTTGTCTAAGGTCTTTCTCACTGGAAGTAAAGATATGTTAAAATCTCATCTCTTTAGAGCAGCTAAGAGAGTAGCAGGGAGTACAGCCTGCCCTCCTATATCTGAGCTAAGCTAGTATCTCTCCCAGTTTTATTCCTCTTATTGTTTTGCCTTCTAGGCACCTCTTTCTGGCTGCTCCTGACACACAAACACAGCTGAGAGTAGTCAGTACAGTGAGAAGGCGTCAGGAGGCCTTTCCAGACATAGCTTTTACTTCTTTAAAGGCTTCTTTTTGCAGCCAGACTGTGTGACATTGAGTGGCTGAGGGGAGAGATTGGCTTTAGGTAATTGCAATTAACCTTCATCCTTTCTGCTAGTGAGCAGCTGTAGGTCTGCTTCCCTTGTGGCTTTCACTGTTCCCATCTTTTCTCAGCATATGCCAAGTTCTGCACTACAGTTAATTCCCATGTTTTCTGGGCCACGGTGAGCACACTGAAATAAAGCACTTGCTGCTGAGCAGGATGACTCCACCTCCCATTACACCTGAGTATCAAAGTCTAGAAGAGGCACATCTCGCATTCTTTCTCTCTGACATTGTGTCACAGATGTGAGCTGTACGACCCTGAAGAACTGGGGCTGGTTGCCCTTCCCATGAAGCCTTTCAGAGAAATTTGTCTGTCTCTAAAAAGCTGGCAATCACATCACTGCATTTTTGTGCTCTGGTCAGTTAGTTTAGCTGCTGTAGGTCACTGAACAAATCCATGGAATAGATGGATTCCTGAGGTACAAAAGCCATCAGGCAGTCCAGCACTGCCCAGGCACACTGGCATTAGAGCCTCTAAATCAATTACAGCCAACCCTTGCTCCATGTCTCCAGAGACTTGGGATTCAATCACCCTGCAAAGGTCACACCCCTGCCAGCCAGACTCATTGCTGCACATAGCTTGATTTTCACAGAGCACAGCTTGGCAGAGCTGAGAGAGGAACTGCAGCAGCCAAAATGCACCACAGTCAGAGTATGATCAAGGTTTCAGCCATGGCTTGCTCTGCTCTTCTCCAGATTACTGCAAGCTGTGTTTGGGCCAGCACTTCCTGTGCTACCACATATTAAGAAAATGCAGGTGTTAAAACTTCTTTCCTTAATGGAGAGAAGTACCTTTGTATACATGCACTTCCTAGAGATCGAAATACTTTTGTGTAGCTCGTGAGCTTTTCCTGAAATGTCTTGGTTCTTGGCTTGTTCTTACACGACAAACAGCATGAGCCAGACTGCCTGACACTTACATTTCCTCTAATTATTGTAAAGGCTGGATGATAATCCTCGCTGCGCTCCCTGCAATTTGCACAGCACATCAGAAAGTTGCTATTTAAAGCAAGCTGTGCCAAAAACAAATTTTTGACAGAGCGCTGTATATAAAACTAGATTCATCTCTGTCATAACTTCAGCTGTTTCATCAGAAAAATATGCCCTTCTGCCTTTTTCCTTTGAACTTGCTTGTGCACTAACTAATGCAGGTGAGAAGTTCTTAATGGCTGTGGAAAACCATGAATTTGAAATTTTCCAGAAGGATAAAGGAGCAGTCTCTGTACTCTCTCCTTTTAAACACACTTAGCAAGATAAAGGGAGGAAAACTGTCACACCATTGTAAAGAAAGGGGCCGGTCCTGCAGCCTAAAACCAGAGGAAGGCAGCCTCCTTCCTTGGCCACCACTGGCTTTTTTAATCCATGATCACATACCAGTTCATTAAGAATAAATAAAAATAAACATACACGAAGAACAGTAATACATTCAACCTCCAGAATCATCTTACTTCTTGGTGCCCCTTGCAGACCTTGGGGAAGGATGGTTAGGATGAACAGCTCTGTAGTCCTGCAGCCCCTCCAGGGTGTTTCCCAAGGGAAGTGCTCTTCCATCAGCGAAGGATTTGTGCCACAGTGACACCAAACATGTCTCTGACCAACTGGCACAGGCAAGCCCCACTCACACTTGTACAACAAATCCATTGTAGTTACAGTTTTATTTTATGTTGCTCTCTGCATTGAGTCCCTTGTATTTTTTTGTGTCTCAGACTAGAGCAGCCTTTTAATCTTTTTTTAACTCAGTATAGATAAGCAGTGAAGATGTTACACTCATGGTGGTTCCAGCTCTTAAGATTTTATCACAGCTTTCCTAAGATGATTTCCCTGGAGCTTCCAGCTCTTGGTCGTATTTAAATACATAACAATATCAGATAATTTATAATTTACTGACTGTTGCTTACAGAGCTACTGAAGGGAGAAAGCAGAACTGCATGACCCTCAATATTCCTACATCAGTATTTATTTATAAGTCAGTATTTATTTGTTCCATGTTTTTCTGATGCTTTAATCAACCTTAGTGGTGAGAAGGGGAAGAGAAGAGTTGATTTAATCTTTTAGAACATTTGGGTTTTGTAATTTTGCAAACGTGCTGTTCTCTACCTTTGGTATGTAGGCATTACATGCATCTGAAAGATCCTCATATGTTCATAGCAGCTGTAGCAGGTATTGATAACACTCAAGGGAAGTCAGTGAAGGATGTGACAACTGCAGTATTGATCAAGAGATGCTTCACAACCCTGGAAAAGTTCCTGAATTCAGGTGAATTACAGGATGTGATCGTGGTGACATGAGCTGAATTGCAGCTCTCTTCCAGAGCAAAGCATTGGATTGCTTCCAAAAGTACAAACTGGATATTGCTAAGTCAGGATTGTAAATCTTCAACATCAAGGTGGAAAATAGTCAAAATCCAAAAGGCACTTAATCCTAGGTGGTTATGTTGATAAGAGAAGTATTGTGTCTTAGCACTACACTACTCCTTCAGGTTCAGAGATCACATTTTCTTGGTCACAAATTGGTTGTAAGTACATGATACTGCTCTCATTAAGTCTTTCCCTCTCAGGTATAGTGCTGTTTTCTAAACCTGTTTGAATAATCACTGTTTTTAACCTTTCCTCACAGGAGTGTTTGCATTTGGACTTTTTGCCACTGACATCTTTGTAAATGCTGGCCAGGTTGTGACTGGGAACTTGGCTCCCTACTTCCTGACTGTGTGCAAACCCAACTACACTGGAAACGACTGTCGGGCCCACCACCAGTTCATAAACAATGGCAACATCTGCACGGGAGATGTGGAGGTGATTGAGAAGGCCAGGAGATCCTTTCCATCCAAACATGCTGCTTTGAGCATCTACTCAGCTTTATATGCCACGGTGGGTGCCAGCGATGACTGCTCACTTGCATAAGAGGTTTCTCATGTGCATCTAGATGGGGCATTTTTCTTAAAATGGATTTTTGGAGACAAAGAGGGTTGTTTTGGGGGGAGCCTTTTTCTTTATCAGTAGGGGAAGATCCCCTTCTTTCTCCATTTTACCAGTACTGGTATGAACAAATGCTCATTGCTTTTGAGGCACTGCAGGTGGAGGCATGAGGTCCTAAACTTGTCTTTGCTGCTGATTTTCTCATTCAGTCTGCTTTTCTCCCTGACCCTGTCTCATGAGCATTAAAATGAAGATGATCCTTAAACAACTTCTGGATCACTGCATTTGTTCACATGTCATGTGTTGTTGAAAACTTAAAATTCAAACTGTGCCCTTTCACTGGGTGTCTGAACTTAGGATAAATTTTGCTTCCCTTGTTTAGGACCTGAATTCACATTGCAAGGAGGGTTCTAATAAAACTCGGTGCCAGAATTTTGTTGTTATCATACTGAAATGTACCCCAGCTGACACACTGACAAGGTGATGCTGCTGGGCAATCAGGAGCAAAATTACGAAGTCTGATGAAACACATAAGCAGCTTCTTTGTGTTCTCTGGCTAGTTTCTGTGATCTTGAAAATTGATCCAAGAATCTTACTAACAAAGCAGAAAACCTTGATGATTTTGCCACAAAGATCCAGGGACTTAACCCACTTCTGATCTCTAAGTGCAGTAACCTAGGTCTTTCCCTATAGCTGATTCAGAGTAGTGTCAGAGTCTGTCTGCTGGTTATCAGTATGCAAGAAAAGCCTTAAAGTTATTAAAGACAGGGTATTTACTGAGTGTTTTGCCCTGTGCTCTTGATAGCAGATGAATGAAACACCATATTATTACTTTTAAAATGAAGAGTCCACCCTCTGCTGTTTCAATGTCCATCTGTTTGCACTGAATGTAGTGTGAATAATGATGGAGAAATAAACTGTAGCTCCTTTGATTCGGATTTGTTGGGAACTGTTTGGAAAGCCTGTAGCATTTTGTGCACATTCCTTCTGAACAATGTGCAATCATGTGTGAAGCAGGGCTCACAATATGACTGTAGCAGCTGTTTGCACCATGATAAACTCTTAGGTGGAAGTTCCAGGGTCAGGCTTAGTCCTGGTTCTGTCCTAAGCTGATTACATCCTTTCATGGACTTTCCTTGCCCAGCCTCCCTTGTTTCTTAGGAAGGCAAATTTTCTGCAACAGGCTGACTTCTACAGCTGAAGGGTAACGCTGTTTTTCCTTCCTGAGCCTAAGCCCCAAGTAGTTCAGTGTTTCTGAGCTCTGGTTTTTCAGGAGTATCTGCTGTGGGCCTGCACTTCTCACAAAGAAGATGTCAGATGGAGCCAGGACATGGAACTCCTTCTGAGCCACAAGGTCATGAAAGTTTGCCCTTAAAGCATTTCAGCCCACAGTCCAATTTCAGCCCAGTTCTCTGCCTGAAGTCACCTTCTAGAACTAAAAATTGTCACTCCTCTTTTCTTTGTCTGTCAGCTGGGAATAACATGAGCATTACACAAGAAATGGATTGCTCATATCCTGCTTTGCTTAATAATTGTGCTATGCACAGTTTTTTGAGAAATCTCTTGCTGATTCTAATATGCATTATAATGTGGCATACTGAACATAAAACACAGGTTATTTGCGTAGTAATAGCTAGCTGTATTTTGCATAAAGCTGAAGAATTGAGCTCTGGAGCAAGAAAAATAGAACAGGTACAACATGAGGAGGCTGGAGAATAGAACCAGTACAGACATGGTTCTCATTTTATAAATGTCTTACGAGACCTGGCAATCTCTTCCCTTCACTGAACCTCAAGTATTCTGTGCAGATGTCTCTGTACTCACTTCTTCATTAATCTGCTGCTAAAAACACTCCTGCTGTGACTGGTTTGGCTTTGTGGTGTTTTGGTGTTTATTTTTGGTTTTTTATAATCTCAGGTTTATATTTAATCAACTAGATTTTTCTTTATCACCTTCTAAAGAAGCTGAGGTGATCCCAAAGCATCACTTCCGTGATCTCTGCAGGTTGAAATGAGTCTTGTATACCTAAAGTAGGGGAAAGAGAAAAGGCCTGGCAGCCCTGGCTTCCATACTTACAAAAAAGTAAGAGTGTCATCTAAAGAAATCTATCGGTCTCCCAGAATGATCACAGGAGGAGATGGCAGTCACTCTACCTAGTGCAAGCTGCTGTGCACTCACATGAATGTAAATTCCTTTTCCAAGGAAAAATAAATGGTTAGAAAAATGGTTAGAAAAAGAGATCACCATTCCTGGTTCCAGCATGAATCCAGCTGATGGGATGTCACTCCTGGTTTCAGCATCAACCCACCTGCTTTAGCCCAGCCCATGAGATGTCCAGGGTCTTACGGACGCTGCCTGGGCTTAGGAGGATACCTTTTCATGGGCAGGTTTCCTCACCCCAAAGATGGGTTTCTGACTTTCTTTGTAAATTAATTGTCACGTGTAATCCATTCTTTCATTCTGGAAATGAGTGGAGGGCTTCAAGGGTCTCAGGTAGTTTTAATCCCACCCTATAGTCCATGCCCATTTCCTGTGCTGTGTAGTAGTTGTTTGTCACAGAAAAATGCCCTATCTCTGCACCCCCTCTCCAGCCAAAACATGATTATTTCTCATGGCCATGTTAATAACAACAATCCTTGGTTATTACCAGCAATTCTTGTCTGTTATTTCCAACAGTCCTTGGTTTCCTCCACAGCCATCTGGTTATTGGTGTTTGAGACATCCACGTTACCCCCTTACCTTCTGGGAATTGAGAACTCAAAAAGATC
Organism: Turdus rufiventris; assembly: GCA_013186435.1. Taxonomy (NCBI): domain Eukaryota; kingdom Metazoa; phylum Chordata; class Aves; order Passeriformes; family Turdidae; genus Turdus; species Turdus rufiventris. The sequence continues at coordinate 83,043 of PYHW01009360.1, read as the reverse complement.
TCACTTTGGACCCTTGTTTAGAGGACCCCAAGAGAGTGGGTTTAAGTTACGGTAATTTTCCATTGTAGCGACAATATCAGTCAGTAACTTTGTTTAAAGGTTCATTTAAGAAAAACATGATAACAACCACTTGGGTTGTTATTCAGGGAAGAAAAATAAGTTTCCAAGGCTGTTCATTTGAAAACGGGTATTTATTAGACACCTGTTAGTTCCTGGAAACAGACAGTGTTTCTGATATGCTCAACAGGGGCTTAGTTCAGATGCAGCTTGTTAAGGCCGAGGCTTAATGAGCACTTCTCAGCTCAGAGTGCAGTCAGGGGAGGGGGAGAGATGCACCACACAACCCACCCCATGAGTGAAGTCAGCCTCTCTGGGTCTCTCTGCACCTGGACATGAATCCTCCAAGATTTGGAAATTCTGAATAGCAGAGGACACTACAGCAAATACTGCTGCAATCCTGATTACAATAATTTCACTGTAAGGCGCACCGGACCAAACTTTGTCCATATATAAGGCACACTGGACTATAAGGCGCACTTTTTTTTGCAGCAAGGATCCACATGCAACAAAGTAATGAATTAGTAACAATCACACCAACCGTGCTGTCCTGGGTTAAAATACAGGATGTGATCAAAGTGTCTATTCTATCACTATCGGTTGTGACCAGGTGGGGCGGTGATCCTTATCTCCGTAGGAGATACTCTGCTAGTGTGCCATCCATTGAAACCAAATGTAGGTGGCTTTGAGATTTTGGTCTTTTGCACAAATCTCGGAAACCATTCTCTAAACGTGGGTAGACACTGTGGGAATCCTAAAAAAATACCTTGGCTTTTGGGCCTGGGCTGTAAAGATCAAGTGCAGTGTTTGGGAAGTCTGACCAGAAAGGAGAAGCTTTCCCAGTGTTCTGAACATAGTGTGTGACTTAGGGATAAACTGGAGCCCACCTTCTGGGAAAACAGTTTGTCTTGTTTAAAACCCTCCTCATGAGGGATTAACAGATTTCCCTCAGCAATCTGTTCACATCGTTGATTACCCTCCTTGCTAAAAATATTCTTTTTGCTACAAATTTACATTTTCTTGCCGAGACGTGGGAAACTCCAATTGCAGATACTTCCCATTTGTGACAAAGAGAACCCTCCCACGTGGGTAAGCCAAAGATCCAGCTTCATCTCATACCTGTAAGGAAACAAGCACACGTGCTTGTTTTTCTGCAGCTGGGGTCCACAGCTGTCGCAGCAGGACTTCATTCTTACTTTAAAGAGGTGATGGGTGTTCCTGTGGACGCTGCAAACAGCAGTAGTGCTTTGGAGAGGAACAGGAGAGCAATCTGGCTCCCTATTGCTCGATTGAATTGAGTAGAAGGAGTTCATAGGGCGAAAGGGTGGGTGGTAATTATTCACGCAGTGTCAGTGATTTTATTTTTTTCCCCTATTGTTTCCAAAGAACCTTAATGTGAATTTTGATAGGTGCAGCTTAACCTGCCAGCCAAGACTGGGGCAAGGTTGCCACCTAGTGCTCACTGTTACAAGGCATCGGCTGCAGTCAGGTTCAGGTGTGAAGAACAAAGCCAGCAGGAACATCTCAAATTATCAAAGCTTTGGAAATCATGCAGGATTACATACTTGTTGGCTGAAAAGCATTTTAATGAATTTCTTTGCCATCAGGCTTAGTTTGCTTCGTTTTGTTATTTTGTGGCACCAATGACAGGTTGCTAACTGTGACCCATACATTTTTACTGTCTGTCAGAATGTATTAAAAAAATTCCCAACAAACTGCCAGAAACATGTAGGGTTCATTAAAAAAATATTTGGAGGACAGTGAAACTTCATGCTTGGAATTACATTCTCAAAATCCAGTTTGTTTTGAAAGAAACCTCTCATACTGTGTGTTTCCTTTCATCTTGTAGGGGAAATTGCTGGAATGGTTTCTCTCAGTGTTCTCTGTTCCTTAAATTTAACACTACCTAGGAAACTGGAGCAGTTAGTTCATACAGATTCTAAGCACTCCATCTTCTGCACGTTGCAGTTCCTGCAGGAGTATAAGCATGAATTCCTGAGTCTCTCTGCAAACACTCAGTCATGTGCATTCAGAGTGCGTGTTTGCCACCATACAAGCTGGGACTTGCACAAAATCAGTAAAGCTGAGCCTGTGCATAACTGCTCAGAAAAGGTCCAGTGTGTAAATGCAAGAGGATATTTCACATCATTTAACAGTACTGGGTTTGTACTCCTAAAATTGTTCTCTGAATTACCTGAAACCTCTTCCCAATGTTTTTTTTTTTTTTTAATGGATCATGGGGTTTGTCGCATCCTTCCTGATTTAGGATTTGTCCAGGTGGGAAAGATGCATTTCTGGTGGAACCCCTTTTTATTTTTGGTTTACCCTTTCTTACAGATGTACATCACAAGCACAATTAAAACAAAGAGTAGCAGGCTAGCCAAGCCCGTGCTGTGTCTGGGAACCCTCTGTGCTGCCTTTCTCACTGGGCTAAATCGAGTGTCTGAGTATCGAAACCACTGCTCGGATGTGATTGCAGGCTTCATCCTGGGGAGTGCTGTAGCCTTGTTTCTGGTAAGTCCAGCAGTCCTTCCGTGTTCCTTTTAAAAATACCACAGTTAAAAAAAGGTAATTTTAGCCCCATCTAATTAAAAGTATTATCAAATAAATTCCTAATATGTAATCAGATTCATACTAGTTGATAAGTCTGATTTGGTAACATTTGTACATTTCATATATTTCAATTATTTTAGTTACTCTACATGTTCTTACTTGATCTGTTCCAGAAAATGCTTCAAAAGGTGGTGTAGATTTCAATATCAAAGGGAGGGTGTATTTGAGACTCCCTCTCTATTGCAAAACCCTTCTGTGTGCCTTTTATCTGGGAAAAATGTGAGGTAGAGGGTGTTTTCTGGGGCTCTGCACTGTGATCCTGGTTCTCCATTTTGTTTTGGACCATAAAAGAAGTGTAATAGAAGGGAAAGTCTGGATAAATTCCCTTGAAGATAAAACTACCTCCCTTTGCTTTTAGAGTCAAGTTTAAATTGTTCCCCCCTGAAAGGATAACCAAACATACTAAAATATATCAAAGGCCTTCCCACAAAATCTAGGAGAAGACTCTCCAGACTCTTGAGTGTAACTGGCTGTCCGGTGGGCTGTGTGGTTTAAATGTTTTGTTTGGTGAGAGGTCTCTTGCTGAGGATTTATTTATTCATGCAGCAAGCAGTCTGGGTCATTCTCACTATTACCAAGAAATGTGCCTGCTTCCATTTAATCAAAATACACTTCAAAACTATCCACTGCGTAGCAACAGACAACTTTATCCCTGTAATCAGGAGGGATTAAGTTTCAGAGATCCCTTAAATCTCAATTGTTCTGTCACTGATTTTTTTTCTATTCTGTACTTGAAAAAGCCACAACAACAGACCTTCAAGCATCATTTATTCCTGTGCTCATTTCAGATAAAAATATGTCTACAGCCTCTGACCTGAATCTCCTTGACTTTAATGTGAATAGTTTGCCTGGTTCCTGCTGGGAAGGGCAATTTACATCTCACCCATGCTGTTTAAGAGGCAGTTGCCCCATCTATCAGTCCTGGACAGTGTCTGTGCTCCCAGTACCTGTTGGTGGCAGTGACAGCCTGTCCCCAGCTGTATTTTCACCTTGCAGACCTTCTGGTACCCTGCAAGTGTCACAAGCTGAATTTCAGAGTGGTGGAAGGGGTCTCCCCAGAGGAGTATTTCAGATCCCTGGCACCAATCCTGCTGGCACAGCACCCACCCAGGATGCTGCCTGCTTCTTGCTCAGGTCTGTGACAGTGAAGGAGAAGAGCCAGCTCCTTGCTGGCTGCAGGAATCACTCCACCAGCAAACGTATCAGCTCCTGTATATCTTTTTTTTTTCACACGTCCTCAAGCTACCCACGGCCATGCCTGGTTGCTCTTACTGACATCACCATCATCATATGGGTGCTGTGAGTCTGGTCATGCTTAAGGGAGGGATTTGTGGGATCAATGCTACAGTGGTGGTGCTGGAAGCAGGCAGGAGTGGTGCTAAATAGTCTCATCCAGATGTGAGGGAGATTTAGCCATCCACAGAGCTGTGTTCACTGTTTGAAAGTGACAAAGTCAGAGTTTGAAGGGTGTACAGTAATTTCACGACTATAAGGCGCACCTTTTTTACTAAAATTTCCCCCAAATCCGGAAGTGCGCCTTATAGTCCGGAAGTGCGCCTTATATGATCAACAAAGTTCAGAAATTTGCCAACTCCCAGGTGATGCGCCTTATAGTCTGGTGTGCTTTATGGTCATGAAATTTCTGTATTTGGCCAGTAAAGGGCATCATTTTGGTAGTCTGTTGTTCTGGGATGATAAGGCGTATATGGGGGTCTCTGCTGTGTCCAGTGTAGAATGTAAAAAGGCTGAGAATGGTTCATCATCAAGGCAGTCCATCATGCCCAGCTGTGTCAGTAAACACACTTCAGCCCAAGGCTGAGACAGATGATGCCTTGAACCCAAGCCCAGGTTAAATTCTTCCAGTTGTGCCCCACCTGGTAATTCTCCCTCCAGGTTTTTCCTGAGGATCTCACTCTGGTTTTCTTTCTGCATTACACAGGGGATATGTGTTGTCCATAACTTCAAGGGCAGTCATGCAGCTCCTTCTAAACCGAAGCCTGAAGACCCCCGAGGAATGCCACTAATGGCTTTTCCCAGGGTGGAGAGTCCTCTGGAGACACTGAGTGCACAGGTACTGTGAATCTCAGACCATCACCACGCATATTTTCTGTTGCATCAGAGTAAAAAATAGTTTTGTACCTGACTACACATGCCTCATTTCAAGCCCATTGAACAGAGTGAATCTGCATCACAGCAGAGTTTGTTTCAAAGCATTTATCCCTGAAACTACCAAATACTGTAGATCATCTGCCCCCATACATATCCACAGCTAAAGAAGTAGGATTTCACACACCTCATGAACTTCTGCTTAGAAGAATAGAAGACTGAGAGAAAAGTAAAAATAATTCTGCCTAATTACATTCCAGAAAGTTTTTGGGATTTATGAAGGATTTACTCTTTTCTGAGGATAAACCAGTCTGTCCTCAAAAATAATACAGAGATTAGGTTTTTTATCCTTGTTACTGTTCACTATCTTCTACAATAAGAAGAAATAATATACTCTTTTCTGTCTCTAAGTTATCATACTAGCATTCTTTCAAGCCTGCAAAAAAATAGCTAGTGGGAACATCAATATTGATAGTGTTTCTGTTAAAAATACTAACTTGAAATGGCTTGTGTTGGTACAACTGCATCATACCCAGTCCTTTCAAAACAGACCAGTAAATGCAACCTGCCAAGAAATTCTGGGAACAGGGAGAAACTGTAGTTTATGAGTTATCTGAAATGCATTGGTGCAATTTATTTGGTCTTTAAATTGTACTTCCTTTATTGATGGCCTGTCACATATGATGTGTGGCAGGATCAGTAGCAACTTTTGTTAAACGCTTTGTGAAATAACACTAAAAAGAGAAATTAAAAAAAATAAATAAAAAGGGGAGAATACTGTCTCTAATGTCCAGAAATAGTTTGCTTAATTGAAGAGTCAATTTTGATCAGGCAAAGAGTTACTGGAAGACTTTCCACTAAATCTGCAGAACTGTGGGCATTACACTGTGCTCTCATGGCTTTACATCCAGAGACTAAGTGCCACTTATGTATCCACTTTGTAATGTGTAGACAGAAGGGCTGAGCAGGTGAAAATATTCATGAGCTGTGAGAAAAATTTTGTCCAGTCAGATGTTTATAGCTACTGAACTGTGAAGTGCAGGTAGGGACTGGACTGTAACTGTTGATGTCCACCAGAAATCAACAAGATAATTTTATTAAATTATAATTATTGACCATACATCTACAGTGTAGGTTTTATGAGCGAGTATTTTTCCCATTGCTTTTACACACTAGTAGGGTATGTCAGTACCAGACTGTTGTATACAAACATTCATGTGTTTGTCTTTTCCTCTTTGCAGAATCACTCTGCCTCTATGACTGAAGTAACCTGAGATGGGAGATCGGCAGCTGAAGCTATTTTTTACTACCCTCCAGTAAAATACTCCAAGACACACAGTTACTAAATGTCTAACTGTGATGACCAGTATTATGTTATGTCTAGTTAGAGGCTAATGTTTTGTACTTTTTTTGTATGAGGAAGTGATGTAGCTTGCCCTGATTTTTTGTCAGCTTTAATATTATTATGCCAGACTTTAAAAGCAAAACAGAAAAAGAACAAAAAAAACCCTTTTCTTGTTTAAAGTGTGCACTGAGAAACTACATCTATGGAATTGTTGATGTTGTTATGTGATATTTGTACACAATTTTTTTCTTCTCAGTTTTGAATTTATATATCTTGGGGAAAAAAAAATTCACTTTTACCTTTTCTTACCATAAGAAGTGCTGAGTCAGATTCTCATCTGAGTAAATTCAGCATGGATTTGAAGTAATTGCATATATTTAATTCATATTAAAATAACAGTGATCAGGAATCTAACCTGAATGATTCTATTGACGAGAAACAAAAATCCATCCTTGATTCAGTGAGCTGCTTAAGTGTTGCCTAAGAGTTAATAGATTTCATTTACCACCCAGTTTCCAGACTAGAAGCATGTTCTTAAGCACCTCACTGAATCAAACCTGATTGTTCTGGTGTGGGTGATTATGCCAGTTATTGAAGAATAACTAAAACAACATCCTTGGTCTGCAGAATAGACAGACCAGATGTCCAAATTTACAGTAGTAGCTGATAGCATGTGAGCTGACTATAACATCTCCCTAGATCCTCATTCCTCCCCGAGGCCCAGCTAAAGCTCCCAGTGACACCTGGCTTCAGGAATTGACTATGGGGATATACAGCCACCACTGCGGGGCTGAGGCTGTGCTTTTAAGTTTTCATCACTTCATCATAGATTTGTGGGGTAACTAGTGACACTGATGCAAAGAAAAAGTGACACCACTCCTTTACCAGGGCGGCATTCCTTGGCATTCAGATTGGCATAGCCAAGAAGCCAGTTTTGCCACCCAAAATGTATTTTTTTCCTGAGGGGCTTTGAGAAGTCAAGGAAAAAAAAAAAAAAAAA
>PYHW01009360.1:46932-72965 GCA_013186435.1 Turdus rufiventris | reverse complement strand
TTTTCTGGCCTGAGGCGAGAGTTCCCTTTGTTTCTGCTCCGGATTCTCATATTCAGATTAAATCCTTTTTCTTGTGCTGCCCTGGACACAGGTCCTTCCTGCGCGTTGATGAGTCCTTGATGGGGCTGTGTCTGCTTCGCATTGAGGTGTAATTCCTTACGGAACAGAAGTTTTGGAATGTAGTCTTTCCCGGTGGAGGTGATCAGCTGTCTGATAGTGGTAGTACTTGATCTTCCCCCGTTGAGCTAGGTTTGTTGACATGCTAATTAAGGCATTTGTCTAGGGCTCCAGGTGCGGTGGCAGTGGCTGCAAAGTTTTCTTTATTTATTCTATACAACTTTTTATATATAAACACGAATTAAAACAACATATATCACAGGTCTGTTATCCAGAAGTGCACAGACTTCCTCCAAGCGCCGCTCCACACTGTGCAGAGCAATCACCCACCCACCTCATTTCACTGACCTGAGTAAAAACAGCATTTTAACAAGATAAATCCTGAGGGACTCGTTCAGGGGGTATCGCACTAAATGACCTGAGAGGGCTATGGCCCGGTGAGGGCCCAGCATGCGGAGAAGGACAGAAGCCACCCCCCACCCTGTGCCCTGGGATACCTGCGGCCGCCCCAGAACGCCCTGAGCCCCGCGGGGCCGAGCCCCAGCCTCCGCCGCACCACCGCCCTGAGCGCCGCCATGGTGAGGGCGCGCCGGGCGCCTTCCCGCGGCCACTGCTGATGACGCACTTCCTGCCGCGCCCCGCAGAGCCTCATGGGAAATGTAGTCCGTCCCCTCAAGCCAGCCCCTCGCTGGGAAACGGAATGCGTGAAAATTTCCGTAGGAGAAGACCTTCTTCTATGTTTGGTCATCGTGGGCTTTCAAGCCTTCTCGACAAGAAGGGAGATTTTGCCCATGTAACAGAAAGTAGCCAACAAGTTCTAAGTGATTGGAAAGGCAAATACTCGTTGGCTGAATTGCTGCAGTAAGGTCTTGAAAGCTTCAGTGACCTCAGACCCAGGGCAGGTTAGCAAGGCTTGGGAAGAAGGATGTACCCCTGACGGTGGACACAAAGAATGCAGAATTGATGGGCACCAGGCCATTTGGCAGAACCCTGGTGAAAGGGAACAAACTAACAAAGCCAACCCATCAACTGTGCTGAATCAGCTCTGGCTGGGTAAAAGATAATTCCAGCAGGGGCAGATCAAGGCCATCGACTCACGGGCAGCAATTCAAGAAACCACTGACTAAAGAGAAGAACTGAGCATGCAGACTAAATAGCATGAGAAGCAAGAGGATCATTAACCAACACCAGACAGACTACTAATTATTGTTAAAACTAGGTAACTTGTAGTCAATGAATATTAAATCCTTTGTTTCCTAAAATAACTAAATAAGGGGGGAAATATGGTAAAAATCGAGGTGCTGATGGTGGCTTGTTTATAAGAGGGAGCAGGACTTACAACACAGGTAGTGACAGCACAAGAGGGGACAATTTTAAACTAAAAAAGGGAAGAGTAAATATTTGGAGTAAATTATTTACTGTGAGGGCAGTGAGACCTTAACACAGGCTGCCCAGAGAAGCTGGGAATGCACCATTCCTGGAAATGTTCAAGGCCAGATTTGGACAGGGCTCAGAGCAATCTGGTCTCGTGGAAGCTGTCCCTGCCCATGCCAGGGAGGTTGGAAAAAAACCCGATTTTTAAGGTCCTTTCTAATACAAATGATTCTGAGATTGATCAGAGTATCAGTAGGATGCTGCTCATCCAGAGCAGAGGTTTCACTGATCTCAGGTGTGTGGTGGCCCAGAGGACCACAGCTGAAGCAGGAAAGAAGTATTATTCCTGAAGCTAGCACCCGCCTCTGGAGTGTTTTTTAGCAAATCACTTGCTCTTCATTCATTGTCAGGAGAGACTAAATGCAAACTTTAATTATGCAGTGACTGGATCCACATGAAGGATTTTAGCTGTTTGTTTATTGCCTGTGTGACACACTGGTTACTAACACAAAGGCCACGAGGAGGGGATTTTGCCTGTTTTCCGTGTATTTGTTGGCAGGAGCAGTGAGTGCCAGTGGCCAGGAGGAGCAGCCAACAGAGAGAGGCGACCCAGAAAAAATGCCTGGCCCTGGCTATTTAGGGGGCTGTCCAGGGCCTCATGAGTTGGTTGGTGTAACTTGTAGCCAGGCAAATATTCTTACATAACGTTAGGCTTGCTGTTTTTGCCTTTTTTTCATGACAATCATCTGACTTCAGCTAACAAAGCTTACGCCTTTAACAGGGACACAGCAACTTTGCCAATCATCGGTCTGCAACGTCAGCCTCATTATTCAGGCTACACAACAGGTAGACCAAGATGCCTTCATGCGTGCTTTGTGTTAATTATTGTGGAAAACAGCACTGTAAAGGTGATTTGTAAGGACAGTCTTTGCACAGCGTGCAGCTCTAACACAGTGTGTAGCAGCCAACGATGGTTCTCCTGAGACCAGAGATGCTTCTGAAGGTCGTGGTATTTCTGTGGCCTAATTCCCGAATTTGCTGTGTACATATCCAAAGCTGTGTCACTATTGGGTTATCTCCCTTTGATATCCTCAGAGTTTCCTGAGCTCACCAGCTGTAACATTTTGTTACTCAGTCTTTGCAAGGACTACCAAAACCCACAGATACGTGAAAGATACTGTAAAGTTTACACAAAACATAAAGAATTGTGAAGTACAGATTTGTTTTCAATTACTGTTTTATTGACATGATTGAATAACACATTCAGGTTTTATAATTCAGGATTTTGGCTGCAAAATGTGGTAATGGGCAGGGGTAGCTATTGAATTGCTAGGGAACTACAGAATCTGCCTGCTATTCCAGGGGCTGAGTTTCAGACTAAGGGATGGTGGGCTCATGATTCATTGGCAGGTGTTGTTTGTTGTTTAGAAATAATTCCCTTTCTTGGAATGTGCAAATGAAAAAAAGAATATCCCCTTGGTAAATTGTGGGAGTGAAGGGTGGAGAGGAAGCTAAGCCATTCTATCTCCAGTTTGGTGTAGGGTAAGGGAAATTAGATTTCTATGTTTTTCTTTCATTTCTGAACATCTTCCACTGTATGAGAAGAGACAGGAGGAAGGAAGGCTCCTGCGATTTCAGTAGGTGTAGCTGGCAGTGAACAGTGACTGCGTGGCAGCTGCATCAGTCTTCCCAGACGTGACATACTGTCCCCTGCAAGCCAAACTGTTAATCTGAAAAAGAGGGGGAAAAAAAAAATGGGGTGAGGGGGGAAACAATCAGCATGGAGTAAGAAAGGCAGAAGTGTAAAGAAGTAAAGAGCAACCAGAGGAGTAACCAAACAAGGCAGAAATAACAGAGTGACTCCCCTGGTAAACTTGAAGTGCCAGGAGGGGTGGGATGAAGAGCAGCCTTGAGAAGGTGACAACATGTGTCCCTTCATGGAGAGCACCTCTTCTCTGTGCTGGGGGAAGCCTCATACCTGTGCCCGCTTGCGGAAGGCCTCTTGAGCAGCTTTCTTGTTCTCATTCTTGCCCAACCATGCAGCCAGAGCAGAGGCTTGCAGGGCTCTCCCGTAGGAGAAGGTCAGTTTCCAAGGCTTAGGCAGAGGGGACTGATTCATGGCATTCAGGTTGAGAGAAGCCTCCTCTTCACTCTGACCTCCAGACAGGAAGCAGATTCCTGCAAGGAAGAGGTTTTGAGGCTTAGAAATTGAGTGTTCCAGCCACCTCGATACCTGACCTTGACTTGCCAGAGGAGCAGGCATGTCAGAGGTGGGAGAGAGAGTAGGAATACAGATATAGGAAAGGATCAGGAATCACCAGGAACAGCAGCAGGGACAGTGCGGAGGAGAGTAGTGACTGTTGCGACAGCTACGTCCTGAGGGGTGTACTTCTTGGTGCAGGAATGCCCAGCTGTCACCATGTTGGGTTTCAGCAGTGTTCCCTCCAGGTACACGTGGTGATCATTCAAAGCCTTGTAGACAGCAGCCAGAACCTGAAAACAGGAGGATTTAATGCACAGCTCTGCTCAGATCTTCATCTCAGCCTGCTGTGGAAAGACAGCTTGTTCTTTGGTACTGTAGCAAGATCAAATTGAATTTTGCTTTCTCATGAAATTTATCTCCAGGATTGCAATTGTGGAGACCCCACTGCTTTTGAGATGACCAGGATACAATTCTTCATATTTAAGGGATTTGTCCCTGAGGAGATTGAGGTAATTTGGTTTGGTCCTGATATGTCTTTTTTGATTGAGAATGCCTCTATTATCATTGAAGCAAAAATCCTAAAGCATAGAAAATACTCTTGGATTTCTTATTAGTTTGCCATGTGTCTAGGAGGAGCTCATTTTTGTGACTTAGGAAGGACAATTTTTGTCAAATCTATTTGGGATCTGTGAGCACAAACTGCATAAAGTTTAGCTGCTGATTTTGAGGGGGGGCACAGAGGAAGGAATCTCTTCTTACCTTCTCTGTGACGTACTGACAGCGCTGGAGGTCATGGTCTCCATCAGGCAGGACTTCTGGCTCCACGATGGGCACCAAGCCATTCTAGGAAAAGAAAGAAGGGGATTCTTTAAAGCTATGAAAGTAAAACTTGTTCTTGTTTGCCCTGATTTTGGTGGTATTCCTTTGTGCTGTGTGCCCTTCCTCCTTTTAGTTTCCCAAAACCCTTGCAGGGATTCTCTTTTCAAGCTACCTAGTATGCTATCACAGGGAACAGGGAGAAAGGGCAGCAGCATCTCAGGAGAGGTTGCTGGAGGAGAGGTACCTGCTGGCAGATGCTGGCATAGCGTGCCAATGCGTTGGCATTCTCCTGGATAGCCAGTTGAGAGGGTGTTGTGCTGGTGATTTTCAGCACTGCACGCCACTTGCCGAAGTCAACACCATCTTTCTTGTACTGAGCACAGCGTTCAGCCAGCCCATCCAGCCCTGCAGAGGGAGAACTTCACTGAGAGCTGCTCTTCAGCACGGAACTCTGGAAAGTTCTGTGACTCCAGCCAAGCTGCGTCTCAGGTGAGTCACCCCTATGGGTTTTGCTGCATGGGCTATAGCTTAGGCTCCTTAAATCTCTCCTACCTTGGATGGTGGTTTCTCCATTTGTTCCTGCTAGAGGTGCTGTGCCTTTATCCAGCTGCGGAAGAAAACAGGAATGGTTACAGAAAAGTGGGAATTGGTCTAATTCTTACCTTCTTACCTATGTCTAGTTTGCCTTTGAAGGCTAACTGTTAGTAATGTGTGCACCTTAACATGCTCAGGGTGCAAAGGAAGAAAATGTTGGAGCAAAGGGGAAGCAAAAGGAGTGAACTGGGTGAGAGAAGGGGCAGTGTGTATATAGATGCCTGCAGGGAATGGCCTCAAGAACTCTGTCAGATGTGGAAAGAATTAGATTTAGGTTTCTGCTTGGAGAGACTTATTTGCAGTGATGGTGAGTAGATGGGAGTTGGTGTATGAAAAAAATCATCTAGTGCAAATGTGTCTCCAGTTAGTTGCTCAAAAGCAATGCAGGGAATTTTAAAGCTGAGAACAAAAATATGATGGGGATGGGGAGGGGAAGGGGTGGGAGCAGTGTTTTTCAGGAGAGAATGCAGCCCCAAATATAATTTTCTCTGGAATGTGGTTTGGATTATGGTGCCAGTCTGGCACATACAGATACTCACCTTAATTCCCACCACAATGCCTTTTTCCTTGATGAGTGTTGGGAATGGCTTTCCATTGCTGTCCTTCTGATAGAGGGTCTCATGGAAAAGGATCACTCCCCCAATGCTCTGGTTGATGGAAGTGTCCGAAGAGAAGAGTATCTCTCTAAAAGCTCGGCGGTTCTCCTCCGTGTTCTCTACATTGATCCGCTGCAGCCTGTTCCCCATGGTACCTAGTGAGGTGGACAAAGACCAGACAGAGAGGTTCTAGGCTTGGCTGGCCTTCTGGTCCCAATAAGTAGTAATGAACTGGGGCTTCAGAGGTCCCCTTCTCAACCCATAGTTTGTAAGTTTTTGTTGTAGCTGCAGCCCTGCCTGGCTGAATTGTTTCTGCTCAGACAATAGTTTCTAAGTGGTTTTGATCTACTCCACTGATTTCAAATATGAAGCAAAATTAAAAGGAGAAAACTTCTGGCATGCTGTTAACTGATTGATGTCCCGAACTTACCCACTGATTCATCTGCAGCTAGGATCCCCTTTCCTGAAGCCACAATCCGCTGAGCTATGTCTGCAAGAGCTTTCTTCTGCTCTGGAGACAGCGCTGGGAACTGGTGGGTCATGTTGACTTAGCTGTGGAAGAGAACTACCGTTACACATAATTACAACTACTTCTGGGGGCGACTGTGATCCATTTACACCAAATGGGTGTTTCCTCTGCAGGGCTCTTGGTGCTTGTCTAGTCCGTGTTCTCATAGGCAATACAACCAGAAATCCATTTGAGTTCTTCTAGGCTTGGTGTGTCTGGAAAAACTACAGAGACACGCAGGGCATGCATCCTGCCACATCCTTCTAGAACCTAAGTGGGAAAGACTCTACATTTTTCCTGGATTTGCTCAGAAAATAAAGGAAGGGCAGTCTGTTACAAAAACATGCACTAAGTAACAAGTAAGCAAATTGCTGATTCTGCAGACTTCTTGATTCCTGGCAGCAGAATGCCAGTTATTCCATTGCTTACCTTTACACATTTCCTAACACTGCTCCTCTTCTATTTCCTGCCTTTGTTTGGCAATATTTGCTGCTGTGTCTGGTTGACTTTCCATCCCCAAATTTTTGCCTGAGTTTGTAATTCTCCCTGTGGCTGCTTTCAGAACTGCAGTGCATGGCTTCCTCTACAGAAGATACGGGGTCTTAGGAGAATTACCCTCATTTCTATCTTTTTAGCTGTGGTAGAGGGTTACCTGATGCAACTACTGAGTGCCTGAAATCTGGGTTTTGTCTTGATACAAAAAAATTCCTGATATTATTAAAATTTTGGTTATATGGCCTTAAATTACAGTTTCTCTGGTCATCTGAATAGTCCAAGTTACTTTTATGAGTGTATAGACCTGTAAGTCTGAAACAGAAAAATCTCTCCCTTCAGTTTATCATATGTGATAGCTAAGGCAACACCTGTGTTTTTATCGATGGGTGGTAAATACAGAAGGTAATTGATTAAAAATAACATGAAAGATCTCAAATATTATGTTTTCCTCCAAAAGGGCAAACCTCTGGACACTGTTTGTATTTTCTAGTCCCAAACTGCCTGAGAGAGGGGTGAGAACATGCCATTTCCCATTTCATCAGAGATGGCAAGAAAATATTTCTCTCTATATAAGCAGGTAGGCAGTCAAGTCTAACTTCTTATTTCTCTGCACACAGATGCTGTATTGCCAGGGAATCCTTTTCTTATCCTTCTTTCTGAAAGGCATAATGAGGAGAAATAATAAAGAGTCTGTCTGCTACTCATGGCAGGGCACAGAGTTCTATGTAGCATGTGAAATGGTGCCAAGATTTTCTGGCTACAATGCCATCAGAGTATGGTAACAGCTGTAAATTCATGTCCCTGATTTATAGCTGAAGGTACTTTGGTACTGGCACTGATATCCTGCAAGCATTGTCTGCCAGTGCACACTAATCAGATGCAGTGTCCAGATGTCTGCTTTACCTCTTTTCAAGCTGAACCTGGAATTTTTCACGTGCAGCTACCACAGAGTCATTTTGGGTTTAGAGGGAAGATGAAGTAGTGCAGGATGAAGACTTAGTCAAATTAGGGAGAGTTCCCTGCTTTTCCAAGGGCTGAAACGCCTCCTTGCTGTGGTCCTGGTGAAATAGGCTTAGCTGAACCCCTCTCTCAGTATGCCAGCCTGTGGCCAGAACTCTGGGAACCATCATTCTACTGTGATGATCACAGCTACATCACTCCCAGCTCTTGGCCTTTACAGCTCACTCAGAAGAATTTGAAAATCTGTGGTTTATGCTGCATAGCTACTTAAGTTCACCTACAATTCTTCTTACCTCTAACCTGCTTTCTGTGTTGGATGTGTCTTAAAAAAGAGGAAACTGGCTTGTTATTATGATTATTTTGGTGATGAGCACCTCAGTTAAAGCCACACTACTATTAAATAAGTTGTTATGCAAAATTATAAGGAATCACTCCAGTAGTTCAGAATCTCTGTAGAGAAGACTGGAAAATTGTGCTCTGGGAAGAGTATGATCTTGTTCATGGTCAGAGCTATTGAACTGCTAAATCAGGGGTAGGATTTTAGAGTTGCAGTTTGGAGCTGTGTTACAGCATCAGGAGGTGTATCCACCTAATGATGGGTACACTTCCTTTCCAGCAATTCAATAAACAGTGAGACTAATGTCTGCTTTATCTTACTTGTTCCCTGTGTTGGCCTAAAGATAACACGGAGACACTTATCACTCAAAACCAGCCTGGAAAGCAAATTTTCAAAATATGGAAGTATGAGTTTTCAGTGAATAATGCTGTTCCAAGTGAGTACTCTGAGAGACTGAAACAACAAAGTATAGTTTCAGAGTGATTAATTGGAAGACAACAAATTCTATTTTCTAAGCAAGTATCTCATTGAAGGAGCATTGAAGGAGATTTGGCCAAAGTTTCCTCAAACTGATCTGTAAGGCCACGGTGAGTGGTTCCCAGCTACTCTGCTGAGCTGCAAGGATGAATAAAAGGCATAGTGTTTCTAGCTGAAATAATTAATAAATGGGGGCAAAAGAATGATTGTAAACCTTATAATAGCTCAAAGGTGCAGAATGTTCTAGTACCCTTCATTTAGGATTTTATTTTTCTGTGATTTTTTAGTGAGAAGAATAATTTTTGAGAATCTTCATGTCTGCATTCAGAAAGGGTGTCTCTGCTGCAAGGCTCTTCTCTGAGCAGGGGAGCAGGCAGAAGAGGAGTGGAGGAGTCTTACACTTCAATAACATTTCATGCAGACACCTTGTAAAGAGTAAGCTCTCAGCACATCCTAGAAGCGCTAATGCCCTCTCTTAGAGCTAGATATGTCACTTCACAGGTCCTGAGAAAAAGCAGTTGTGCCCAGGCTGCCAGAGATGCACAGCTCACTTCAGTCTTCCAAGAACAAAGCCTATTGGTCTTAATCCGATTTATCTGTTTAAATTTACAACTTTTCCAGGAAAAAAATAATTCTAATGAATTGTGATCTCAGTAACAGTAACTGGGAGTTGAAACATCACTACGGTATTTCAAGAAGCTTTATTTTTATTTACCCATTTTAGGCTGTGGGCTAAGTCCCATAAGCTCAAATGATTTCCCATTGATTTTACATTGTATGAGTACAATGCATTCTCTTTGTAGTATCTGCTTGCATAATTTTTTTTTAAGTAGAATTTGAAAAAACTCAAAGGAATAAAACTGCACAAACCCGCCAGCTTTGTAGCCAGCTGCCTTATCAGGCTTCAACAGCTCCTTAAGCAAACAAACTTCTTTGTTCAACCCCCACCCTGTGGCCAGAGGAGGTGGGGATGTGGGAACAGGGAACAGCAGAGTTGTAGAAGTAAATACTGTCATGCTGAAATTTTGGGTTTTTCTCAACTACGATAACGAAAGAAGGGCTGAGGGGAAATAGGTGATGGCAGCACAATCACTTGATCCTGACAATATTAATAGTGAGAATCCAAGAGCAGAATCAAGATGAATAGCAGAAGGAACAATGTTACATTTCGCTTCCAAGCATCTGAGAAACTTCATTACATCATTGATGTCTTTTCTATCTAAGAACCTCATGTGACTCGTACCTTCTAATCTTATATAAAATCTCACCTGAGTCACAGTTTGCAGATGAGAAAAGACTGGATCAGAATCTCTAAGTTTTTCTCTTGGGTCTCTTCGCTGCCTTCTTTTGTAAAATTGCTTAAAAAAGCACAGGACCAAAGTTTTGAAGTACAGTTTGTATCCCACACATGTGGCTTTTTCCTGTTCAATTATTAGTAAACACAGCCCTTCAACAGTCTGACAGTCAGCAATACAAACTCTGCACACAAGAGATTTGCTTCCAAAGAACAGGATTTGAAGAAGCAGCAGCTGAATACATAAACAGATAAATATGGTGGGACAATGAAAAGTATTCCAAAATTTAACCTACTGCATATAGGCACAGTGTTGGCCTGGCAGAATTTACCTCTCTTTCACACTTGTATGTTTAGAGGAGGCAGACATAATGACTTAGGCACCTTATAGTGGATATCTGTGGTTACTGACCTCACTTCTCTGTGGAGCTACATTAAAAAGCTGTTTCTAAATACATCTGGTTCCTTGGGCATGGGGGAAACAGATGGGTATGAACGGCTGGGCAAGCCTGGACCCATCCTGCTGACAGAGCACATTCTTATCTAGGTGGCAGAAGACAGACAGCTGGCAGGACTATTTGATATGCCTGATTGATGGGCAGCCATCCAGAGGAGCCTGGGCATGGAGGGGAAGAGGGCAATAGGAGCACCATGCAGTCTGGCCAAGACAGATGCCCAGACATTGCCTGGGGTGCAGAACCCTGGCAGCCATTCCCCCAGGACTAGTGGGATGAGGGAACAGCTCTTCAGGGAAGGCCTAAGGCTTTGTGAGCCAGCGGGCTGAACAGGGGCCAGCAGCAAGGGCCCAAGCATCCTGGGTGAGCAGGGTCCAGCCTGGAGAGCCAGGGGAAGAGACGGGTTATCCCCATTTGCTCAGCACTCTGCAGTTAACATCTGGGTACTGCATCCAGTGTTGGGCCCCTGCAGTACAGGAAAAACACTGCCAGACTGTAGTGAGCTAGTTCAACAGATGCCACCAGGAAGGTCAGTGGCGCAGCACTTGCTCTATCAGAAGTCTGCAGAGCTGGGTCTCATTCAGCCTCAAGCAGTGGTGGCTTCAGGGGCACCTCTTAGCAGTCCTCAGTATCTACGGAGTGTGATCAAAGAGGCCGAGTTGGGCTTTTCAAAGCTACTGTGATGGGACAGTGAGACAACAGGCACAAGCTGAAACAAGGAGATTGAGACTGGATGTGAAGAATGTTTTTTTCACTGTTAGGACAGCCAAGCAATGTAAGATATTGACAAAAAAGGCTGCAGTGTCTCCATCCTCGGAGGTTGCCAAGACCCACCTGAATAAACCCTGAGCACCTTGGTCTGACCTCTTGTCTAACCCTGCTTTGGGCAAGGGGTGGTTGGACTGCAGACCTCCTGTGTCCCTTTCAGCCTGAATTACCCTGTGTCTTTCTGTGAGTACCAGTTTTAAGGAGTCAGGGTGGAAATGGTGTCTCTTGTACATATGAAAGTGCTCTCAGGAAGGACCAGAATGTTTCTCCCATCATCTTTGCACTGAGATGAAGGGTTTGAGTTAGCAAAATAGTTCATTTCTAGAGTCTAAAAAGTTTAAAGGGTATGGGACAAAAAGTGATACTCATACTTCTGTCAACTAGAAAAAGCAGTGGATATTTTTGATTGACATGCTAATGCCACCATCTCCATAGGTGCTTTGGGGCATATATGATTGTAAATTGCTTGGTTGTTTTTTGCTCTTTGAGGTTTTTTACCGTCCTTATGTTCTTGTCTAGAGATCTTGATTCAACATCCTGTCCCAGGTAAAACTGCAGATCTGAAGTTCCCTGTGCTGATTCCCATGTTAGCCTCAGAGCTGTACTCAAGCTCTGAGCAAATGTATCCCTATTTCATTTACCTAGCAACTATGAAAGGAGGTTATGCTTAGAGACCTGTCCTCTGCAGTCAGTACAGACCACTCAGAATGGCTAGATTTGGCTGAGGCGGCAGGAAGATGGTTGCTTGGAAGCAACTGTTATTAGGGAAAAGCTACTTCTCTTTCAGGGCTGGACTTGTCTCAGGGAAGGTAAAAAACTCCTGATAGACTTGCATGAGAATTCAAGTCTTGTATTGCCAGCAGGGGAGGCTGAGGAAAAGGGTGGTGAGAGTCTCAGATGGGCTAAATAGTTTTGGGTAAACACATGGGATAATTAAATGATGGAGGATCACAAACTCAGTGAGTATTTGAGTTGGTCAAGCAATTTCCTGAAGCTGGCTATTCACAGCTTGAAAGGTTACGGCCTAGAGATACAAGAACAGGCTTTGTTTTCCTGCACTGCAGACCTTATAACACCTTGTCAAATAATCTTATCTGCACCACTACACTAATGCTTCAGAAGACGCTGCACAGCAAACACACATAATTGCATTTCTGGCAGCACTGATGTTTGTTGCCTTCTCCAGTCAGTCTCTGTTCTCCTTGCAAAACAGAAATTTATGTACACCGCAAACAAAAACAAACATGAAACAAAGCGACAAAAAGCAATGCAGGTATGTTACTGGACATATGTATCATATGTTACTGTCCCTTTAGGCAGAGGATTCACTCACTCACTCACTCACTCACTCACTCACTCACTCACTCACTCCAGGAGTTCTGTGGCTAAACTAAGTTAGAAAGCCAGTGTTAGTAGTAAATGGATAACTTTAGAAGACTCCTGCAGAATGGCTGAGTTTTTATTTCTCAAAACCTACAACAACTTTCCAAGCCCACTGTAGATAAGCATACCAGGTCTCAGCTTTTGATATATGTACCAGCTTTATAGTTTAGAAATTAAATTATTATACTTACTTGTTTGTGGGCAGTGTCTCCGCTGCTACAAGCTTCTGGTGAGGCGTTTGCAGGCAAAGAGACCGAGTCCTTCTAATCACTAACTTTTATAAAATTCTTGGTGGGGCTTTCCCCCCCCCTCACTACTCCTTCATCATCTCTCCTCCCCCGCAGGCTGTCCAGGGAGGTGTCACTGCTCAAGGTCGGTCACTGGCTATCAGACCACCACCAAACACCTCCAATGGGACCTGGTCATGCTCCTGCTGTTCCTCCCCTTTCCCCTCCCCTGTGTATATAAGGCATTCATGCAGTAAAACTGAGATGTTTTCCAGTTATTTCAAATTATTCCTCCTCTTTCTAAAACAAACCAAAAAGAACTACAAGAGAAGCCATGGAAATTGCTTACAGGTACCTTGGGCACAACTTCACAATTTAGGGTTAGATCTTCTGAAAGTTTATGCTTAGGAAACTGCAGGAAGAAAGAGCAGAAAACAAAATGCAGAAACAATGCAACAGATCCTTAACTGGCATGAGTTAATATCATTCCCGTGGCTTCCTAAGTGTAACTCTGCTTTTCCTCACTGGAAAGTCTAGCATGGAAACATATTTTCCTTTTCCAGTTGGTATATGGAAAGATAAAATGTGATGCTACAGTATCAGGTTTAATGAAAGAGCAAGTTCTGATATCTGATGTTCTGATCAGTTCTGGTGTTCTGATGTACCTGTGAAATTAATGGCTGACAGACCACACATGCCCACCCTGAGATGTACAGCTGCAAGCCAGATTTTCCCCCCAAATCCCATTGAGATGCCCACTCATATTGCAGTGACATGCAAACTTCTCTGGTGCTTAGCAGAATTTTTCTGTGAAAAATACTGATCCTGTATAAATGGTGTATCAGCATTGCAGTTTATGTGAATCCACTCTACAATCATACACCAAGTCTAGGCCTGTAGATTTGATTATTTACTTCATTTTCTTTCTCCCCATCCTGCAGGCCAGTATTCCTGGAGGGAAGTATAGCACAAGGACTGTTGGACAAACATCATACCCTCAGGAACAACACCCTCTGCAACCTTGGACATTGGCACATTTTTGCCACGGAGACCCAATGTTTGCCAGAAGAATGACGTAGTTTCTCCATTTGTTTGGCTCCTGCAGTGACCCCTTTGGCCTTTACATGGACAGGTGAGACACCTGATTTCTCTCTCCACAACAGTGTCTTCCTTAGGGCACTTCCTCCTTGAGCCTCTTTTGTGAAGCTGCATGCCAAGGGCAGTACTTGTAGGAAACATGAAGAACCTGCCAGCCAGACAGTGAGCAGAGAAACCTCTGAAGGATCTGACAGTGCAGTCCATTTGAAGGCCCTGTGCTTGCATGCCTCTGTTTTCTTCCATGTTGCCCTTCCTGATCCATTCTTTTTTTGCTGAAGGCAGCTGTGGCACATAACATGGACATAAAACCTTTCCTGATTTACAGTGTTTGCTTTACATTCCATTTCTCCCATCTTAGCAGAGAGACAAACCCCATGGTGTATTAAAGTTTCTCCACCACAAAAAGGGCATCTAATAGAGATTACAATATCTTTTAATTAAATACCTTATCTAAGATCCTCTTCAGACCAAGAAGGTGTCATAATGGTGGTCTTCTTCACAGTCAGAGTTTGTTGTTCCTGGTTTGGCTAGAAGCTGACACAGGAAGGAAGTTCTTGGAAGTGTTTTATTCCCGGTCTCATCTGTGATATGGTCAAACAGCCTACTAGTGAAAATCTGTGGGAGACTTCTTGAAAAGAAGCAGTGTAAGACATTTAGGTATGACTTTAATAATCCCCACCTTGCATTCTTAACTCTTTAGAAGTATATAGAAGTATTTCCAGATGGATAATTGCTGGTGTGTGCCTTTCCAGGCCTTCTAACCCTTCGATCCAGCTCTCCAAGGATAGGATTACAGGTCCTGGCAGAAATTTTGAGGACAGAGGAGATAAAAAGGTGAATGGACAAGATGCTTAATTTTTTTCACTTAATTTAGGAATGGGAGCCTTTTCAGGAAAGAGTATGGAATGAGCAGTCATAGTAGATGATGTCATTGTAGGGTGTTATGCAGACCCATCACACTGACCATACTTTGCAGAAATTACAGTGATATTAAAATTATTCTGGAAAAGAGTACATACTTCCATCACACGTAAGCATGCTTTGGCTGTACTTATGCCTCTTACAATGAGATTATATTAGTATCGTTTCTTAAATAATAGTAAGAGGGAAAAGCTTGCATCATGAGTGGTATGCAGTGTTCTTGCATTTACCAAACAACTAACCTGGCCCATGAAAAGTACCACATCACTGCCTGGACTAAGTATTCCATGGCAAATTTGGTGTATTATCCAAGCTGTAATTCTGTGTCATCGAGGTAGTGTTTGAATTCACATCTTTCCAGTAGAAATGAAGGCAGGGCTGCCAGTGGGAGTTCAGTTTCAAGACAGAACCATTCTTCCTTTGCATCCCTGGGGTGCCTCATCCCCCTCTGCCTCTGGCATGGGAAAGAAGACATAGGACAAAGATCCCAGACAAGGATAAAGATAGGGTGAAAAAGAAGGGAGGTCAGTTGCACTAAAGAACAACTATTCTCAGTTTTTTGTATTCTTAAAAATGGTTATACAGACTATTGCAGTGATTGCTGATAAACTTCTTCATTGAAGAGTATAATCGTTTATTAGAGAAAGGATTACTAGCTGTTTTTGAGTTTTGGATGTCTGAGAATTGACTACTTAAATACATATCTATCTAAATACAATGACCACGGATTTTCTGCACAGATTATGAATTTTTTATGTCTTCATGAGAGAGCTGATATAAATAGTGTTGCAATATAAAAAACTTTACACCTGTGTTTGAAACATCACTGCAAACAAGATGCATGACTAGTTACAGAGCTTAAATGTTCATTGTTGTGCCTTTGATAGCATAGAAACAGAAAATGTATCTATAAAAGAGATTGCTTAGGTTAAAACACAAGAAATGTGTCAGAGCAAAAGTGAATGTTCTATTTGAATGACTTGGAGATTTTTTTGGTGTCAACTTTTTCATCTGAAATTCCCATACAAAAGTTGACAGAAGTATGCATTTAAATGTATTAAGGACCATTGAAAACTGTATTCACATGTGACATGGGTTATTATTTAGGTCTTAATTTGTGAGTTTGTGAGTTAATTTAATTGGTGTCTGTTATGCCCAGCCTTGCTGTCAAAGGATCTGACAGTTTTAGGGGAAGTCTTGCCGGATAAAATATATTAAAATCAACAGAAAGCCTGTTTTGAAGACAACAGATAAAAATATTTTAATTGCTTATGATTTTCCAGTTTGTGATTTTTATTGTCTGTTTCTAGCAGTATAATTCTGGTAATTTTTTGCCTTTAACGATTCAAATGAACTAGCATTAAAAAAAAAGTGAGTGGGAAGAGAAATAAATTGTAGTACACTTCAGAAAGAATGATGAAAAAGAAATGGATGAAGCAACTTCAGATATTATGTGGTTTCGACAAGAAAAATTAAAAATGTACGGCTTCTCTCTCCACTAAAGTAAATTAAAGACTATTTTTGGATGTGGACAGACATGTAAAATGGATTGAAATGGAATGGAAAAAAACAGTGAGAGTTGGAAGGATTTCCAAGAATAATATGCATCCACATGAAAAACACCTGGCTCTGTTGCTCCATGAGGCTGCTGCCTGCGTGATGGGGTTGAAGTCTAATCTGAGCAGGCTCGAGCAGAGTGGAGTCTGCCTCTCACCTACCTCTCCACACCGTGCTGGATGTTTCCTGTTTTCTGTACTCTGCAGTCTTGCTCAACCATCTCAAAGTCCAGCTTGTTCATCCCTATCTAATCAGAAGTATTGTTTATTAAGTGGTTTGTTTTCCCCAGTCACTCACAGCCCTCAGCCCCACTGTAAAGATCTTGGCTGTTTAACCCCACTGGAAGAAACGCCCCTGTATTTTTGGCTCCACAGCAGAGTCTGCAGACAAATACATTCTGGGGACTGGCGGGTGTTGGTCAGAACAGACTCAGACCACCAAGGAGATTGCACAAGGGTTTGCTTTGCTCTGCATTCTGTGAAACTTAAAGCTGGGCTGCAACAAACATCATGACTTGGAATGAAAAACAGGCAAGCACGCAACACTGCTGTTATCAAAACACAGATATTTGCACTAATTTCAATAGTGGGTATAGCAAACAAGGATACAACTTTAAATCGAGCTGCCTGTGGCAAGTTTTCCAGGCTGTGAGAAACAGCTGTAACAGGACACGAAGGTAAATGCTGTAATGACACTGCTCTCTGTGCCTTTCTGTTGACATTTTGTTTTTAAACAAAGCAAGAAGGCAAACACCTGGCTTCTATAAAAGGGAGACATTTAACTCTTTATTATCTGTTTATCTGAGTAGTACATGGTCCCCATAAAAAGCATAATTAGGTGCTGCATCTTAATCTTTGCATTAACTTTGCAAAATACAAACCACAACAGATGTCTGAACTGGACCGGCTTACTGACAGGACCAGTTGTAGATGTGGTTTCTGTCCAGGAACACTGGACACCAAGGCAGAAATTCTCAGAGAAAATAGGTGCAGCTGCCCAGGGGCTTACAAACAGAACAATAAAATCTAACCCTTCATCAACATTTAAAAATCACTATTGCTCTACAGCTGGGAAAGTGGCATTCCTAGCTTGCCTTGAAGAACAAAGTCATGAGAAGGGACACTGATGTTGCTGCCTATAGAGTACATGGATAAACTGGCTAATGGGTTGGATTCTCCCAGAGTTGTCAGGACAGGTAATCAGTGGAAATGAAGTTACTCCAGAATGGAGACCTGCAGTGAAGAAGCGCAACCACAGAGTATCTAATTCTATATGCATTTTTGGCAGGTGTGTGTTTTACTGGATATTATTCAGAGCCACATGTTGGGCCCTGCCATCTGCTGAATTTGGATACGATGTCTGTAAAGCTGGTGCTAAAATACACAAAATTAAACTCTGGCTTTGGGAGAGAAACTGCCAGTGCCTTTGTGACTACAACTCTCACACACAGAAAATTACCTTCTTTATTTTGTGAAAATGTACCTTCTTTATACAAAAGTAAGCCAAAGTTAAATTCCACTATTCAGAGATTGATTTTACTCAGGTCCTTGTTAAAATGCCGATTTGGGTTGGAAAAGGGCCTGAGAAACCTGGTCTAATCAGACCTGCTTTGAGTGGGGATTCAATCAAAATTATAACAACTGTGCCAATGCATGAACATGAGAGTATCTTTCTTTGTCAGATATGGTAAGGAAAGGTGGGTCTGCCAATCAGGAAAACAAACAGACACAGAAAGAAGAGAATATTAGCAGAGTTTTTATAGAAAGGTTGTTTATTTTGTAGCAAGTTTGCTTGTAAATAACTTTAAAACACAAACAAACAAAACCAAACAACAAACCAAAAAACAAAGCAACCAAAAAAAAAAAAACCCAACCAAATAACCACCAAAACAATTTAGCCTGTATCCAGACAAATTGCTGCTGAAATACCCAATCTGATGATTCACAGCTTCTCATCACAGGAAAGAAGGCTCTCCTCTTCTCTATTCAGATGGAGTGCCTTCTCTCTAAGACTTTGATGCATGCTGGAGTTAAAAAATCCTCTCGGGCTTCTAATCTAGTAGAGACCTGTCAGTTTATCCCCTGTGTTCTGCTGGCATCCTGCTTATGTTGGACATGCTTTGGAAACAAATGCAGTTTTTGTTTAAGTCAATAATTCCCCCTGAATTGTCCTAGACAATAAAGCCTTGCGTCCTGCTGATGGCCCATCGAGAAAGACTCCGCTTGCGCAAGCAGCAGCTGCTGCATTGAAGAGCAGTCTCCAAACTATTTGGAACACACCAACAGCCAAGCAAATCTATACTGTTTGTTTCAAAAATAATCATTAAGTTTGTTTTAAAGTCAAAGTAACCAAGCTCTTAAGGCCACATTTCAGGGAGCTAATACCGTGCTTTGAACTTCTTCAGTCTGAGATGGGGCAACTCAGCTCCACTCCCCTCAGAGAAAAGAGAGGGATAAAGCTTTTGGGTGTTTGCATTTTTAGCCTGAACAGCAGAACAAAATCCAACAGGAATTAAGCATTCACACAGCCTGCCATTCTCTGTTCTGAAGTGATTTGCACTTCTCTGTCTTCTAATTTCTAGTAAAACAGGCAGCACAGAAAAGAAAAACAAGATTCAGTCTGCTTCTGGAAGATTGGAAGGCAGAAGCAGGAGCCCTTTCCTGGGATGCCCCATTGGCAGGGTGGGCACTGTGCAAGTACCTGAGTAACTCAGAACAGCTCCCTGCAGGCTCAGTTGAGGTGAAATTGTTGCAGAAGGACATAAAGAATTCATTAACCTGCTTCTTGCACAAAGGAGTTTGTTCTCATCTGGTTTATCTGCAACTCTCACATTGGCAAGTTCAAGTTCTGAGCCCTCTGCACATTGTTTGGTCTTACAATCAAATTCTCTGATCTCTCATGCCATGAAAATTGTCTTGTAGTTTAGAAAAGGTGCCTCAAATTCATGTTCTTAATTTCCAGCTATGAGGCTCAGTGAAATTACTGACCTCCCCTGGACTTTTGGTATGACAAATAAAGTACTACTGGACAAACAGGAGAATAACTTTGAGACAAATGGATAAATCATTTCCCACATCAAAACATTTATTAACTGGATATAGTTAGTTTGTTTCTTTTCTAAGGTTTCTTTCTTTTCCCCTCTTCCTTTTTCCATTCCCTGTCCCATTTATTGTACATGGCTGAGAGATTTTCTTTGCAAGAATGAATATGAATAGAACATCATGAAAAGAACAGGGAACTGTCCTGGATTTGTACAGTACGAAGATAAAAAAGAGAGAAGAGCAAGCCCATTGCACTGAAATATTCACAGCTGAAGAAACAGAAACCAGTTGTATGTACAGGCACTTGGTGGAATAAATATACAGTGACACTCAAATCCTGACGCCCAAACCCCACTGCAGTGAAGCCAGAGGAGAGATCTGCCCACCTGCCACTGTGTGACTACCCTGGCATCTCCAGGGCTTTCAGTAGCTGGGAACAAAATGTGGTTTTGCCTGTGCCATTTTCCTGGTGTCCTCTGCGGAATTGCCTTGCCTTTGGAATGGCATGGAACTCACAACCAGCTTTTACTTACTCTAATTTCCAAGGATGTTCTTAAATTATCCAGCTGATTACTGGAGAGCGAAGCACTGCTGTGATGCTGTTTCTCAGCTAACCTGCACTGTACCTTTGTGTTGTGTAACTGATACCACTGCGCTGACAGAGGGAGGGTTGCCGTTTTCTTTGGTTTCATCTCTCAGGAGTTTTAGGTATTTCTCACCTATAATCAGACGTGTTAAGAGCTTAAGGCATAAGTCACCTGGGAGAGAGCTGGGAGAAGAAAATTCAAAGCAGAGCCCTTCCATTACCAAAAAGAAAAACCCAAACAACTCCCACTGATTAAACTCAACAAAAAATATTTACTTGGTTCATTCCAAAGCAAGGAATAATGTTTTAAAAACAGTTCAACCAAATGCCACCTCTAAGTGAATTTGATTCAAAGCTCAGTAAAGCTAAAGTGGGCTTTTCATAAGATATACCCAATTTTTGTCTGCTTTCATTCAGTATGAGGTCTCTTGTTATGTGCAAGGTTTTATATTTAACTGTGCCCACAGCCCTGGTGCAAAGTACCTATCCCAGCTGCCTAACAACCAGGACACATTGTCACTGGCAGAGCAGCCCCTTGATGTGCTGTGCTATTGTTGCTTGTTCTTGTGAACAACTGTCCTTGTTTCCCGCAGGTATTTTGCTTTCTGCCAGGAGCAGTGAATGAACCTCTCCAGCTGAGCTGTGAATTACAGGTCCAGAATGAACAAGGATCCTGCACAACAACAGCACCTAATCTAATCTTTGCCTCTGTGCTGAGAGAAACTCAAGGTAAATTCATGTTCAATGTCTAAGTTCACTCAGTGGCTGATAAAACCTCTTTTAATGGATCCAGTGCAATGAGTGATGATTGCAACCAACACAGCAATCATTGTATACAATGTGTCTCATGTATCAATGAAAATGTGCATTTGTGACCCATCTGTGCAACACCAGTGGCTGTGATTTTGTTTTCCTATCCCTGCTTTCAGAGGTGACCTTCAGTGAAGCAGAAGAGGTTTTGTTTTTAAGAGTCTGGTTGAAGCAAAAGAAGAGAGAATGATGGAGGTGCAGATAGGGAGACACTAAAGAGACTTCATGAATTTCAAGTACCTAGGCAGAATTTATGAGGAAGTTCCTGCAAACCACTTCTGCTTTTGAAGGGTTTGCTCAAACACACAGCTTTGGAACAGAGACAGGTGAGATATCAGAAGATAGTAAGGAGAAGGAAATAAGGCCTTCCCCTCCTCATTAGCTTGAATTTGAAACATTCACTTTGTCCAGCATTTCTGCTGCCCTAAGGCAAGGATTTTTGTAATCAGCGTTGAGAAGAGTAGGCAGGAAAGCTGTGCATGTTGATGTGAGAGCTTTTCTTTGGGAATTGCTAAGGAGAGTGAGCTGGAATCCTCCACTCCCCTCCCTGGTGGTCCGTGGTGATTAGTTGCAAGTTCATATTAAACAGGGTATCTATGTGCATAAGCTGATTTTTTAAGAAAACTTTTAGAGAGAGTTTTTCTTTGTCTACATGGAGACACAGGATGCCCAGTGCAAGGAGCACAGAATCTGAGTTTGCACACTGTCCCTCTGCCCACGGCAAGTGCCCTGGGAGTTTTAGTGCAGCAAGGCAGAAGCAGCTCACAGCAGTTTCGGGTTGCTCTTCAGTCGGAGGCTGGAGTACATGCCCACGTGCCGCACCAGGTTGGGCTCCAGCACGAAGGCGTTCTCGCCCTTGGTGCGCAGCAGCGAGTAGAGGGCAGTGTCCTTGGCAAAGCCCTGGCGGCAGCGCAGCCCCCGCAGGTATCCCAAGACCCGGCGGGCAGAGGCAGCAGGGAACAGCATGGCAGGGGTGCAGCACTCACTGGCTGGCACCACGTTGTAGAGCGCGGGGTGCAGGCGCCGCAGCTCCAGCCCGTAGTGCCGCCCCACCAGCTCTGCCAGGGCCATGCTGTACAGGGCGAAGAATGCCACCAGGCACCAGCTGGGGCCTGCCCGCCCCACAGCCTGGCAGTACGCACTGGCCAGCACCGGCCCCAGGAACATGCCCAGGCCCAGCCACTCCAGGATCCTCATGGGCTCTGGGTTGAAGTAGTGCTGGAGCCTCTCAGGATGGTACAGCTTGAAGTAGAGAGCGTGTCTGAGGTAGGGCTTGGAGAACCGGGCTGAGATCAGGTGCTGCAAGACAGAAAGTATCTCCTCCTCTGGCACGGCATCATCTTCCACGAGGAGGATGAACTCTGGGTTGTACAGCAGCAGTGACTGCTCGAGGCAGAAGACATAGTCCTGTTTCTCCTTCTCGAACAGGTTCAGGCTGGGGTCAGGTTTCTCTGCAGTTCTGTCACGACTGACCACAGGAAAGAGGCTGCTCAGCAGCCTGACGTCCTGATGGCTGCTGGGGTCTGACTCCACATTACAGAGGAGCATGCGGTACCTCTGGCAATGTGCCCCACACTTCTGGAGGAGGCGGTGGAAGTGGGAGGCCACTTGCAAAACGTAGTGGAAATCATTCCGTCTCTGCACAGTGATAATGGTGATCAGCAGCAAGGGTTGGAAGGAGTCACTGCCAGAGGCATCGGAGGTGTTTGGCATCTGCATCTTCTCAAAGTAATGGAGGGCATCCTGGCCCTCCTGCTGGTTCTGCTCCAGGAACTCCTGGCTCATGGGGTTCAGGTGCCAGCGCTTCAGGTAGAAGTAAGAGTGGAGCAGCCGGTGGCAGACCAAAGGTGCCAGCACACCAAAAGTCACCACAGTCAGGGTGAGGAGATGGATGAAAGGGCTGGACCAACGGCACCACTTCCTACAGAGCTGCCAGGGTCGGTGTAACATAACTGCTGCAGAAGGAGGGCACTCCTGCACTCTGCACTGCTCATGCTCTCAATCCTTCACTCCTAACGCATCCTTCTCCCTGGACTGTAGAACACCACTGGGGCCATTGCTGCCAAACCTGCACAGGTTGTCCAAGCCTAGAAAGGAAGAAAAAAGGATGGTTACTGAAATAGAACTGGCAGAGGATTTAGAAAGCAGGGGACTAGTCTCTGAGTAAGCCAAAATACAATGCCCATGTAGAATCCCTTGTGATGGAGGCATCACAGAATAATCCTGGGGGTTGAGGACAGATGAGCGGAACTTAAGTTTCCAACAAAGGACCCCTAAGGCCTTTTTAGAACACAGGACCTCTGATCTAACCAAGCTCAAAAGGACTTTGTGTGTTTGTTACTGTGCTTCAAACATGTAAAAACAGGCAAGGTGGATGCAGGATGTGTGGAAATCCCTTTCTGTTAAAGGCAAAGAACTCAGGTACCCTTGTCTGGTGACAGTGACATAATATGTTTAGATCACAGCCATGAAGCAAAGCCAGATCTCTCGTATCTTTGTCTAGCACATATCGGAGAGACAAACTTTTACCTCTTTGGAGGCACACATGGTTCCCTCCTGCTGCTTACACACTTCCAAATGTGTTTTTTTTCACTTTCCTCCCCAGTGTGAAGCCGTATAACAGACACTAATTCACTTCACTGAGGGCCTATGTATGCTAAGGGTAATGTCTATGTCTGATTCTCTCAGATATCTCCTCCTCTCTAGACCTTGTGAAATACATGGGCACAGCAACATGAACATGTTGTAATTGAGCCATTGACTCCTACTTCTTATTTAGAAGTATGCAATTTAGAAGTATATGCCTTTAATTTTAAACTGAAGAATTCTCATAAATACAGTAATTTCAAGACTATAAGGCGCACCTTTTTGACTAAAATTTTCCCCCGAACCCGGAAGTGCGCCTTATAGTCCGGTGCGCCTTATATGATGGACAAAGTTCAGAAATTTGCAAACCCAGAAGTGTGAGCTGTGAGCCGCGGGGGGAGCTGGCAGGGCCACAGCTGCCAGGTGGAGGTGGGGCCGCGGGGCTGCCGGGGGCCCATGGCTGCCGGGTTGAGGCGGGGCCTTGGCCAGCAACCACGCGGGGGGAGCTGGGGGCAGATCCTAGGTGCAAAAAAAAAGTGGGCCCTGTAGTCCCGTGCGCCTTATGGTTGTGAAATTACTGTATGTAGTATTTTCTGTATACACGTTCACTTTAAGTAAATACCCACCTTCATAGAAGTTAGATTTTGCCATATCTACTTCTCTGGCTGCCATGAACACCTCAAAATCAGGGCAGTTAGTCTACTCAGATGAATTCTTTCATGTCAGTAGTTTCACTTTTAATTTATTCTCCTATTCCCTCTCCCTGAGTTATTCATGTTCCCCTCATTGAGGAGACTGAAGGTGCGTTGGGTGTTCAGTGCAGAGCTTTTCCAATTTTTAACCTCTGCCTTCAGCAAGTTCTGATCATCAAATGGTGGTTCCAGACCAAAATGTTATTCTTTGTCCTTTTCTGCACTGTCATCTGAAGCAGCCTAAGCAAAGTTGGGTGAATGGAAAAAATCATGTTTTTTCTCCTCTGTCTCAGAAAAATGTATGTTGTTTAAGAAAAGATTTGGAGAACATGAAGCAGTCTGGCTCTGGGGATACTTCAGAACTGCCTTCTTTACTGAGGTCACAGATATGCTGTTTTTACCATTAGGAGAACACTTTCCTCTTGCCATATGTAATGTGACAACTGTCCATGAAAGACCTTTTAACAAGATTAATGTAAAATATACAAGAGTTATTCCAGATATTTCTTAGAGAACAGGCAGTTCATGCTGTGAGATCTCAAACTATCCTTAGATAGACTATGGCATCAGTGTTGTGCTCTCTTAGGGCTCAAGAAAAGAGTTAGAGTAATTAAATTGAGAGCAGATTTACATGCTGATGCATAAGAATCTGCAGTTTCTTCCCATATAGCTTTCTTTTCCTGTCCAGCTACACAAGCCTGTTGCACAAATGCTGCATTGAATTGCATCAGTGAACTTTTTAAAGGCCCTGAAGGCGATGGCTGCCCTTCAGCTGCTGGATCCAAGTCCTGAGGATTCAGGATGTGAAGACCTGAAATCCATCAGATGCAAAGATGTGGCATTTAAATGCATTTATTCATCCAAAATCCTAGACCTTCCAGCTAAGCCTTAAAAGAACACAAACATGCAGAATATATTCCAGCTCACACTGTTGAGCCTTGTCCTGATATAAGCATCATTGTAGGCACTGTCTCTGAGCCAGCCTCCAAACTTGAATGAGGACCACAGTGGGAAAGGGAAATGAAGGAAAACTAGAAGGTAGTTTAGTTCTCATGGAATAAAGTTTACTTTCCATCTTCCAGCTATGCCAAAGCTCTGAGGTACAAAAACTATGAGCTGGCAATGAGATCTTGGGATATATATTGAAGCACTAGTAATAATTCTTTTCTTCATTAATAATTCATGGAGCAACTTGGTCCAGTGAGGGGCATCTGGCAGGGAGGTTGGAACTAGCTATTCTATAAGGACCCTTCCAATAGAAACCATCCTATGATTCTGTGATGATAATGCTCACCCTAGGAAGCTCCATCCCACACACCATTTTCTACTGGAGAGGGAAAAATGGTTGTCCTGTCCTCTTTAGTGGCCACCAGAGCTGGGAAGGCTGCAGCCTCATGAGATGAATCAAACAAGTTTTCACTTGATATCTTGCTTTTCTGCAGCCCATGTTGTTCAAGGATCATGTCCCAGGTTGCTGCAGGTGGACTCACACTGAGTCCAAAGACCCAACAGTGCTGGGAAAGTGGTGTGGGGACTCCACCTGCTGGTGGATGTGATAAAAGGTATCTATTCTATCACCATCTGTTGAGGGTGGGGGCAGTGATCCTGATCTCTGCATGAGATATTCTGCTAATGGGCCATCCATTGAAACCAGGCAGGGCATTGTTCTTTATCTTTTCACAACCCATCCTTCCTCCAACGAGTCATTTTCTGCTCATGGCCATTGAGTCCCACTGTGGGACTGATAAAATTACTGCATCCCATTGGAAATTGCTCCAGCCAGGAAGAGCCCAACATTTCTTACCAAGAGAAAACAGAGGTTTTGGCACACTAAGGTAGAAATCTGTCTTAGTTTGGAGGACAGGTGTCTGTTAAGAAAGGCAGGAGCCTCTTTTTGAAATGGAGAATGTAAACCCCCTCTCTCCAAATTATTATAATATTGAAATTAAGGGCTCTCAGGCAAAAATATGGGAATTAGGAATAACAGTTCTTTACTAGGGTAATTAAAATATAAATACTGTACTACAAAGAAACAAACTCCAAACCGTGACAAAGTCAGAGTACAACCTGACACCCCATCAGGCAGGGTGTTGGTAGCAGTCCCATTAAATGGTGGCTGCATCCTCCTGCAGTGA
>PYHW01009360.1:24890-36922 GCA_013186435.1 Turdus rufiventris | reverse complement strand
AGAAAATGCAAATGTATTTATACAAACATGATGTATATATATACTATTTTCAGACTCAAGTCTATTCTATGTATCAGAAAAATTGAGGATAAAGAAAAAAACATACCAAGAGAAAAACCTCTTAAGCCCTTTCAGTAAAACAACATGTTCTGTTGAGCACAGCTAGAATTTTGCTAGTGCCCAGTCCTGTAATCAGAACATTCTAGCATGATGTATGTTTTTAATTTTAACATAGCAATTTCTATTATTCTCTCTTATAAGCATGATGAACAAAGGAATCAGCTTTGCGTGCCTGTGATCTTTATTCTTCCTCCCGGCAAAAGCTGTCCCACATCTAGGGCTTTTTATTGTAGGGATAATATGGAAGAAGGGGAGAAAGCCAGAGGAACAGTAATGCCCAAATTAAAAAACACAATCAAGCACCACAGTTGGGTGCCTGTAATGGCTTCCTGGAAACACGTTAGGCATACTGGAAGGTCCACCAGTTTACTAAGATGCATGTTACTCTCTCAAAATACTACAGAAATCATAGTTTCTCCAGTGATTTGCTTTCCCAAACCCCTATTTGCTGATCACCTCTGCCTCTTTTCCTGTTTTTAATGACAGTTATTTATACTCTACCTTCCACTTAAATGCTCTCATGGCTTCAAAAGCTGATGCACTGGAAACAGTAGATCCTGGAACAGAGCTGAGAAAAAAGAGAGCACTGGAGGTGAGAAAAGTATTATACATTGCTAGAAGGACTGTTATTATGTTCTTTCCCGGATAAGAGTTGCAGAATTTTTAAAAACAAAAAGTGTTTTTTTCCACTGCAGTGTCAATGTGTATGTGGGAGAGTAACTATTGAGCAGCATCAGCAGAAACACTTACCATGCTGCAACCAGGATTACATTTTGGATAGTGTTTTAGCCAGCAGAATTTATTACAAGGAGTAATAATAATTTTAAAAAATGGACCAGAAGGCCTTTTCTTTGGGAATAAATATTTAGGTCATTATAATTTTGTGTGATTTCTATGCAGTCTTCCCAGCTCCCTCTTTGCTCACTTGCATGTTTTTCAGGGAACACTTGACTTTAATTATAATTATCCTTAAATAATTATTTCTTTAAACCAGCTTCTGTTAGACCCAAAAGACTAAGGGAGAAGAGTCTCAAAGAATTTTGGGGCAGTGGCATAGAATGGCACTGGAGTCATTCCTGACTACTCATCCATTCTTATAATCTTGTGCTGTCTCCTGCTTTGCACAACCATAAAGGACACTGATGCAGCTAAAAAAAATACACAAAACTTTTTCTCCTGGTGGGTTATGTCTTAGTTGGGTCACTTTATCCCTTCAGTTCCCCACAAAAACAAATAGCATTGTCAGCACAGCTGGGAGGGCTTTGGAAAGCAGAGATGAGCATTTGGAGACTCGACTGCTCCTGCAGTAACTGAACTGCAACCTGAAATGCCCAGAAGAAATAGTTACTTATGAAACTGTTCAGCCTGTGCAACAACAGGACAGGACTTAAAAACTATGATCAGAAAAACGTTTTGAGATGAGAATTTATCCAAGTAGCAAAGGTTCAGCCCAACCATTCAGATCCCAGTATCTTCCATTACCAAAACACCTTTCCCCTCTGCCATCCACTCTAACAGCTCTGATGGCACTGAGCATTTGTGCAGGAGAATGGGAATAATATTTTCTTTGGCTTTGCCTGAGATCAGGTACAGCTCCTGCTTTTCATAAGCATGAGTATCAGAGGCAGGACAAGCCTGTTTAGATACTTGCACAATGTGCAGGCAGGGCAGAAATTAATGGTCTTGGGGGATCTGAACTGAGAAGCCTGGTGTCTTCCAAGCTGTGTTATTTGTGCCCTATGCATCACTGTCGAATTATCCATAACCCTGGCTCGTGCTCCTTGTCCCCTCCAGATTCCTTGGCTTTCCTTCTACTGCCTCACGTTTTTTATCAGAATGCAAGGGCATGAGGGTATGCACACCCCAGTTGATTTTAAGCTCCTTGTGTTGATTATTCAGCCAACAAATCAAACAAAGAACTTCCTGTTTGGGGTGTTCTAAGGTTCTGCTCAGCAGGATGGACACACTCAGCTCTGCTCTGCAAGGCACTGCCTGAAGTACACAGAAGCAAACATGTTTGGGTTTACCTCCTTCAGTTGCAATGAAATTTGAGAAGTGTGCCAGCAGGAGGAATGAATAATGTGTTTAGCATAACATGTTGTACCAATATGTACGTAACCGGCAAAGGCTGCACCTCTTTCACAAACACTCTGAGAAGTTCTGTTGTGACAGCACTATTCCTTCACATATAGATACCAGATGACGACAATTGCTGTACTGCCAGCTGCATGATGGATACATTCTCCTTGTAGGTATCTGCTGTTCACTTTAAAAGCTAACTTTTAAAATAATTTTCTTCCTCTGCTAATTATTTATGGGGGGAGGGGGAACTTCAATTAATATTTCTTGCTTATATTCTGCTTTTGTAAGAAGCAGCAGACATTTCTGATATCTAGTTTGAATAGAAATACACTACTGAGGATAAGCAAATTACATAGAGTGTCAGGGGCTTTCCTTTTTTTTTTTTTTTTTTTTCTTTCAGACGCAGTATTGATCACCAAGGACAAAAAGCATTTAAAGTCCTTTGCTGTTTACTGGAGGCATAATGAGCTTATATGTCAGGGCAGTTGTGTTCAACTTTAGACAGCAACAGTCAGAGGAAACAGCTCCAGCAGGGATGGATTCATGCTGGCTTGGTGTCCAGGGTACATTAGTATTCTCTAAAAAGGCTGGAATATTTTAATCTCATTTTCTTCCTGGTCAGTGCATTTGGTTTTGGTTCTTTTCAGGACTAATCACTCTTCATATATTTCTCAAGCCTTCCCTCTAGAGAGTCTCCTCTATACAACCAGAGCCAGACTTTCCAGGCTCTTACACTAACTAATTTATCTTGCAGACAAATTATTAAATATTGTTCCTGTAATCTCTTCTACCCAAGCTGCATACATCTGCAGATGACAGAAATACACTCACTGTAGTCCAGTTCACTTTAAAGAGTATTGGGCATCCCTCCCCACAACAGATACCCTTTTTCTATGCTTTTTCAGCTTCTCCAATCAAACCATTAGAAAAGGCTAGTCATAGCTAAAAGAACATCACAGTGAGTCAACACAGAAATGAGTTAAATTACGATGGAACTGCAGAAATACTGCAAGCGTGGTGACACTCGGAGAAATGGATGTACCTTGGCCAGTTTTGTGGCATATGCTTGGTGATGCAACCTCCTTCCTGTCTTGCTCCATCGCTCTGACTCTGGCAGACTACAGAGTATTTCTAAGAAAGGGACAAACATTTTAATTTAGGCATAAAGTCTAGTGGCTCTTCAAAATATCTGTTAAAATACATTGGCTCTAAGTTGCTTGCAACATAGAAGAATGGCCTGGAACTGTACTTTTTGCTTAAAAAAAAAAAAAAAAAAAGATGCTGATGCTAAAAAAAGAGAATGAGGTGAAAAGGCAAACCAGAAGATTTCCATACTGAGAATCAGGAGGAATTATCCCCCAGGGACTGCTGGAAAACATTTACTTTCTCTTGCAAAATGGAGTAAAGTTATTTTGCATGGTCACTGGGCACTTTTCACTAACAAATTCTGCATCTGTGTGAGAAGCACAGTGTTAGTAACTACTCTGCTATCTCTCAGTACTCAGTGAGCACTTCTGGAACTAAAGGTCAGATGCTGGTATGACAGAAATGGCCTGTCTAGCTGGAAAGTCTGAGTTCCACATGTACAAGATTTTAACTACACAAAGACTCTCAGGAAAACGGTATCAAATTATGATTATTTTAAAACTACTTCATATTTCTAAGGGGCAGCACTATTTGAAATTTAAGAGGTTTTAATTCCATGTAGCTGAATGGTGTTTTGTTAACTTGGATGTTTAACAATGGATGTAACGTGGAGTTACTAGGAGTAATTCACTCCTAGTTCATATTTTTAATTCATTCAGGTAATTTTTTTGTTTGAAAGTAAGGTTAGACTTGAGCAAGATATAAATGTCTGTGACTAGTCCATGATCTAGAAGGAAAACATGCTATAATGACAAGAGCTACATCGGCTAGTATAAAGGTGCAAAGGTGATTTTTTGAATCCTGTAATTTTCACTGTTGAGTAATTAATATTTTTGAACACAGCTTGTTTTCTTTCTCTGGTCTCTAAATGCACCAGTAAAAAGCTTGCCAGGATTCTGAAGAGCCTGTCTTTAAAATTCAAATGCATTTACTACAATTAAGTAAGTATGGATAGTGGTCATAAGCTCCTTTTCAGGTAAATCTTCATAGCACTATTATTAGGACCATTTGCACACAGGAATCCTCTGTGCACAGACAGCAAATTAAGGTGATCTGGTGCCAGGAAAACACAAAATTAAAAACAAAACCAACTAAAGCAAATTAAAACCAAACAAATATAAAAGAGAATGAGAGAAAGGCAAGAAGAGGAAAGGGAAAAAAAGGGAAGAAAACAGAAAACTGTAAAAACAGTAAAGCCCATTTCCTGGGCTTTTCATTTCTCCTGATCACTATGGCAGCTGGGCAGTGAGACAGCAAGGCAATCACTAATAATCTCTGCTGAGACTTGCCAGCCTGGGTTTCTCACTGACTGGAATCTTTCATTCTGTCTTTTTTAGATTGCCTGCCAGGATGTTCTGGATGTCCGTGGAGAGAGAGAACGTCTTCAATTCACACATATATTCTCCCTTTAGCATCAAGTGTTTCCCTACAGTAGGAAAACAGCTAGGGAAGGAACATGACAAAACAAAAGAAAATGAGAATTTTTGTGCAGCATATATAAACAACTGAAATGTTTCTACATTTCTATCCAAGTCCGTTCTGGTCAGGTGACAATGGAATTTGTTTCCTACACCTGAGCAAAATATGATCAGTGTCTCTCTTCCCAGATATGTGTCATAAGTATCTTACTATGCTACTTAGATAATAATAACTATAAAATAATGATAATAATAATAATAATAATAATAATAGTAGTAGTAAAAAGTAGTGCAATTTCTTTCAATGGAAAAGCAAGGACTCAGTTCAAGTGCATTGGCTACAACTTTATGTGTGTTCATTTTCTTTAATCAGCTTGTGGGTCAAGACAAATATCCTAAATAACATAAACAATTGTTGGCTAGAGCAAGGATACTGTGGAGTGATACATTTTTTGTGTGATCTGATGTACACTGCACTGGATGAATATCTTTAGGTAAAGTACTTGATCTTATCAAATACAGTTTCACAGTTGTCTCTAATTAATGTGTACGTAGCACAGCACTCTCTGCAGTATCATCTTTCATTCCATTTCATGCCTGCAGCAACAACATAGGCTAATACACAATATTTGAGAGGAAAACTCAAAATTATCCTATTTTTACAGCACATCCTTAGCTACAATGAGGTAAGGATAAAGTCATGCCACAAGGAGGGGACACCAGAACAAACCTAAAGGACAAAATTCTGAGCAAGGACTGAAGCTTTATGCTTCAAAGGTCAGCTTGTAAAATTAATCTTCTTACTGCTTATTACACTTTGGTAACATGAAAGTGCCTCTTGCACAAATCAGCCATTTAAGACACTGATGTTTCTATTTTTACTTCAAAGCACCATTGATCAAAATGGCAGAGCGAGATAGAATCACCCTGCCTGAAGCCAGTTTATGAGGAAATTAAGGGGGCCAGGAAGCTCAGTACAAGCCCTTCATCCTATTTATTTATCTATTGTAATTGTTTGCAGGAAGAGAGCTACATTTGCTCAGCCAAAGACCTGTACACACATGCAACAGATCTGGTACTTTTATTTGGAAGTGTGTTCCACTAACATGAAAACATTAATTTCCTATTTTTCCCCTTTTTTTTTTTTCCCTTTTTCTCTCTGAGACTTCTCCTTGCTTTACTTCACCTCTATGATCTGATCAAGTAGACACTGAACAGATGTGCCAGCTGTCACGGGACACACTGAGGGCTGTGTTTCATACCTTCTCTCCTGTGGTGCCTGGCACTGCGTTATCACAAAGTAACTCCTGTGGTTGCAGTTAAGAACCTAGGAAATGAAAGGCGGATTTGTGTGCTGACACAAAAATACACGTTTACCACAGAAATATTAATGGACAGGGCTTTGCTCCATTGAATTTGGAATCTTGTTTTCTCCAGTTAGTCTGCTGGGTTTTGGGTACTAGCTTTTGCTTTGCCCAGTCACTGATTGCCTGGAGATGTCGCTTTTCTACCTTATTATCTTAGGCTGGCTGCTTTTTGTGTCCATTTGTGCAACCTCTTTCCTTGAGTGTGCAACCTGCAATCCCTTTCTTTATCTGCTACTGGCAGTACCTGGAGCTGATCGTCCACAGCTCTTCTGTCCCCATCTTCGGGATGAATCTGTGCTCTGTTATTTACTCAGCAGACTCCAGGCACACAAATGTTCTCGCAAAAGACAGGATTTCCCTCTGCCCGTCAGGGCAGAGCGTTCTGCTCACCACAATCTCAGGCTCACCAACAGGTGAACAGAGATCAGCTCTCACACCATCTCCCAAAAGGCCTTTCCTCTTGGAAGCAGCATCCAGTTCTGCTGAATCAAAGATCACTTCAGGTACTCTCCTGGCTGTGCCAAAGCCCTAAATTTACCTGTGTATCTGCAGACACATCTGGGTAATATGTGAATAGTTGACAGTGCTGTGTCTCCACCTCCCACCTTACCAAAGAGGAGGTATCTCACATCCATGAGTTCAGCTTTCAGAGCCAATTGATGGATGCTACAACTCCTAAAGCTTGGCAGAGAGACAATATTGACGTTTTGTAG
Organism: Turdus rufiventris; assembly: GCA_013186435.1. Lineage (NCBI taxonomy): Eukaryota > Metazoa > Chordata > Aves > Passeriformes > Turdidae > Turdus > Turdus rufiventris. The sequence goes on along the minus strand of PYHW01009360.1, from coordinate 30,076 downwards.
GTCCTTTTGATTTGGAATAGAGGTTTGGAACAGATAATGGGTGATGCTTAGCACAATCCTGGTCTTAAGACTGTGTATTTCTTTTTTACAGAAGGAGATTCAGCCCATGTAAGTCCAAATAAATGTCTTTTTGCAGCCACAGCCCGAGCACACCAACACTGCAAACTCAAAATTGTCTCTTTTCTAGTCTGTTCCTTATTTTTATTCAGTTCACCTCTAGGTCTTTGATAGTTTGCTTCGTATCAGTCTCCCCTCTGCTTATGCCAAAAAAAAAACAAGTGCACATCCTTTCCAAGAAACACTGCTTCAGTTACTCAAATTGTTAACCAGCTGTGATTTTGTACCATGCTCAACTCTCTCCTGTAGCAATTACAAGTGAAGGACTGGCTGAACCTGCGAGGTTCAGGAAAAAACAGCCCTACCTGTCACACTCCTGGCAGACTCTAATTGCAAATTGCTGCAACAGTTTCTCTGCACTGGCATTGGATTGCTTGGCTCTCTTTTTCATAAAAGTACCTCAGGTATTAATACAAGTACTATTAACACCCCTCTTTATCTCCTTACCGCTCAGATTTTTTTTTTCCTCGTATTTTTTTCCCTCATCTGCGGTATTGTCTCCGCACAACAATTCACACAGTTAATCTACAAACAACACTGAGGAAAGCAGAACATTCTCGCTACCGGAGGAGAGCGAGGGTATGGCCCATCCAGCGGCAAACGCAGGGGACAATCACGGCCACACCACGGCTGCACAGAGCGTTCTGCCCGCATTCAGCAGCCCGGCCGCCCTTCCCTCACGTCCGGCCGGGACGCGGGCCCAGGGGCGGGCAGGGAGGCGGGCGGGGAGGCGGCCTCAGGGGCGGGCAGGGAGGNCACGGAGGCGGCAGGGAGGCAGTCTCGTGTGGGCGGGGGCGGCTCCGCCCGCGCCGCCATCTCTGGTGCGGGTGCGGCCCCAGCGTCTGGCGCCGCGGCAGCGCCGCCATGTCGGGCGAGGGCAAAGCGGCGCCTCCATGACGGGTGAGGGCGAAATGGCGGCCGGAAGGGGCGGGCAGCGGCGGCCATTGCCGGCGGAACGGGTCGGGGCGCGGCGGAGGCGGCGGTGGCGCCGGGGCTGCTGCGGCAGGTCTGTAGGGCCGGCCGGGGCCGCGGAGAGCCGGGAGGTGGCCGTGCGGAGGAACGGGCCTGGAGGGTTGCTGGGGGCTGGAGGCAGCGCACGGCCGCGTAGGGAGGAGCGGGCCTTTGGCGTGTCCGGCTGGCGCTGTGGAAGATGCTGGGGGCAGGGGCAGGACCCCGCGGGATGTGGGAGCGGCTGGTGTGTGTGTGTGTGAAACTGAATCACAGAATCCTTCGCGTTGAGATCCCCCAGTGCAGCCCCCCTGCCAAAGCAGAGTCAGCTGGAGAGGATGACAGAGGAACACGTCCAGGTGTGTTTGGGATGTTTCCAGAGGGGGAGACTCGACCGTATCCGTGGGCCGCTGCTCCAGTGCTCTGCCATCCTTAATGGACAGTAGCTCTCCCTCATGTTGAAGTGGAACTCCTTGTGTTTTAGTTTATGGCTGCTGCTCCTTATCCTGTTGCTGGGTAGCACTGAAGGCAGTCTAGACCACCCTCTTGGCACCCTCTTGTGTGTATTAATGAGATTCTCTCTAAGTCTTCTCCAGACTAAGCAGGCGCAGATGTCACAGTCTCTCCTTGTAAGAGAGATGCTTCAGGGCCCTCATCGTCTTAGTGGCTGTCACTGGACCCTCCAGCCGAACCTTGTCTTTGTACTGAGGAGTTCAGAACTGAGCACAGCACCCCAGCCGTGCTGTGCTAGGGCCAGGCAGAGCAGAGGGTTGGCAGTTTCTCCCTTTTTTTTTACAGGCTTAAGATATTCCTGCTGAACCTGACCTGAAGCCATGAAACAATCCCTATTAGGCTTGTGGATGGAACACTGTTTGACTAGAGTTCCTGCTGGGCAGTATAAACTAAAATAGCAGCTTTTAAATCTACCCAGGGCTTTAATTTCTGTTGTTCTGTGTCTGTACATAAATACAGGTTTATATGTGTGTAGTGTATTTTCTGTACTGTAGCAGGAACATCTGGTGGTTACAGATCTAATAAAGGTTTTGGATTTAGCTGTAAAATGGTAGTAAGTCAGAAGAGAAGATCGAGTTTCAGTCTATAGGGCTTGTCATCAGAAATCCATCCTTTTTTTAAGCAAATACAGAGTGAGTAAGTGAAACTTACTTCATTCGTTAGCAGAGCAGATCAGCTGTTCAGTGTCAAGGAATAAAATCCATTTCTCCCAACAAATATTTTTCAAAGTCTTTTGAGTTCCATGACATGCTCTGTTTTGGGCATCTTGTTACCATGATGGGTCAGCATGTTAAGAACTTCAAATCAAATGGGGCAGATGGATGTGTATTTGGTGGTTTTTTTTTTAATAATGTTATTTAATGTTCAGGAAGAACTTGGAGAAGGTGGGAGTCTGTACACATTGGCCACCATGTCTGGAATTGGCAATAAACGGACAGCTGGAGAGCCTGGGCCGTCTGCACCTCCAGAGAAGAAGGCAGGCGTTGAAGATTCAGGCACCACCGTGGAGACCATTAAACTTGGTGGTGTTTCTTCAACGGTATGTCTTCCTTGCATACCCCATCTCCACCTTTCGGGGTTTTTTTCATCTGGAGGCAAAAATGTCTCTGGGGTCAGTATGAGCCCTTCTGTGACCTAGCCTGTGTCCCATGTGCCGTGCCCAGGAGGAGCTGGACATCCGGACCCTGCAGACCAAGAACCGGAAGCTGGCGGAGATGCTGGACCAGCGCCAGGCTATCGAAGATGAGCTGCGGGAGCACATTGAGAAGCTGGAGCGTCGGCAGGCCACCGATGATGCCTCTCTGCTGATCATCAACCGATACTGGAATCAGGTTGGTAACAGCTTTTGTTACTTCGTATGCACTGTTTTCTTGTCTTTCCTGTACAACTGCACTCCTCTTGTTCACATCTATTCTTTATCTTGTCTTGCCTTGCCTGTCCCATCATTCAGTTTGATGAAAATATCCGCATCTTCCTTAAACGCTTTGACCTGGACCAAGGACTTGGAGACCTTTTGTCTGAAAGAAAAGCACTGGTGGTTCCAGAACCTGAACCAGATTCTGACAGTAATCAGGAACGCAAAGATGAGAGGGAACGAGGTGAGGCACCTGTCTGGGGACAGTGGGAAAGATGGATTTCAGCTGTGGACAATGCTGATGACCATTTCTAAAGGCTGATAGAGACTGTTTTTGTGATTGTAAAGATCGGTGATATGCTGCCTTGTAGAACATGTTCACTTTTTTTCACCTCTTTATGTTCCCAGGGGAAGGACTGGAGCCAGCATTCTCCTTCCTGGCCACTCTAGCCAGCAGCACCAGTGAGGAGATAGAGTCCCAGCTGCAGGAGCGTGTAGAGTCCTCCCGCCGGGCTGTTGCCCAGATTGTGACAATGTATGACAAGCTGCAGGAGAAGGTGGACGTGTTGTCTCACAAGCTGAATAGTGGAGGTAGGACCAAGGTGGCAGGTATTCAAGAATGCTTATCTGCCCCCACCTTAGACCCGATCCTGCATTGTGGATATTAAGGTGTAGTCCTTCTCATGTGCATTTATTTTGTAAAATGAATTTGTTTGGCTTTGTTTAAAACAAACCTCTACTAAAGGACCATGTGCTATCTCTGTATTTGAATGCTGAAAGCTCTGCCCAGCATGTAGGGCTAAGAAGCAGCGTGTTTTCTGCCAGTTCATGTGTCTGAGAAGTCAGAGAGCACAGTTGAACCTTATCAGCCACCTGTCCTCAGCCACCGCATAAAAGACTTCACACTTAAAAGTAAAGAAGTGAAATCAGCATTGCAAATGGATGTTGCGGTTTAGTAGAAGGTGTAGGAATAACCAAATGCTCAGCTTCCACTGAGTTCTGAGAGCAAAATTGTACCCATCTAATGGCATGATACACTTAGTGTAGCTGTGCATTTTGAATGTAGCAGAGTTCTGCAAAGACAGCCAAATGACCAGCATCTAAAAATTAATGTAGCAGATTCACTTCACACTCAGATGACTGCTCAAAAAACTTAATTAACTTAAGGTTAGAATTTTTAATCTTTTGAATGAAACCTTGGGTGGAATATCAGCTTATGCTTGGTGTACCTTCTGTGTGCTCTGACCAAGTCTGGCATTGGTGTGGGGAAGTGTTGCTGTCCTTAGCTAGCAGTCATAAACTAGTAACTTTGACATTGGTGCCATGTGAGCCTGGCCTCAGATGCTCTAGTTTCACCTGTCAGCCAGGTGTTGTGTTTGTGACAGGGTGTCATGCTGTGTTGGCCTGGTGTGTCATCCCAGGCCACCTGTTGCATGAGGTTTACGCATGAATTTTGGTGGCATTCAGGTGTCCCTGGGTTCCAAGGCATGCTCTGGGTTGCTGGTACTGACACAGTTGACACATCTCTGGTGTGAGGGTATGGCTCTTGGGTCAGAAATGTGCAGCACTGTTAAACTGCAGAGCCTTTTGCTTATCAAGTGCAGCTCAAAGCTCTGTGTGGATGAAGACCAGGCCCTCAGCAAGCACCTGTACAGTAAACTGAAGTGGTACAGTAAATGGAAGTTAATTTCAGAAGTTTCCTTTTGTTTTCTTTTTTCTCTTTGCTGTTCAGGAATTAAAACCAGTGTTCTTTGATTTCCATTAATTTCCTTTCCTTTGTGCACCTTTCAGATATTTCACTGATGGAAGAAGCAGTAGTGGAACTGAATTCCTACCTGTCACATGAGAATGGACGGCTGCAGGAACTGGCTGATGTTCTTCAGGAGAAGCACAGAGTCATGTCTCAGGAGGTATAAAAAGGAGGAAGAAAGAAATCTGCTTTGGGATCAAGCTTAACATAATTTATGGTTACCATAGTTTGGAAAGCAGCTTATTTCCTTGGAGAGGCACATGAGCAACAGGGTTTGAAAGTTACAAAAGGGGTTGTTGTGAAGAGCTGTACATAGATTTTCTGTATTAGTTAGATTGATTTGCTTGTTACATCACTAAAGAAAAGGATATAAGCAAGTCAGTGAGTTGAATAGATTTAACTTCTAAAGAAAAGGGAAGAGCAGAAAAACTGGGGGCAGGTGATGCTGAGGTGGCTGTGTAGACACCTGGAATGGGCGAGATGACATCCCTGTCATTCTGAATT
>PYHW01009360.1:10534-23352 GCA_013186435.1 Turdus rufiventris | reverse complement strand
GAACCAGAGAACAGAAACTATCAGGGAACTTATGTGAAGAGAGGGGTTCTTGGGAGAGTCAATGAATTTAATGTCTTTCCCAGTGTGGCAATGGAGTTTGTGATGTTTTAAAGCTTCACAAGAAACTGTGACTCTGGTAAATGAGCATACAGTGCAGAGAATAATCCAGTTGTCATCTTAGCGGTCAGTGCCATTTATAAGAAATGTCAGTCTTGATAATCTAAATCCAGAGATCTGATGCTGGGAACTGTCTTGAGGCACCTCTGTTTATCCAGAGGAGTTTGTTTAGAGAGAAGTGGTCTTTGGCTTACAACATTTTTTTTTTCTACCTAATTCCCTTGAAGCTGAATGCATGTATAGACATGTCTGTTTCACTGCTGCTACTCGCAGTCATTTGCTAACTTTTTTCTGGGAATTCAGTTCTGTTCATTTCTGTCTGTCAGTCATTATGTTTTACTGGTAGAAGACTAACGTAATGCCTACTTGCATGTGTATTTTCTGTTTTCTCATACTTTTCTATGTGTCTGTCTTTATTGATCTGGGTGATTATGATTTATTATGTTTCCCAAGCTTATATCTTTGAGATAAACTATTTCAGGACCCAGGAGTCAAAAACTTCTGTCATGTGGTTGTGCAAGAAGAGCAGCCTTGTTCATGCAGAGAACACAAAGACTTTTTAAAACTGATACTGAAGCATATCACTTGGACCTACTTCACAGCAATGCTACTGAAGTTCTGTTTTTGTTTGTGCTTGTGTCAGCTTGATTCACTGTTCTCCTGTCTTGAGAGACAGAAACCAAAAGCAAGGGGATAATTTTTCTTTCTGTGGCATTTTCTTGTGTCCTAACTAGGTTGAGCTGCGACGAGCAGTGGAAGAGGCTGTGAAGGAGACCCCAGAATATCGCTGCATGCAGTCCCAGTTTTCTGTTTTGTATAACGAGAGTCTCCAGCTGAAGGCACACCTTGATGAGGCCCGCACACTGCTCCATGGCACCCGTGCCACGCACCAGCGCCAGGTGGAGCTGATCGAGGTAACACTGCTCCCTCAGCCTAGGAACCCTGTTCTGCCACTGACCAACACGGCTGGGTCTGTGTGCCTCTGCTCAGGAAATTTACATTTCTGGCAATAATTCACGCTGTTGTGGTACCTTGTCTTGATTAAGTGAGAAATACTCCAGGTTCAAAGCACCAAGTTCTGTTTCCTTTTTGTTCCTCAGAGAGATGAGGTCAGCCTGCACAAGAAGCTACGCACTGAGGTGATTCAGCTGGAGGACACCCTGGCACAAGTCCGCAAAGAGTATGAGATGTTGAGGATAGAGTTTGAACAAACACTTGCTGCCAATGAGCAAGCAGGTATGGTGGTGTTCTGCTGTGCCTAAAAACAAACACTGCCTCCCAACAATGCCAGTTAGGGGCTACAGTGTACTAGAAGACCTGGGTTGATTCTTTGTTACTGTTAAATACTTGTTCTGGCAGGTCTCTTCACCTCAGAAAACAAAGCTCTTCACCTGTTTTATTGGGAGGCCAGTTCCATGTTTCCTGTCTTCTTTCTAAGTGCTACATAATAGATACATATTGCTAACAGTTTGGTTTGTGCAGGATATTTTGCATTATTGAACGTTACTTGTGGGGGAAGGATTCGTTTCCTCCTTATCTGTAAGGACAATGTAGATAGAAAAGCAGTAATTCTTATATTTCATCAGAGGAAATAAATTACTTCTGAGGTAGCATTTAAATCAGATTTCTTTTGTAACATGACACGTTTCCCTTAGGATCATGGGTATAAAAATAATATTAAGTGGAAATTTAGGACTGTGAATTTGCAAGGATTTAAGGCTGCATATAAAACTGGCACAACATTTTTTCTGCAAGTGTTTTGTGTTGCTCTGTTGTGTGGTAGAATGGTAACAGTTTTGTTTTGTTCTTTGTCATTGTCACTTAGCTTGTTCTCCATTTCCATGAAAGTCCTCAAGAAGGTTGACAGAAGTGTGGTTTGTCACAGAGGTGTTTCTGTTTTTGCAGGCCCAATTAATCGGGAAATGCGTCACCTCATCAGCAGCCTCCAAAATCACAACCACCAGCTGAAGGGAGAGGTGTTGAGATACAAGCGCAAGCTGAGAGAGGCCCAGTCTGACCTGAGCAAGGTAATACAGCAGGAAATGCCAGAAAAGAGGGGAAAGGCTTAGGAGAAGTGGAAATGCCATCCTTGCCAGCAATATCAACCTTTCTGATATGGTGTGCAGGATGCAGGGAAATTTTCTCTGCAGCTCTGAACTCTGCTGCTTCCTTTGACCAAATGAATGCTTTTTCTTTGTGGCTGTGTAATGCTCCATGAAAAGGGGGCATGGGGGCATGGGAGCAGGGATCTGGGAAGACATGGAAGAAGGGGGTAAGGAGGACTCCTGGTTAAGAACTTAAACATTTGTTTTCTTGCTCGTCTCTCCTGCTGTCCCACACCAGATACGTTCTCGCAGTGGCAGTGCTCTCCTCCAGTCCCAGTCCAGCACTGAAGACACAAAGGAGGAACCTGCAGAGATCAAGCAGGAGCCTGAGGATCCTTCTGCCCAAGTGTCTGTTCCCAAGGCTGCTTCTGAAGATGTTAATGAAATGAAGGCTAGGCGAGATGAAGAGGAACGGGAGCGGGAGAGACGGGAAAGAGAGAGGGAACGAGAGAAGGAAAAGGAGAAGGAGAAAGAAAGAGAACGAGAAAAAGAGAAAGAGAAGGAAAAGGAGCGAGAACGGGAAAAGCAGAAGCAGAAGGAATCTGAGAAGGAGAGAGAGTCCAAAGAGAAGGAGAAAGGGAAGCATGAAGATGGAAGAAAGAAGGAGGCTGAAGTGATCAAGCAGCTGAAGGCTGAGCTCAAGTAAGAGTTGTTTCTCACTTTTCTGTGGGAACAGTGCTCAAGCCTGGGGTGTTCACATGTTCTTGCTTTCATGGGATCAGCATCATTGAAGTTTGGAGCCAAGAGAGTTTCTTGACACCCTCTGTATCTGATTGTGATATGGTCAGTGTAGGAGTGTTTTTCCTACAATAACCTAAAACATGAATTACCTAACCAGATACTTCATGGTGTGGGTCAGGTAATGTTGATTTGTTGCTATCTTAACAATAGCACAAAAGTTCAGGTTATTAATAGAGGACACAGCAGTGTTCCCACTCCAGGATGGTTCCCAAAGCAGTGCTGGATAGTTCGTAGCTTATTATTAGGATGCATATTTTATGTCCACCTCACTTTTTGCTTTTCAGCCCATGTGCCTGAACATGTTTCTTTTCCAGCCTGTACTCAGCTGCTGTTTTATGTTACCAGGATAAGATGAGGCATCAATTACTCCATATCTGTCTGGGAGATTGAGAGAATATTGCCACATTCTTGTGCTGGCTGTGTAATAGTAGGCTTTGCTGCTGCGTTCTCACCCTGCTCTGTCTTCCTTTGTCCAGGAAGGCCCAGGAGAGCCAGAAGGAGATGAAATTGTTGCTAGATATGTACCGGTCTGCTCCCAAAGAGCAGAGAGACAAAGTGCAGCTGATGGCAGCTGAGAAGAAGGCAAAAGCTGAGGTATTTCTAATTTCCTTATTTCTTTTTACTGTGTTACTTAAACTTCTTTTCAGATACTCTGCAGAGAACTGTTGTTTCTCTCCTCAGAACTGAGGATTGTTAGGCTTCTCATCTTTGTCACTTAGAGATTGGAATGGTGTGGGGAGAAACAGGGACTAGTTGCTAGTGCAGGCACACGCACAGAGCAATCTCTAGGTTCATTAGCACAGACCCTTTTGCAGATCCCTTAAGCAACAGCATGTCTGTAGCTTTGGGATCCCTGTGGTTCCAAGCACCTCTTACCTTCTTCACAAGCAGGTCTCTCCTATAGGCAGTATTTCCTCTGTGCAGCACAAACACATGGGGTAGAGAGTTAGATTACACACTGATATGTAAGAAAATGTGTAATAAAAAGTTACAAGAAGATAGGATAGGACAGGACAGGATATGATGATCTATGCTAGGCTGAGCCAGACAGCACAAATATGTACCGACTGCCCATATTTTCCATGGACCTGGTTCCTTATATACCCTTCTCAGAACAAACCCCAATTTGTTCATCCTTGATCTCCGTTTGCCTGCACATTGCTTCTGGATTTGAACAGCTCTTGATTCCCACAGCTCAGGAACTCTCACAGTTCCAGAGCCATTCCCAGTGTCATCAGTTACAAAGACCAAGCTGATCTTCCTGGAAGTGGTTTCTTGTTGTGACTGGAGACGTTTGCTTTGTTTCCTCTCTTTGTCTCTGTGTTTGTTATGTTAGGTTTGTGCCTGAGTATATTTTGATTTGGGTTTTCTTCTTCTCCCACACTCAGATAACCTTAATGAAAATAATGAAAATAAACATTTTCATACTCTCATGAGCTCTCATCAATTAGTGTGACTGACCAGGTTTCATTCTCATCACTGCCTCTCTTATAATTTATCTGCCAAGTTTGTGTCTTTGTATGTTTTATTTTACCTCCTACTTTTCCTGTTATGTTGTCCTTGTATGGAAAAAGGTCCTTGACCAGATAGCCATAAAGCAGCAGATGCTCTCTGTCCACATACCCATACATGTACAATTGCAAGAGACTGATGTTCCTATTCTGATAAAAGATACTGTGAAATTTTCAAAGGTGTGGAAGTCAAGATCTTGGGCTTACAGCCCGTCTTAATGGTACATCTGCCTGTAATACTCTCTCAAAGTGACATGGGAGGTTTTTTGCCATACTTTGAGGGCAGTCCCAAATGTTTCAGAGAATTTTTGAGAAAACAGGCTCTTAACAGAAGGATGTGCTTTGAGCATTGTTAAGTGTCTTTTCTGGTTGGTTCTTGTAGCTTGAAGAACTGAGGCAGAGGGTGAAAGAATTGGAAGACAAGGAAAAGAAGGAGAGTAAAAAGATGGCTGATGAGGATGCCCTACGCAAGATCAGAGCAGTGGAGGAACAGATTGAATATTTACAGAAGAAACTTGCCATGGCTAAACAGGTGAGAAGTTTCTGATGAGTTCTCTTTCGGCTGGAGCAACTGTGAAGAAGCTGCTTTCAGGTTATGTCCAATGAGGGAGAAGGAATTTATCTCTGTATGAGCCAGAGAAAGGAGTTTGATCCTTGTTCACCAAAAGGAAAGAAAACAAGCAAAAGAACCACCAACAAAATAACCTCCTCCACCCTCAGCTCCAGGGTACCACAGGCAGTCCATAGTGGGAAATGTTTAATAACAATTAAGCATTAAATAAACAATTAAATATGTAGCTTTGTTGAAGCACACAGAGGAGAAATGGCTTTATTCAGCCATTAGGGGAAGAGATTACAGTTTCTTTTTAGGAGTTAACTCCTCAGTTCATCTAGTGAATATGTTTGCATGGAATTGATACATACCTTCTGCTAAAAAAAGTCTCAATCCAGTAAGAGAGAGCAGGACCGCCTCAGCAAGGTGGAGGCAAGCCATTGAATTGACATGTACATTTTTAGAATTCGGATTTTTGTTATTGAAGAATAGAACTGCTCTACCTTGTAAATGCTGAAGTGGCCAAAGTGAGTTTAAGGAGTTTGGCCACCTGTTGGAAGCTGCCGAACTGTCCCATGTAGAATTTTTGGCTTGGTGTATCTGGCAGCTGTTCAGCTCCTGGGAACTGGGAGTTGGTTTGTGCCCCACCTCTGGCAATGGCCGTGTCAAAGCTGATCCTGCCAGACAAGAGATAAGCAACCCATCTTTTCTCTTCACCTTCAAATTCACAGTATCTGCTGTGGTGGAGATTTGTAGGGAATACGTTTTTCTGTTGGGATGATAATGTTCCCTGATGCCAAGAATCTTCCTTCATCTTCACTAGGTTTGGTGTCTCTGAATAAAATGTTCAGGCTCGCTGTGGAGGGTCCAGGGGACGTTTTGGCCAGAGCTTGTGATTCTTTTGCAGGAGGAAGAGGCCCTGCTTTCAGAAATGGATGTCACAGGCCAAGCCTTTGAAGACATGCAAGAGCAGAACATCCGCCTGATGCAGCAGCTGCGGGAGAAGGATGATGCCAACTTCAAGCTGATGTCAGAACGTATCAAGTCCAACCAGATCCATAAACTGCTGAAAGAGGAAAAGGAGGAGCTGGCAGACCAAGTTTTGACACTGAAAACACAGGTACTATTGAAAAAGGAGAGAGGACAAGAGCTAGTGGGGAAGGTGGAGGTGTTGTGGGTTATCTGTTTTAGGCAGCTGCGCACAACTGTTTGCTCGTTGCCCCACTGGGGAAGGGGAAAGAATCAGAATGGATAAAGTGAGAAAACAGGTGAGATGAAATATAGGCAGTCTAACAGTTAAAACACAGATGTCCATACAAGCGAAACAATAAATTTATTAATTCATTACTTCTTGGGGCAGGCAAGAGTTTGGTCATCTCCAGGAAGGCAGGGCTTCATCATGCCTTATTGTTATTTAATAAATGCTGCAGCTCTGAACATCCTCCCACTTCCTCCTTTCCACCAGCTGTTATTGCTGAGCAGAGCACTGCAGGGCATGGAACACCCCTTGGGCCATCTGGATCAGCTGTCCTGGCAGTGTGACATCCCAGCTTCTTGGGCACCCTAAGCCTATGTGCTGGTGGGCAGCATGAGACACAGAAGGTCTTGGCACTGTGTAAGCACTGCTCAGCAACAGCTAAAACAGTGCTGTATTATTGACAGTGTTTTGTTCTAAAATGCAAAAGATAGCAGGATGTGAGCTGTTCTGATGAGAATTAACTATCCTCACAAAAATCAGTCCAGAACAGAATGTTTTTCTCACCAGTGTAGGAATGCATCAGGCTTCAAAGGGGCCTGTCTTTGCAAGAAACTGAGACTGCTGTATGATCATTAAAATGTCGTATGGGTTCATTGCTATGGAGAGCAGATTAATGAGGAAAAGCGGGAAGTCTTGTCCTGTTGGAATGGTACTTCTACCAGTATATTATACCAACACCTGTATACCTTGGTAACAAGCAGGAGGAGTTGGAAACCATGGTTCAGTCTGAACTGCCTCAGTTGTGGGCACAGACTGGGAGAAGGGGTCACTGAGAACACTGGAACAGAGAAAGACTTGTGGATTCTGGCAGATTAGAGGCTGGATGTGACCCAGCAGTGCATGCTTGGAGTCTAGAAAGCCAACTGCATCCTGGGCTGCATCCAAAGCAGTGGGGGAAGCAGACGAGGGAGGGGATTCTGCCCCTCTACTCTGCCCTCCTGAGCCCACAGCTGCAGTGCTGCATCCAGCTCTAGGCTCCTCAGCACAGGAAAGACACTGTTGGACCTGTTGGAGAGAGTACAGAGGAGCCTATAAAGATTATGAGAAGAACCGAGCATCTCTGCTGCAAGAACAGGCTGAGAGAGCTGGCATTGTTTAACACGGAGAAGAGAAGACTCTGGGGAGACATCTTTGCAGCCTTCCAGTACCTGAAGGGGGCTTAGAAGAAGGAGGAACTTCTTACATGAGCATATAGTGACAGGACAAGAGGCAGTGGTTTTAAACTGAAAGAGGGCAAGCTTAGATTACATGGTAGGAGGTGGTGAGGCACTCTTAGAGGTTGCCTAAAGAAGTTGTGGATGCCCCATCCCTGGAAGTGTTCAAGGCCAGGCTAGGATGGGGCTTTGACAAATGTACCCTACTGAAAGTTATCCCAGGGAGGCTGGAAGTTGATGATTTTTAAGATTCCTTCCAATCCCAGCCATTCTATGACTTTGTATCCTGTCATCCTTGGAACCACGATGGAACTGTTCACTCCCTTGCAGCAAGTCTTTAAGCCACTGTCCAAGAATTAGGACATCTTTATTGCAAATATTTGACTGCTAAATTTTAAAGTGTTGCCCAGAGAGATCTGGGTATGGCTCTCTGGGTACAAGCACAGCTGTTCAGGGAGAAAAAGACAAACTGGAGGTGTGCTTCCTGGTGATGGGGAAGCAGGATAGTTTTAGTCTGCAGCTTGAATGACAGCTCTGAAGACCCACAGACCATACATTCATTCCTTCTGCACCTCCTGTCTCCCTTTCCAAGGTGGATGCCCAGCTGCAGGTTGTACGTAAGCTGGAGGAGAAGGAACACCTACTGCAGAGCAGTATTGGAACAGGAGAGAAGGAGTTGGGTCTGCGAACACAGGCCCTGGAAATGAACAAACGCAAGGTGGGTGATGTCTTCATTTCCTCTTGGGTTGAGAGGTGGAGCTGCTGACTTGTGGGAGGCATAGAAGGCTCTGAGCTCTCACTGGCATTACAGAACCTGGTATTCCCTTGTTTTGGAGGAGTATATCAGAAGGCTGAGGAGTCCTGGAAAGAATTATTATTAAAGTACTAGAGACCAATGTTTTCCTTTGATGAGAAGCAGGTCATACATATTTCTGGGAAACTTAGGGTGAAGAAAGAGATAGCAGCAAGATGAAGTTAACTGGGGTCAAAGCTTTTGCAGGAAAGTTGGGATGATAAGCAAAAGTAAAGTACAGCTGGGGAATGTGAGCACTTCTAACAAATGCCTGAGATCAATAAAATACGTGTGTTACCAGTAAAATAAGACTAAGTCTTATAGCTGATGCTGCCTTTGTTGTTAAGTTTTAGTAGGAATTCAGAAATTACATAAAAACAGGCAGAAAGGAAAGCAGGGATATCGCTGAAGATGAGCTGGGGAGAATTCAGCACTGTCGCCTGTGCTTAATACAACAACTTGCAGTATTAAGGGCGTTTGGTTATAAAGTTACAAGAGAACTGGTGAAGAGAGATTTTAAGAAATAGGTATCTAGCAGTTCTGCCTAGCTTGGCTATAGAACTGCCTCTAAACAATTCAATAGAGAAAATGTGGAAGCTGTAAGACTAAAACTATGTTATGAAGAGAAGTGGATGTTCCTTAGTGTTTTTCCAAGTGATGTGTTTTGCAGTGTGCCAAGGTTTGGCTCTGCCTAAAGGAGTCTTGAAGCTAAATTATTAGAACTTATTGATAATAAGGTAATAAAAAGGGACTAGAAATCACCAGAGCTGTTATTCTTTTTTGGTCTTTATATACTGGTTTTCTTTCTCAGGCCATGGATGCAGCCCAGCTTGCAGATGATCTGAAGGCCCAGCTAGAGCTGGCTCAGAAGAAATTACATGATTTTCAAGAGGAGATTGTGGAAAACAGAGTAACTAGAGAGAAAGAGATGTTCAACTTCAAAAGGGCTGAGGTATATATCCTATGCAGAATCCTTCAAGATCTGTATGCTTTAGTGTGCTTCTCCTTGTACACTGAGCTTGCAGAAGATTTCAGCTAAACTGCTCTTGGTGTCCAGTTTCACTTTGATTTTGGCTTCATCAGGTCTTGGCTTTTTCAGATTTTCACTGATAACTGACAGTAGTTGTGGCGTCAGGTGATCATGTTGTCTCTTTGATTGTAGGGGATGGAACTGTGGGTGGCATGACTTAGCCAGGTGCATGTTCTCTTTGGTCCCTGAAGAAGCTGACAGAGAATGTACTGCTCCTTCACTTGGTCTCCTGTTTTTATGCAGGAAGATATTTCTAGGTTGCGCAGGAAGCTGGAGACCACAAAGAAGCCTGACATGGTTCCCAACTGTGATGAGATCCTGATGGAGGAAATCAAGGATTACAAGGTGAGTTATCTGTGTCTGTCAACTTCCCTTTTTACTTTAGCAAGAAGGTGTGTAGCGACACTTTCAGTATCTGACATCTCTTGTGTGTACGCTGGCACCGAAGAAACCACAGCGTCCTGAGGAATGGAAGTACCTTCATCTTGAGACATATCTGAGCACAGCAGCTGGGCTGCAGGACCCCTCACAGCTCTGTGTGTGTGTGTGTGTGTGTGTGTGTTGCAGGCCCGCCTGACGTGCCCCTGCTGCAACATGCGCAAGAAGGACGCGGTGCTCACCAAGTGCTTCCATGTCTTCTGCTTTGAGTGCGTGAAGACGCGCTACGACACCCGGCAGCGCAAGTGCCCCAAGTGCAACGCGGCCTTCGGGGCCAACGACTTCCACAGGATCTACATCGGCTGAGGCGCTCCCAGAGCCTCTGCTGTGCTGAGCCAGCCTCCCTCCCTCCCTGGCGACTTCTGCCGCCTGAGTGCAGCGTCCTCTGGGAGCTGTGTTCAGTGTCTTGAGAGAAACGCACTCTGGATGTTGCTTCCTTTCCTGGCCCTGTCCCTTTGGTCTTGCCCTCAGTTTTTTGTGCTCTTTGTGCCTGAGAGGAAATTTCCCATCCCTCTCTTTCACACTGCCAAGGTGGGAACATGCAACTGAAGTTCAGCCTTGGGATGGAAGCTGAGCTGCGGCAGAGATTAGTGAAAGCTTTGTTTGAGGGCTCTGCTTTGGATGCTAATTAAATCCCATCGAGGGATGGCATTGCTCCTGGGAGGGAATAGTTTCCCAATTAGCAGGCTAAATAGAGGCCAAGGGACTGACTCTGTAGACTCAGTGGAGCAACTCCTTGTGTATCTTCCTGAGTCAGGGCAAGAACCCCTGAGGGCTGGTGCACTAGGAGCCATCCTCCCTAGCCCCAAACAAATACATCTAAATATCCAGAAGAGGAGAAAGGAGAGGTCTTGGAGACCCTTAGAAAATAGCATTCCACTGATGAGCCCTGGCTGATGTGCTCACCTTCCCCTAGGCTGAGGCATTGCTGTCACCGTCCTTCTCAGAAAAGGACTTTCAGCAGTTCCTTTGCTGCAACTTTACCACAAAGATTAATGTTGTTATGCACAAATTCTTATTAAAGCTGTTGTTTGGTTTATTTTTCTTTATTCTTTATTTTCAAGGTTCTCTTGCCTCTGGTACTCTCTGTCCTCCCATCCTTTGTCCAGTTCTTGGAAACATTTCTCACAAGCTTTAAATTTCTACAGTAAAGACACTTAATTTCTTCCTTTCTGTGCTTTCAAAATATGCTCAACTAGAACAACTTTTGTCCCTTTTGGGCTCTATCCCCAGTTGCTTATTCCTGAGACAACAGGAGGGCCAGGATGCTGCTGCATTTCTGCAGTCATTTTGTCATGGCTGCTGGTAATTTTGGCAGGGATGTGGTGTGGTGTAGGGTCTCAGTGCTCCATGTGCTTGGAGACTGCTTTTGAAGTCTGCTCCTAAAATCAAAATGGGAAGTTGTTGGGAACATTTCTTCCTAGGGTGTAGTGTTTTCCCTGTAAACTTAATCTGCATGGAAGGTGCACCTGTCAGAGGTTTGTCTCCTGGGTGTCCCTTCGCTGTAGCGTGGAATCTGCCTTCCACCATCCCCTCACTGCAGGAAATAACCAGATACAAGGAAAGGGGTTCATCACAGACCCTTACACTATTCATGATTATATTGGTGGAAACATTCAGAATATATGAAAAAAGCCTTGTAAATGATGAGGAATCCTGAAAAGTGAGAAAGCACACTTGGAAGGCATCCTGCCTTTCCAAGGGGAACCTGGGATGCTGAGAGTTTCTGCCATGGTGTGAGACCTCTTGGGAGGAATGAGAGTAGAACCTGCTCTGCTTTCACTGGAAGTTGCTCCCAGAATTGCAGGTTCTGGCAGTAAATTGGCTAAAGAATGGTCTGGTAATGCTGCTGGTGGATTTTGGGGTATAAATGCTTCTTCATCACAACCAGGACCTGGCTCGTGAACAAACTGCATCTTAAAACAGCTTTGCTACAGCAGCAAGAGTCCTTTTACAGCTATGAACGGCAGTCTGAGCAGCCCAGCAGAGCTGCAAAGCCCCTCTGTCCTTCCTCAGTCTCTCTTGTATCACTTTGCTGCTGAAATTGAGCTCTGTGTGCATGCTGTCCAGGTTGGCTTCCCTCTGCTCATGGCAGGAAATGGATACTTCAAACAATCTGCATTAGTTTCACAGAGGACTTCTGCAAACTCCTGCTTTCCCTTATCAAGAAAACAAATATTGGTTTTATTTTAAAATAATAGTTTGTTTCAAGCTCATTTTGGAAGTGACTGATTTTTCTCTCTGTGGATAGAATTTAAACACCGAGAAACAAAATACTTAGATAAAAATAGACTACAAAGATGCTTATGCTAGGTCTGTATACGAGGTTTTGTGTAGTTACCTGGAAGAAATGTATCACTTCAGGAAGCTTTCCCAACTGACATAAAAATAGGCATCTTTGTAGGGTATTGTAGGAGAAAACCCTGCCAGGCCTGGGCTCTGGTCAAGGCCTGGCCCTAGCTGGTTGGGAATTATGCCATCAGATCCAGGAGCTGCTGTGCTAAAATTATAATCAAGTCCCTTTGTCCTTGTGTGTATTTCAGTACGGGTTCATCAGACAGGCCTGCAGCCCAGCTGCTGTGCTTTAGCATGGCAGTCATTACTTCCCTAAACACAAGGGCAGTGGACTTCAACCAAAGCCTGTCTGCAATGGGATTCTTTTACCCTGCACCCTGCATGGGCAAGGGCTTTGTGGGAACAAGAGTCATCGCAGCCTGTGTCCTGGACACAGACCCAGGAAAATGAGCAGATCCTGCTGTCTTTGGCTACTGCTGATCCTAACAGTAATTCCCACAGAAGTTCCTTCAGGGAACTTCACATAAAGGGTTTCCATCATTTCTGTGGTTGTGACATTGTTGATTCCCATTTCTCCTGGATTTTGGAGCATACCAGCACTTGTGTCCATGGCCCTATTTGCCGAAGTGCTGCCTTAGAGCTGCCTCAGGATCCCTCTTGGCTTCTGGTGTCCAGGATGACCTTCAGAGGGACATTTGGAGCACTTCCTAAAGAGCTACCAGTGGGATGGGGGTGGATTTGTCCTCCCCCAGTGGCTTCTGGTTGGAGTTCCACGCTCAGTGGAGTCCCAGAGTTTCTCAGCAGGCTTTGCAGGGAGTTCTCA
>PYHW01009353.1:827789-854555 GCA_013186435.1 Turdus rufiventris | reverse complement strand
TTTCATTCTTTGTCCATATATAAGCTGCACCTGATTATAAGCCGCACTTCGGGTTCGGACCAAAATTTTAGTCAAAATGGTGCAGCTTATAGTTGTGAAATTACTGTACATAAAGGTGAAATGTAGATTAAAATGTATTTACCGGCAGTTGGTAAACAACATTCCAGCTAGACAGCACTGCTCCAGTTTATCAGATGAAGAATAAAATCAAAATATTTCTCCCTGCAGCTGCCCTGTGATGGCTGCTCTCTGCCTCAGATTCCTTTCAGCAACACACCACAGGAAGGGAACAAGAACGGAGTTGCAGAAATGAAATACATACCGATAATGTACAAAAATAGACTTTGGAGTCTGGTGGTGTTTTTCAACATGGGAGACTCAGGTCAAAGCCTATTAGGAAAGAAGTCACTGTCCTACATTTTAAGTTGTCAGGAAGATACCATACAAATCTTCTTTTAATCTCTACTACATTAAGGAAAATTCTTTAATTTAGCATTTAGGCCTGGACTTGCCTGCTACAGTAGGAATAAGAAATGAAGAAGTAAAAGCAGTCTTGCAGCCCCCAGGTCACACTCCTAGAGAAAGGTTACACAGCAAGGCCATCTGTGGTATCTTTCCAGGCATCCTGCCAGCATTTCCTTGTGCAACAATCCAGCCCTGGGGAAGCATCTGGCAGCTAGGGCACCTTGGACCTGGGCTTGCCTCCAGCATTCCCTGTGACACTCATTCCTCTGTCTCCCCTTCCACATTCCGCTGGAGGAACCAGCAGAGAGCATGCTCCCCATTCAGGTCAGAAGGGCAGCTGAAGTCATTCCCTTTTCTGAGGGGACCATGACAAACAACCAAGAGTGCAACAAGAGGAGAAACACACAGAAATCTGAGGTGATGCCACACTGTGCACTGGCCAGTGACACCCATCTACAGATCAGTGGGGGAGTCTGTGCTCCTGTACACTGCAGTGTGGCAGTGCCTATCCCACCCACAAGGAAGCTTCAGTAGAGAGGGAAAAGAGTTTCCTTCAGGCTTTAGAAGATCACCAGTAGTTATTCTCCATTGCTTACCTTAAATCCCCCTCCAACTTCTCCAATTACATTCTCTATAGGCACTTTGGTGTTTTCAAAATGTACTTCACAGGCTGAAACACAGAATTAACACCTGATCAAATATGACACAGAAATATTTAAAAGACATTCAGGAACTGAAGTCACTATTTGCAGTAAGAAATTAAGTCTTCCTAATGCATTGGTTTTTTGGACAGAATTGTGCATGCTTTGCCAAAGAAGTGAGAATTTGGGAAAAGGCCATAGTTGACATCAATTACTGATGTAAAATATTAAAAATGTTATGAATATGCACTGTGTAAACAGAGAACTACATTTTTGTCTTTATTTTTAGTTCTAAGGAAGTGAATGAACAGTCACCAAGATGGTGAAAAGCTGCAATCATTAAAAAGCTTAGAAGAGCTGATGAAAGTGGACTTCGTGATTAAAGCTATTGGACACTGAATCTCCTGAGCGATTTCTTTTATTGCACAGTGAATGAACTCCACAAAATAGATTTCTTACTTCAGACCTGGTGTCAGGAGGGACTCCTAGGAAAAGCCAGCTGAAGAAACATTAAACTTATACTGTAACATGGAATAGGTATTGATTTGCCTTTGAATTCAGATGATCTAACCAAAATAAAACATTAAACTATTAAAACAATCTCTGCTAACAATTTTAGGTGATTCTTACTGTTGGAGCCCCGAATGCCCAATTTATCCTCAGGCTTCCCGTGGGTGACGCCCCCAAAGTCCCGCTCCACGATGAAAGCGGTGATTTTATCCTTCACCTGCCCATCCTTATCCACAAGCTCTGTCCTGGCAAACACTGTGAAAATACTGGCCAGGCCACCATTGGAAATCCAGACCTGTTTTGAGAGAGGGAAGATGGGTAAGAAATGTAACTGTGCTGATTTTGTGAGCACAAGTCTGTGAGGTTTTGTAACAGGCTAGGCAAAGTACAGAGTGCTGAAAAATTGCTGCTCCTTCCCTTCAGTTCTAATGAGTGTCTGTTCCCAGTTATTTCTGGTTTTCTATTTTTCTTACCAGGTTTAATGCAGTATTTCCCAAACAATAATTTTCTATTCTCTTTGTGCCTAAACCAACAAGGGTTATCTTTTTGACAGGGTTGTTCTCCTCTAGACTGGAAACCTCCCAGTTCCAGACCGATGCAAAAGACAAGGACACTTCCTATACTTGTAACAAAATGCCTTCCTGTTCCTAGTCTGTGAGTGGGTACCTTGGAGCCATTTAACAGGAAGTGTTTTCCATCTTCACTCAGGGTTGCTCTTGTCTGGATGGACGCAGCATCACTCCCACTAGAGAACAAGTTATTAATGTTTAAAGAAATACACATGCTTTAAAAAACCAAAACTGCATATTTTCCCTCTTCCTATCCTTTAAAAAGGAGGAATGCTTAAAGAGCAGCATATCAATTTCAGCGTTTAACTAACAAGGAAGCTCACTAGACTGAACCACTGTAAAAGTTACCCGAGGGAACATTTCTGCTCATTACCATGTTCTCAGGGTTATGACCTGATCAGAATGTGCAGAATGCCACAAAAGCAACTTTTTGGAGCTACACTTTGAGCTATGTGAACACACATGTTACTTAAGTAACACCCAAAATTCTTCCTTTCAGTTTTGGTGGCTCCTTCAATGCAGGCTTTTGTATTTTGAATAAGAAATGAAAGCATCCTAGAACAGTCACAGCACATTATTTCTGATGCATCACAAAGCATCCTTTCAATTCATGGAAGAAGTTAAGTAAATGAATTCCTGGGATGGGAATAACAAGAGTCGGGGATTTCACAGACACTGCCAAAAGCAGCTCGTTAGGGAGAGAGTAATTACAGAATCTGGAGTGTTCCTTTAAAAACTAAATATAAAACACAGATTTATATACTGAAGCCACAGGCTCAGAATCATGAAGACTTCAGCTCTCAAGCAGTGCACATAAAGCAGTAGGGCCCATTAGAAGCTGTGGGGGCAGCAGCACCTGCCAGGCTCAGTGAGGCAGAAGGCAGCAATGTGCTCCCCCGAGGCCAGGCGGGGCAGGTACTTGGCCTTCTGCTCCTCGGTGCCAGCAATGAGGATCCCCTGCAGAAACAAGCATAGAAAACTCTTCAGCATCACCCTGTGGGAAAAAAGAGGGAGCTGACAAGCTTCAGTATGTTCAGAAAGCTTCATTTGCAAGTTTCATGGCATAGCAAGAGACAGTTTAATAAACAACAGACTGTATTATTTGTCAGATATTAAAATATTTTTTCATTAGCATTGTCTGCTCAATTCCATGCAGAATTTTCTCTTGCTATAACGAACTTAGTGTGGTTTCAAGCTTCTTTCTGCCATCCATCCACCACTAAAAGATAAATACCTATGGTTGTGTTAGAGTCCAAAACTGACACACTTGCTCTCAGATGAGTTTTCTCCCCTAAGCTCCCCAACACGTAGCCCCAGCCAGCCAACCAAATTTGCTCTCTTCTGAATTCTTTCCTTCCTCATCACCTGAGTCCTCCTGACACTGTTTATTTCAATTCTATTTATTCCAGCTACTTTAAACAAGTTTGGCCAATTAAAAAAACACAAACGCAAGAATCTGGGATCATTTAAAGTAGTTTTCCTAAGAACAATTATTCTCATAGAAACTTTCTTATGTACTTCCTATCCACCCTTTCTTGTCTTACACTGAACCAGTAGCAGAAGCTGCTGGGGACACCAACAACTTGATTTATGCTTCCCCAGTAATTCTGATTTGCTGTGCCCAAGCCCCACATTTTTCACTTCACCTTTTCCATGCAATCTGTACAGAAGCACTGGCTCTAAAGCAGCAGCATTACCTTCAGCCCAATGGCCTGATGAGCTGCCAGGGTCACTGCAATGGAGCCATCCAGAGATGTGATTTCTCCCAGACGTGCATACATCGTGTTTGACAGGCCCAGGCCACCTGCAACAAGCACCAGGTTTGACTTTAGTATATTTCACATGCCTGTGCCCCTTTCTCCCAGACAAATCCATTTCAAGGACATAAATGGAGTGCAGCAGCTTTAACTGGAGAGTTACAAAAGTGAAACAAAATGCACCCCTGAATGCACTGGATTGTTCATCTGTGACATTTACTCACCATATTCCTCTGGAATCTGCATGCCAAAGAGACCCAGGTCCTTCAGTCCTTGTAAGGTTTCAGGTGGGATTTTTGCATCTTGATCGATTTTCTTCGAGTCCACTACAAATACAGAAGTTTTTCTCATGTAACACTGTGCTTCTTAGTGCCCAGAGGAGCTGTGAGACTGTAGGATTCCCGCAGCAAAGCCAAGGTCACTGAGGAGACTTCTCACCCCAGCTTCAAAAAAATTTCTCTGTTCTAGCTTCAGCCTGACTCTCCTGTTTGTCCTCACGACAAATTCAGGGAAAAGACTTGGAAGTGGGCAAAATCCAGCATTTATTTCATTTTCTCAAATATTTCTACTGGTTCTGCATGTCAGCACATTCCAAGGCTGGAATAGCAATATATTTCCAGCATTTTCTATCTGAACCAAGCCTAGGTCGTGAATACAAGAAAAAAAATAAATACAGTAATTTCACGACTATAAGGCACACCGGATTATAAGGTGCACCTCCAGGAGTCAGCAAATTTCCGAACTTTATCCATATATAAGGCGCACCAGACTATAACGCGCACTTTTTTGCGGCGAGGATCCACGCGCAACAAAGTAACGAATTAGTAACAATCGTGCCAGCCGTGCTGTCTTAGGTTATAATACAGGATGTGATCAAAGTATCTATTCTATCACTATCTGTGGTGACAAGGTGGTGCAGTGATCTTTATCTCTGTGGGAGATACTCTGCTAATGGGCCATCCATTGAAACCAGTAGGGCATTGTTCTTTATCTTTGCACCCCCCATCCTTCCTTCAGGGAGTTATCTTCTGCTAATGGCCCACTGAGTCCCACTGTGTGACTGATAAAATTACTTTATCCCATTGAGAGTTGCTCCAGCCAGGGGGGAGAGCTCAGCCTTTCCTACGTGGATAAAAACTGAAATTCTGGGACACCAAGTCACCCTCTTTTCCCTGGACTCCAGAGGAAAACTGGACTTTTTTTCCATATCATCACTGGACCTTTGGAGGGAGGCTGCACCCTTCTACAAGACCACTGAACCACATCTGTCACTGCAGGAGGGCTGTAGCCACCACTTAATGGGACTGCTACCAACACCCTGACTGACGAGTGTCACTCTGACACATGTCAGGTTGTGCTCTGATGTTGTGTCTTAGTTTGGAGGACAGGTGTCTGCTAAGAAAGGCAGGAGCCTCTCTTTGAAATGAAGAATGTAAACCCTCTCCCTCCAAATTATTATAATTTTGAAATCAAGGGGCTCTCAGGCAAAGATATGGGAATTAGAAATAACAGTTCTTTACTAGGAAAATTAAAATAGAAATACAGTACTACAAAGAAACAAACCCCAAGCCCTGACAAAGTCAGAGTACAACCTGACATCCCGTCAGGCAGGGTGCTGGTAGCAGTTTAATTAAATAGTGGCTGCAGTCTTCTTGCAGTGACAGATGTGGTTTAGTTGAAGCAGTGGTCTGGTAGAAGGTGCAGTTTCCTTACAAAGGTCTAGTAGTGATATGGAGAAATCTTTTTTTTTTTTTTCTCTATAATCCAGTAGAGAAAGGGCTACTCGGTGTCCTAGAATTTCAGTTTTTATCTAGGTATGAAAGGCTTGTCCCTCCCCCCGGCTGGAGCAACTCTCAATGGGATAAAGTAATTTTATCAGTCACACAGTGGGACTCAGTGGGCCATTAGTAAAAGATAACTCCCTGGAAGAAGGATGCAGGGTCCAAAGATAAAGAACAATGCCCTACTGGTTTCAACGGATGGCCCATTAGCAGAGTATCTCCCACAGAGATAAAGATCGCTGCCCCACCAGTCACAACAGATGGTGATAGAATAGATACTTTGATCACATCCTGTATTATAACCCAAGACACTTTGTCAGTGTTTGGGGTTTGTTTCTTTTATTCCTCCCCTAAACATCAGCTTGTTTACTCCATAAATTATGTTCCACCACAGAGCAAAGAACTAAAAAATACCATTTGAATAAATTCTTTATTTACTGTCAGTGATCAACACTACAATTTTTCAGTCAAAATCACATGGATCTCACAAATTGTGATGTGTGACATTCACTGGCTCCTTCAAACTCCTCCAGTGTTTGGGAAATCAGGGCTGGTATCTCTGTCGCGGGGAAGTCTGAGACAATGCTGCCTACCTGCTCAGAAATGGCTGGCTGTGCAAACCAATATTCTGCAGGTGTTCTGGAATTGGCTTATCCATGGCAGCACCAATGGAAGGAACACCCTGCAATGCTCTCTGGAATGCAGATGAGTAATAAGGCCTTTTCCAAACAGAATTATTACCCTAAGGTTGAAGAAACAAAAATGCTCTTGATTTTTCGTAAGTTCTCAATAAGCCATCATTTCTGAATATCTCTGCTGCATTTTGCTACAGTCAGTTTTACAGAGTAGGACAGTTAAAAAGTTCTAGGGAAAAAAACCCCACAATATATAAAGTGGTAAAAAGCACAACTCAGCAGAGCTAAAACCAATTTCAAATCCTATCTTTATCCTGGAATGCATTTATATCCTTGTTTTTTCCCTTGTTTTGGAGATTTAATTCTTCTGATCAGCACCCAAATACTCCCCCAAAAAAGCCATAAATGGACATGCTACAGAATGAGCATCACTATGTGAGCAGCAGTAAATGCATAAAATAAATGTCTTAAGTATAATAATTTTATTCAACTGCTATAGCTAGATCATTTTCTAATCACTAAATCACTTGCATGGATCACAACATAATAACATACCTTGTTCGTTGAAGAACTTTTCGACAGGTCCCACAAACTCACTGATCTCTGCCAGTTCTTCATTGCTAATTTCTGGGTAAGGAAAAACTTCTTCCTAAAATAGGAGAACTATTTAATAATTTTTAATACATGAATTGTGCAGTTAAAATAAAAATTATGGGAAATATGCCTTGCAAAGACTCTAAAAACTGCGCAAATTAAGAATTGTGGAAAATGTTCCCAAACAAAAACAGAGCTCCACAGGACCCAACTGTATTACATACCAAAACCAGACCAGAGTGTTACCTTAACAACAGAAACATCAGAGAGAAACCCAGAGATTTCTGAAGAACTATGAGATTGCAAAAACCCTTCATTGCCCATGAGCTTTGTCAGTGTAACTCCATTTAGGGATTGATAAAAAATGAGTTTGTGTCAAAATCAATGAACTGTTCTAATGTTTCCAAAGTTCTGCCCATGAACACTGTCCCTTGCAAAGATCCAGCACATTTCATCTGTTAATGGTGAATTTCACCTCGAGGAAAAAGGTGAGTGAGTCCCACCACTCCTTATCATCACCAGGGTGTTTTGGGAGCAACACAGTCTGACAGGTTTGAACTGCTAAAAAATCCAAGCAAGGAACACAAGAAGTGGGAGGCCATGTGAGAAGCACACTTCTAATTCTTACTGTCTTTGCCCTTTTAAACAAAAGAATTTATCTCTCTTCATGATACTCTGAGCAATAATATCAACGTCAAAAATTCAGGACCTGGGACATGCTAGACGTTTTCAGAAAGCTGTTGTATTGAAAATTGAGAGAAAAAACCACCCCAGATATATCTGAAGAGAGGTTTAATACAGTGGAGCCTGAGTGCTGCCTGTTTTAACACTTTACCTCACAAGCTCCACTGCAGGAAACTTTAATGCTAACCCCATTTCAGTGGATTTGAGTTATTCCTTCTTTGAGTCTACCTCACGCTGCAATCTCTGATAAATGCACTCTAAGCCTTGTGCTAACAAACTGTGGTTACTACACCGTTCTGTCTCAGACTTTAACTTCTTTGTCCTGGGGCATCACAAAATGCGACAAGAATTTCTATCTTTCATATCAAAACTGTAGGGAGAAATTTACACAAAGCCTCGATCCTTGAAGTAAAAATAGAGAACAGAGTGGTACAAGCAGCGTACTACAGGTGTTTACTTCCACGGGCAATCTGCGGAGCACAGGGGGTTGTGGCTTTTTCGCTGCCGGTTTTTTGAGTATTCTGAGCTACATGGTGAGTTTTGTGTGCCAAGGGGTCACTTCATGCCCCCGTCTCCAGCTGACGGCCCCTAGGCACCCAGAGCAACCTCCTGCCCGCTCTGTGCGAGGGCAGGGAGCTCTGAGGGGACCGGACAGGCCGCACCCAGGGGCTGCGGGACAGCCAGGCCAGGGCCACGTCCTGCCCTGAGCTCACTCCAGCCCCGCAGCCCCGGGCTGGGGATCAGCCGCTGGAAAGACCCTGGGGTGCTGGTGACAAGCCCAGGCGGGCGATGGTCCCGCTTGGTGCCGTGCTGTGCCCTCCCCGCTGTCAGTGGGTAAAAGGGTAGCGACACCCCGCCCCCACGGCGGACCCACCTTACGCAGGGTGCCGAGGAACAGCTCCTTGGCGAAGGCGCGGCGGGGAGCGGCCGTGCGCAGGCCGCGGGCTGAGGCGGGCCGGGGCCAGGCCCGGGGCCGGGCGGCGCGCAGAGCCCGCAGCAACAGCAGCACCGTGCTCATGGCCGCGCTCGGCGCTCCTCTGACGGCACCGCCGAGCGTCCGGCCCGGCCCCGGGGCGGGGCAAGGCCCAACAGCACCATAGTCCCACCAGGCGGCGCTTCGGTCACAGGAAACTGCCGCGAGCGGGACAGACCCGGTCATGGCTTTTCCTGTCCGGGCTCGGGGCCCGTTCGTGGCGCGGCGTAGCCCCAACCGCCACAAGGGAGGGGCGTGGTGCCCTCCGCTCCCCGGGCCGGCAGTTCCTGCATGAGCCGCACGGTCACACCGAGAAATAGCTCCTGGTGCACCCCGGATGCCTTTGAATCGCATTCCTCGTGCGGGCCAGCCGGGGAGCAGCACCACAGACAGGGATCTGTCGCATCCCCGCGCGGACCTAGGGAATGAGCGGCATACCGAGCGCATGGAAATCGCCCCAAAATCTCGATCCAAGCCTAACTGCCCCTTCTCTGCGTGTCAAGAGCCGGAGCAGGATGGTGTCGGCAGCTCCAGCCCTCCCCGAGCAGCCCCGCACTCCCACGGATAAGTGCCAAAGGCATAGCTCTCTGTGCCCCGCACCGAGCATTCCCTTTCCCCTGCCAGTACTCTGGCAGCAGGTTTTGTCTTTTTTGAAAACCCAGGTGCCAAACCCGTGTGGTATTACGGAGTGGGTTACCCGAGACTGAAATCTGGTTGAGAAGCACTCGCTGTTCCGTTTCTGTACAAGTGGTTTGTGGCACCATCACCCCATAGCTGCTGCCTCACCTGCAGGTGGCTGGGACTGCTCAGGGACACAGAAGGGCTTTCTGCCTGCTAAACTTCATTTACTCAAGGGTAGAATTAGTTTATTTGACCTCCTTCTTTCAAATAAAATAAGCCTGTAAAGGCAGCTGCTACTATCTCATTTTAGGCATCTCCATGATCCACCTCCTCTCATTTTGCTTTGGTCTGTGTGGAGCTGCAGAATGTAACAAAATGGCATTTGCAAAAAGAGCAAGTAAACACAGGCTTAATGAACTCACTTATTTTGCTTCCTTTACTTATGACTCATAAAATGAAAATCCTTTAATCTTGTAATTCAAATAAATTGCCATGTTGGTTGCCTCTTGACTGTACTGCAGCAAGGGAACAGGAAGGGCTGAGAGTGAGGTGACAGGAAAAGGTAAGGATGTGCTCAGCTCTTGTTAAGTAACATTATCCTACTTTTAGTCTTGAAGGGGGAAAAGCAAGAGGTGATGTATAATCCTGCCAGGAAACAATGGGTGGGGAACGCTGAGCTGGGTTCAGCTTTTAGCAGTCTTTGGGATGAAGTGATGAGGTGTCAGTGCCTCTGTAGGTATCCACAGGTATGGTATGGTATGGGCATGGTATGGGTATGGTATGGTATGGGTATGGTATGGGTATGGTGTGGTATGGTATGGTATGGTATGGTATGGGTATGGTATGGTTATGGGTATGGTTATGGGTATGGTTATGGTATGGGTATGGTATGGTATGGTTATGGTATGGTTATGGTATGGTTATGGTTAGGGTATGGTATGGTTATGGGTATGGTTATGGTATGGGTATGGTATGGTTATGGTATGGGTATGGTATGGTTATGGGTATGGTTATGGTATGGTTATGGTTATGGTATGGTATCGTATGGTATGGTATGGTACGGTACAGTACAGTACGGTACGGTACGGTATGGTATGGTATGGTATGGTATGGTACAGTACGGCACGGTACGGACAGAAGGGGAAAAGCCTCAGCCTCGTGGCTCGAGGGGTTAATGGGGCAGAGCCACATAATGTCACTTGGAGGGGACCTGGGTGGCACTGCCACACCATGCCACATGTCAGCTCTGGGCAGAAGACACCGTCCTGGCGGTGGGAGGGGAGGTGTAGATCCCTGTAGTGTAGACTGAACATCAGGGATGAAAGGGCCAGGCTGAGGTCACCCTCTCCTCAGACAAGTCAGGCAGGTTCCCATGATGTAGGGGTGATGTGGCAGCTTGACAGAAGGGATAAACAGAGCATGGTAAAAACTGCTTGAAGAAAATGATCCAAACAGTGAAAACAAGGCTGGGCAGTTAGGAAGCAGAGGGAAAAGATACCTCATCAGGAATTTCAAAAGAACTGAAGCAGCAGTCAGCACACCCCACCCTGTGTGTTCATTCAGCAAGCATGAGGATGGCATTGTGAGCATATCCTAAATAAACATCTGGGTTTTTTTCAGCCACAGAGGGTGATATCACACCCATAGCATCAAACTGCAGGCAGACCATCACTGGCACGGAGAATGCTCTGTTCCTCTGCTGGCACCAATGGTGCTGCTCCACAGATTTTGTCCCATCCATGCAACCCTTCCAGTGCTGTGTGCAACCACAGCTGAAATCACACTCCTGGCAGCTGCAGTCCTCTGCAGAATCCCCCCATCCTGACCTGATACATCTTCAAACTGCCTTGCACAGAACAGCACAATCTACTGAAAAAAAGAAATATCAGTATTTTCGCCTTCTGCTTCATCAACGTGCCCAACATTTTCCTTTCCCCACTTTTATTTATGACTCCTCTCTTCTGTCTTTGCCACTGAGGTGTTTGTCCACATGTTCCCATAATTTCAGATTCCCTTCCTGGGCCAACTAATCCCTCAGCTGTTCCAGTTTGTCATAACTCCCATTTTGTGAACAACCACAACTCCCACACTCATATCCATTTCAGCCCATCCCACAGAAGTGGAAGAATTCCTTCCTGAGAAGGAATTAGAAGAGAAGTAGAGATCAGTAAATTAGTACAATAAAATTACCTTTCAGTTTTCCTTTTTAGTTTTCCATATTTTTCCAGCAGCTGCTTACATTTAGTTGTTTGAGACACAGATATTTTATTTATTGAAAAAGTGTCACTAAATTACAGAAACATTCACCTGGCTTTGCAGCACTTCCAGGGAAATAAATAAAATTCCTCCTCTCTTTATGCAGTCATTGTTTGCTCCTTTTCAACCTGACAGATGGTATGAAAGTTTTGCCCTGATAATTGCATTGATAATTTTGACATTGATAATTGTCTTTCCCACAGGCATGTGGTGATGTGCTCATTGCATCACCTCCTGGCTCGGAATATTTTTTTAAAAAGCTGGTTCAAATGAAATCCTGGGAAAGGTGAGGGAAGGAACTGGTATTTCCACTTTTGCTCATGGTTATGTACTGTGGAAGTGATGTGATGTGTTTGAAACACAGGTGTTAACATGGTCACTGTATAAATACATAAATAAATTTTGTCCAAGCTGTTGTTCATCCACGCTGACTGGACTGTGGCCATCTAAGAAACCACCCGAAAAAATAAAGATACATTCTGTTAGTGAAAGGGATTCCTCACAACATCAGGTGGCACTTGCAGGCAAACTGTCCATCAGCTCTGCCATGTTAGATTAAAAGAAAGCCCTAAATTGCCTCGTGTTTGGAAGTATTTTATATTTTATTTCACATTTAATTTTTTTCTTTTAACAACCAAATAAGATTTAATTTTTCAAGCGAGGGAAAATAGGCCAAACAATGTACTGAAATCAAGTTTCTGGCTCAGTGAGGGGAGATAACCTGAACTCAGTGCAGGAAAGAAGCTGTTGCTGTAGGATTGCACCCAAGAAGCTACAGGTCAGCCTGGAGAGTGCTGGCTTTATGCCCCACACAGATGACAGTGATGAGTGAGAAGACAAAGGTGGCTATAAAAAGAACTTGCAGTAACTGTATAAAGCACATGTTGGCACTATTAATGGACACAGAAGGGAGATGGTTCAAGAACCTCTTTGCCAAAATAAACTTTATTACACTCTAATGTTGGAGTGAAGGAAGGAGTTCCCATGAGCTCAAGAACATTTCACTAATAATTATTAGTCCAATAACTTGCTCCATCCCAAATGAGGCATCTGTTTCTCCCTTTTCACATCTGGGAAGAGAAATAGATGACTCAAAATGACAGTGCTTTTTCACCAGCTTTTTTTCCAAGTAATTTCAAATTCCTGCAGTCAGAGGAATTGTTCAGGACACATCCCCTGTGGTTCACCAGTAATGTATAGACAGGTATATATGTTTTTTGTTGTTTTGCATGAGGCTGTGCTGGCAGTCTGCAAATGTGTGAGCAGAGTAATGGAATATTGCAACAGCCCTGAAAGCTGCATGTTGCACTAGTAGGGAAAAAAAAAATATAGGAAGAGTAGCAACCAAGTTTCCTCTCCCTTTAGGTATAAAATACACATACAAATGATTTTAAAAATTTACAGGCTGGCATAGCAGAGGATTTAGCATATAATCAAGGACATTTTTAAAACCTGCTGAAATGCCATGAAAATCCAGGGCTATAAACACCTGGGATCCTTAAAGTGTCAGAATTGGAATAGTTGGTACATTTGTCACTGGGCTGGAAAATGTTGCTGCTCTTCCAAACTCAGGGGTTGAAGGACAATAGAAGTATCTCAAACTCTCGTGATTGCATGATGTGTTTGGTTGGTTGAATTTCTGGGGTTTGGCTGGGGATTTTTTGGATGTTATTTTTAATTACAGAAGAGTCACATTTTGGAGCCTGGTGTAAGGGTTGAGGCAGAAGCAGAGACACAAGACTACCAGAAAGATGTCAAGCACAATATACAGGATGAATCATTAAAGAAAAATGTTCTTCCTTCTTGGAGATGGACATAAAGGAGTATTAGCCAGCAAAATGAAGGAATAATCAGCCAAAAGCACATGGGGAGCTGGTGGAAGGGAAAGATGCTCACAGGGGTGGGCACCTCCCTGCAGGGTCCCATACTCAGCTGAGCTCTGCTCCTATAAAAAGTCACTACAAAATCAGACTGGTGTTGGGGGTTGGGGGAGTTTTTACTCTTTCCCTCAGTGGAGAAAAATTTTCCCCATTACCATGTCAAAGGAACCTGGCCCGGGCAATTCACTGGTTTCTGATTACTCAAGACAAAAGAAGGGCTGGGGATGAATAGCTGTAAGTTGCTTTGTCCTCCCGAGGAGCCACTCGTGCTCGCAAGCTCTGAACGCTCTGAACGCTCTGAACGCGGAGGAGAGAACTTATTTTTTTTCTCCGGGGGTGCGACCAGGCCCTGCACTCCAGCATTGCTACAGCTTCCTGCTTCTGAGAACAGCGCTGAGAACTGGGATGCAAATGGTGAGCAGAGGTTTCTTTTCCTTCACCCTTCTCCTACCTGGGATGCCCCTGATGCTGCCGTCTGCCTGCTCCTGCAGTTCCTGTGACTGAGAGAAGAGAGAAGGCCACTCCACCACCGCTCCACCGGGACCATATGGAGGAGGAGTGCGCCTGACTGGACAAAAGGACTGAGACTGAGTTTTGTTCTGTCACTGATCTTTTCATAGCTGATGGTGTTCTTGTTTGTCTTGTAGATATATCAGTTAAGAACTGTTATTATTAAACTCATACCTTTAATTTCCAAATTATAGTAAACTGGGAGGCAATTTTCATCTCCATTTTGGGAAAAAACTCTCGCCTTTTTCTTTTCTGGCAATACTGTCCCCTAAACCAGGACAACTGACAATGATTAAATGAATTCATTCCCAGCCCTGGTTCACTGTGATCGCACTGCCGAGTCCCTGAACTCCTGCACAGTCCCTGCTTTTCCCATTTCCCTGGACACAAACCCAGGGCCCATTTCCTCATCAGAAATGAGGCACTGTGTTGTAGCAGAGCTGAGAAGCTGCAAAGACATTTCCATCATGCATTCCTAACATTTCATTGCCTTGAAATGAATTTCCTCTGCTCATCTTATTAAATACAGATTATTTTTGCTTTGGTCATTACACAGACCTGTCTAAAGCACTGTGTCCATGTATGAAAAATAAATGAAAGCTCCAGTGTGTAATTTCCCAGCAGAGCTGATGAATTGTGTGCTCCTGTGTCTCATGAACCATGCTGCTAATTTCACATCTCAGTTACTGCAAAAATGCTAAATAAAGGGGATTTTTCCCCCCATTTTATCCCTAAAAGTATGCATTTATTCACATGGCAAAAATGATGAATCTAAACATTTGAAAAAAGTGATGGCTTCAAGTCAGCATCACCCACAAAACTTTCATTTAAATCTTGCTTAGCTGAGGAAGTACTTCCAGCAGAAATATTAATTCAAGCTTGTCTAACTTTCATGACCAGCATCATCCTGCATTTTATTTGCTGAGTAATACAGGATTTGGCTTTAATTCTTGCAATAATGAGAAACAGAAAGAAGGCCTATTAAAAGATACACTTCAAATGAAATATTTGTTTAGTTTAGATATTTCTATTAGATTGGTTGCGCTACGTTCTCTTCCAGGAATTTTATGACAACAAAATACAGCAGCAAAAAATCACTAAGAAGGGTAAAAATCCAGAAAGATTCTTTTGGAAAAGGTGTATTCGATGCAGCTGTAACACAGGGTGGAGATGAATAAAGCACTGCACAACTATTAAACTAAAATAAATATATGCTAAAATACTATACCTCTTTTTAGGAAACTCTGAATGAAAATCAATCATTAAGACCAACTGGAAAAAACAAAGTTAAGTAGAACTCATTGGTTGTGAAGTCAACAAAAATCTGAAGAAAGATACAGATAAACCATTTAAAGTTCTTTATTTTGTTTTTCTGTCCTTTTAATCTTGCATTTCTTTATTTCAAATAAAAAATATAGAAACTCCTTGGAAAAGAATCTGTTGTTTAAAAGTTGCTATCTAAAAGAGCTTGAAAAATTGTTTATTGCATGACAACTCATTCCTGCAATCTGTGTGTGCGCTGCCATGTGCAGACCTCCTGTCTTCTCAAAATGTATTAAAATTCTACAAATCCCAATTTCCAAACCAGGAATAGAAGTATCAGTGAAGAACAGCTCTGCAAATTCTTCTCCTTCCACTAGCGGATGTTTCTATGGTACAGAGGCACTGGTCACCTTCTAAGGGGTCCCACAGCTCAGGTGGCATAGACGATGATGATGTCAGTGGGTACTTACCTATCAAAAATAAATCATTGATGAAGATGCATATCCTGAAATTAACAGCCCTCCAGAAAGAGGTCATAGTTGACTATTCCCAGAAAATAATTAAAGAATCTCCTAAAATTCATAGAAAACAGAAGCAAACACAATATTTACTTTAATTGACAGCTGAGCATTAGCTTGATCAGGCTTTACAGACACACTGCAATCCCCTGGACATGCTGGAAATGCACAAAGGTGAGAACACAATGATTATGCCACAGGAGGTTACCAAAGTCTAACTGCAGGATGCAATTCAAATACTGGGAAGGCCACATGTGGCAAAGGATCCTTCTGGGCTGGAAACTGAGACACACAACAAACAGAGAGGACAAGGAGTAACTGGGCAGTACTTACTCAGTGGTGGGGTGAGGGGTCCAGGGCTCCCTGCCCGTGGCCACAGATGAACTGCCAGCTCCTGGGGGGGTTCCACAGAGCAGTCCAGGACTTGGCCCTGGCAAGGACAAACAGGGCCCTCCCCAGGCAGGGCAGAAGTGCCCTGGACAGGAGCTCCTGAGGCCACCTGGGGTCAACTGGACACAGCTCCTGGGCCAGAAGGTCTCAAAGCTGTCAGCAGTGGCCAGGGCTCAAGGGGTTTGGGAATTGTCCACCAGGGCCTCTGCACTGCCTCCCTGTCTGTCTGCACATCTGGATGCTGGAGTCACTGTATCCCTGTCTGCACACCTGGCTGTTGGATCCATTGCTCTTTAGCCACTCTAGCACCAAATTTATTACAGCACCACCACACCAATTAAAAGCCGAGTGAGAAAGGGTCACAGACTCCACTCACTACCTCCACTGCCTGATCTTCAGTTCCTGGCCCCTCTGACGTGAGCAGCAGAAATCCCACTGCCTCAGTGGGGCCAGGATACCATTGGAAAAAATTTCCTTCATTTCAAATATGAAGAATTGAAGCTCTTGGATTGCACAAAATGAGAAACAAAGAGTTTTAAATGGTTTATTTGATTTCTCCACATGATCACAGTTATAGTTTTACATCAATAGGGTCTGTTACTACTTACAAACAGAATGCATATTAAAATGAAAGCACTCCTTTCTTCCCCAGAGTTACAAAAGGGGTCTCAAGCCTCCCCAGAACAGAAGCTTCTTGTAAGCATAATGATTTTTGAAGTCTTTAACAGTCTGCATTCAAGACCTAATTCTAACAGTTTAATACAACTCAAAGCTGATTTAAGTTCCTAGCAGGAAATAGGCAACCTCAAAGTGACTGCAGACTTATAGTAATGCTAATTTACACACTATGTACAATTCAGAGAATTCTCCATTCCCTCTACTGGTCCCATTTTCACCACCCCCTTTTCTCTTTTCCAAATTGAATCTTGTTATTGGTTCCACTTTTCTTTGAAATATATACATGAGAATCCATTTTGCAGGCAAGAAGTGTGATGGTATTTTACAAGGGAACAGCAAAATGCATGCTTAACTGCAGAAAACACATAGCTTCATATGGAACAGTAAGTCAACATCTAGAGATTCAGTGTTTAAATATCTGCTGACTGTCTTTCAGCTCATTTTATCAAGAAACAAGAGGCTTCTGCTGCATGCAGTACATGATGGGAAAATCATTCTACACTGTATGTTAGACTTTTTTTTTAGCAATACAAGACGCACATTATATTAGGATGAACTTTGATTTTTTTGGTTTTTTACATTGTTTTACATTTCATTTTTAACGTAAAAAAAATAAAATCCCCAAATATATATTTGACTGTTGTCCCAGAAAAGATTTTGTTGTTGTTGTTGCCACACCTTCATTCTTTACTTTTCCGTTTCATTTGTTCAAATCAGCATTACTGCTTTGCCACATTGTTTATGGGAAGAGAGAACCACGGTCACTCTGTGCACTTCTGTACCAGTTAGTAATTGGCAATGGCATCTGAAAAAAAGCCTCTCCATTCTACTCCCACCTGCAGGCTGAAGAATTCATTTTAATTCATTTTCTTAAACCCTATGCTGTGTTAAGTGCTGGAATTCTCCTATTCTAGGCATGATCCACACTGCTCTAAGCAACTGTTGATCAAGGACAGAGTCAGAGAGGTTTCATGGCAACCCTAAACAAGCAGCAAAGGTCTGGAGACTTGTGCTGACACCAAGACATGTTTGGTTGGTTGGAGTACATAGAAACACACAGTCTAACAAACAAAACAGAACAAAACTAGGAAAAAGAAAAAGTCAAGTCCACTGTTTCTCCTTGGTTTGAAAAAAGTTTCCAAATCCTGTGTTCTCCCATGACCAGTTTTGGTTTCTAACTAGCCTCCAAATGATCTGTGATTTCACACACTCCACATCAAATCTGTGATTTCACACTGCCCCATGCCCAGGGCAGGCACAGCCTGCTCCCCCCTGTCCATGGAACCATGTGGAAATGTTTCTGTGCATGCACATTTGTAACATCTCCTCAACACTTTGGTTCACAAATACATTGATTGCACATGAAAAATCAGTAGTCAGGCATTAAACCGTGGCTTACTATTTAAGTACAGAATATTTATATGTAACTCTAATTTAAATGAATGAAAGGTTTTTTTTTTTTTAAACATAAAGCAAATATGAGTCAGATTTTCCTCTCCACTGCTACTGCATATTCTGCCTTTATTCCATATACAGAATTTTACTTTCATTACGCCTCTGCATCTGAAACAAGTACAGACTCTGTTACCCACTGAAGAGGAGCTTTCTCACCTCTGTTTTAATTAAAAGATGCAGTTTCCGAGAGATATTTGCACCTAAATGATTCTTTATCTTTTCTGGAACAACCTATAAATTACAGTTAGATTCTACTATTGGTACAGATGTAGGAAGAAAAGTCTACATATTGAAATATGTTATCACTTTACTTCAACTAATATCAACAGTAACACTGGTATATTTTGCAATTATACAATATGTAGAGTGTAGCCTCACACTAATAACATTAGATGACATGCAGACAGTTCTACTTTCCCTTATAAGAACAGTATATATTTTTTAAACTGCAAGGAACAGAGCCTCAAGGGACCTCTGGGTGAGCCCTCTTAAGCCAAGCCGCAGAATTTAGAATAGAGTGAGTGATACAGAAAAATAATAATCACTTGTTTTCTTTACATGGAGATCATTCCGAGGAGAAGGAGCAGAAGGGGAAAACATATTGCACATGTGTGAAACAAACGTGGACTGCTGGAAACAAAAGGCTAAACCCTAGATTGCTGTATTTGCTCTCTGTGGAGGTGAACAAAGTGCTCAGTTTGCAGTTTTGCTAGTATTGTGGTATCCATGGTATGAAAGGGAAAAAATGACTGAACCTCTCTCATCCTCCCCATGCTAGAGATGCCATGAGCAAGCCAATGTGACAAGTCACTCTGTTGATCTCATGTCCCCCTAATGTGGGACACTTTTATTACTGTTACACAGAAACCCAACTGATTGGAGCTGTAATTACTTTTACCCATCTCTGGAACTTTTTGCTCATCCTCTTCAAGGTTTGCTTTTAGGCTGGTACAGTTCTGCAGTTGTGATTCCTTTGTCTCTACTGTTTAGGTGTTAAGTCCTTGCAGTGGCTCAAAGTGCTGAAACTACAAAGTAGGTGCCATGGATAACTTTGTACAAGATTTTGGGATACAAATTGTAGAGAAATTTGCAAATGGTTTGGTTACAACACATAAGCAACAACAGCACAGCCTATTTTTATGTGATGTCTTGCAACTAACTGGACTATGGAAGGGAGGGTTTGAGCATAAACTCAGCCTGCTGAGTGCTGGGTGCTTCAAACTAACAAATGTGATGAGTAAAAATGGTAAAGCCACTTCGTTGCTAGCACATGGCTACATGGAATTACAGATTTTTTTCTTTTACACACACACACATATATATATATATATATCTATATATCTATATAGATATATCTCCTATACTAAATTCTAAAACAACCCTTCAAGTTTTAGAGCACTTCCACTGGAAACACTCTGGACTAGAATTCAGCTTTGCTGGGGGTAGAAATGAGAAATTATTGTAAACAGGAACCAAAGTAGCTGAGAAGGATGGAGGTTTGCCATTTTCATGTTTGAGATGAATGTTTTTGCAGTGTTTACATGCACCTGGCAGAACTCTTCCTGTGTGCTCATTCAATCCATATGCTCATGAAAGAAATGTGGATCATGTAAACTCACAGTTATCACAGCCTTTAAAGTGTCTAAGAACTTGTGTGACCAATGGTTGGAGGTGCCCCCTGGTAAGTGGGCACCCTCCATTGCTATGGAATAATTACTGCATCTTAACAAGTTTGCTTACCTGAAATAGCAGAGCAGCTCTAATACTGATTACTTCTGATATCATCATGTTAATAAAATAAGGATTTATACAAAGCAGTATTGGACTACAACATTTAAATGCTATGTTACTTGGCACATTTAGTAATGATTGCTTAGAAATCTTAACAAGTCTGGGGGACTTGTGATGAAAATATTGAAATGTTTGAAATTGGTTTCTAACGTTTAATGTTTTTGGTCTACTCTTCCATATGCTATTCATCTATTATACTGTCCTATCAAATAAGTGGAATTCCTTGTAAAGTCTATTGCTAGTTTTGTGGACTGAAAAAATTTCTTTCCAAGCACAAATGCTAACTATACAGTATATATATATATATTTATATGTATATATTTATATTATATAAAGTTTACTTACTTTCATCAACCATATCAGGTCTACTTATTTTTTTTTCCCATTGAGAATAAAAGAGCAAGAATGCAACACTTTGTTCTGTCTCACTTTTTTTCCCTGTTTTTTTTTTTCCATAGGCTAACTTTTCATTATGCATGTAAAATTGTCCAGAGGTTGGGTGTAAAAGGTGGCTTTCCTCAGATTCAGCAAGCAGCATGTTTTCAAGGCAAGTTTGGAAATAAGACCTAACCAGATGGTGGTGAGCATCTATCCAGTAGATAAGTAAAACCAGGATGGCCTGGGCTAACCAGAATGATTTTATTTAGAAATGGCAAGCCTTGAAGCTCATGGAACGTCCTAACGGTGTGGTTTGTTGCTTCCTGCAAGTGCCTTGTTCAAAACTAGAGTCATGAGGAGGCCTTTGGGCCTAGACTATGGTGCTGATGCCGCTGTGCTTGGGCTTGGTGCTGGCGGTGGCGGGCGGCGGGGGCGGCCCGTGGTGGTGTGGGCCATGGTGCGGGCCGTGCCCATGCGGCAGGAAGGGGCCGTGGGTGTGCCCATGCCCATGCTGGTGGTACTGGTGCGGATGCGGGTGCGGGGGTGGGTGGTAGTGGTGGTGGTGGTGGTAGGGCGGCGGGTTCTGGTGGCAGTAGGGGCCGTGGTGTGGGTGTGGAGGGGCCACCGCGCCCTCAGCATGGTGCGGGGGCTGTGGGGCCATGTGGCTTTGGGATGGGACCTTCCCCCTCTTGCTACCAAACAGGGACCCTAGGAGGGAGGAGGAGTTAGGCATAGTCTGGTGAGGGCGAGATGGACATTCTCGGGTTGATGTAGCTCTCCGGCGCATGTGAGGACTGCTAATGATGGACCCCTAAAAAGAAATTAATAGAAAATAAAAATTAAAAAAAATCTTGAAATGTTTGAAAAGGGAAAAAAAAAAAAGAAAAATAATAAAAAGAAAAAAGTTCACATTGACCCACAAACTCTTCCTTTAGAGTTCGCATGGGTGGATTACATTAAAGAGTTCTAGAGAAAATTTTATCTCCACCTTCCCTGAGTTGCCAATGGGGCACTCATGCCCTTCTTAGGGGATATTAAGCACTGAGTGATTTTCTCTCAGTACTTTGACATCAAAAGGTATGACTTTGAATTTTTAAAAATGTAATGGAAGAATAACATGATACAAGACCTACAAGTGTGTTTTTAAAGGAAAAATACATTTTTAAATACTGAAAAAAATACCATACTTGCTTTTGTACCACACACACACACACACAAAATAAAGCTACATTAAATTCAACCTAAATAGGTGAACATACAGCAGCAAATATTACAGTTATAGTTCAGATTTTAAAATGGTATTTAAATCTTTAGTTATAGTAGTTTTCCACTACTATACATGACAGTGCTGCTTCTCAGGCCTACCTTTGCATTTTGTGTAAAATGGAACCATACCATTTTTGCCACTAAGATTTCTATGTGCTTGTATTATTCTGACCTGTGGTTCAACATTCTCTATTATTTAGCCTGGAATTTAGTTGCTGGAAGTTGTATTTTTAAAGAGTCATGAGGCACAACAGTACTTAGGCAAAGTGTGCTAGATTTAAACTGCAATCTACCTAAAGCAAACATTTAAAAAAAGAGAAAAAAAAAGAAAAAAACCTGCAAGCTGAATTCAGAGACATGAACAGTATATATAAATGGTTTGAAGATGAATGAAATCTCATGAAATCCACATTGAATTCACCTATCTGAATAATTTTTTAACCTCCCATGCCCTATCTGTGCAATTCCATGGTGTCATGACTGCATACATTTAGCAATTGAACTCGAAAATAAGCAATGGGGATGGTTGAGCATGACAGTCAATAGTTGTAGCTAAATATCAAACAGCAAGAACAGTGTACTTGGTAACAAAGAGCAAGTGGGCTTTTAAGCTGGGACCAGACTGACATGGTGGCAAAAGGACACATCATATCCATTTAACCATGCTTGCAGGAACAAAGGGAACGAGGTTAGCTCAAACCAAAAATGGCATTGCTCTAAAACAAGCTGTCAGTGCTTTGTAAGCTGGAAGAATACAGAGTGAGTAGCCTAGGCATGCATTTTATTTGTGGCAGGCAGGTTATATACATATCTATATATATGTTAGAAGAAAAAAGAGCAAAAAAATATGTATGTATATAAAAGAAAGGTTTGAAATGCACATCATCACATCCAGCTAGACATCAGGAACTTCCTACTTACTTCCATATTGCTGTCTAGCGATCCTGCACTGCTGCGTCGCCCACGCTTGCCTGCCCAGGACATGCAACAGCAGAGATTAGACACTGTGACACGATGGCACCCACACCGGCCACACAACCCCACAGCTTTAGGGCCAGCAGGGACAGCACCTCCCTGCACCTGCCTGGGCTTTTTGGGGTTCAGTGGCAATTTGGAGGGCAGTTGTTGTTGTTGTGAATCGACTCGCACGAGCAGGGGGTGGGTTTTTTGTAGATTTGAACAATTCTTGAAGTATGTGTGTTTGAGCAGGTTTAGTGCTGTGGTTGTGATGTTGAGCAGCAATGATTTTAAAGGGTTTGGTTTCCTGGAATCTAATCAGCTATGAAGGTTTTTTTTTCTTTAAACATTGAGATGTTCTTGTGGGGTGACATTAACTTAAATGCAAAATTTTATGTTGAAATATTCTGAACTTCAGTGTAGAGCACTGTGAGTAGCATCGGTTTTATCACTTCATTGGTTTTATTACTTCATGGGTTTTATCACTTCATCAATTTTATCACTTCATTGGTTTTATCTCTTCAGTGATATCAGTTTTATCATTTCATCAATTTTATAATTTCAATTTCAGCTTTGAACCTCAG
Source organism: Turdus rufiventris (assembly GCA_013186435.1). Lineage (NCBI taxonomy): Eukaryota > Metazoa > Chordata > Aves > Passeriformes > Turdidae > Turdus > Turdus rufiventris. The sequence continues at coordinate 831,399 of PYHW01009353.1, read as the reverse complement.
TGGATTTCATACAATCTTCTTTCATGAGGTTTAGAAAAAACTAAACTTAATTTTTGATCAGTAAATCTGGAATCTGTCTTGACATTATGGTTAGATTTTGTTTGTTTAGCTGTGCAGTGCTTTATCTTTAAGCATGCTGGATTTGTACTCCAACAGCATCAAACTGCAAAGACATTTGCCTAAACCCACAGGTGAAACTCCAGACTGTTTGCCTAAAGAACCAGAACACCTCAGTGGCTCTATAGGACACAGGATCCCAGATTTTCTTTCTCACTTCACAGCAGAGCAAATAGCATCTGGCTGCAGTGGAAACAGAGATTTTTAGAAGATGGTTTGTGAAGCTTTGCTTTGCAAAATTTTAGAATACTTTCCCGACAGGGAGTAGAAACAAAGCTGAGCTCAGAGGAGCCCTCAGGTGCTCAGAGCTTTCCTAAAATCTACAGGGCTTTAGATACCAAAGCTTTCTCAGCACTCTCTCCTCGCTTTCCTGCAAGGCCAAATATCAAAGACAAATCTCCACTCTGCATTGGCACATTGCTGCCTTCAGAATCTTCTACTCTGGGAGGTGGTTTTGGGGCAGAATGTGAGGATTACAGCATCACAGAACCAATGAATGATGTACCCTCATGACAGGCACCCCAAAAGCATCTGGGATAAGAACTAGGGAACACTGGAACTGCTCATAGGAGAATTCAGACTACCCAAAGGATCAGTATGATCAAAAACTACCACCTGCTGGATTTATAAGCATAACATTGAGCTGGCTGGTCACAGGACACTGCCCTGGAACAAGTTTCTCTTAAGAGCTACAGTTCCAGACTACTGGAACATTTTCCCCTCTTATGAAGAGCTGCTCCCCAGTATAAAGCCCTCTGCAGTGACATTAAACTGAGAGGGAGGCATCTGTGGTCAAAGTGTTATGTTTGACTTGTAAATTTGGGATTTGGAACAATTCTCTTGGATGGGCTCTTTGTCAAAAGCTCACTGCTTCATCTACAGCCAAACCTGAGCTGTACTATCTTATGAGCCCCCCCAGAAAAACTGGGTTTGATAATCTCTTATTTTGACTCCTAGTCAGGCTTTGATATTTTTCTGCTCTGATAACAGGATTAGTACTGATTAACACTCCAATCACTCTTGCTTGCTGATGCAAACACACTGCGGCAGCCACCTCAGAACTTAGCAGTCAGGGTTGCAAATAAGACTGAGAGCTGACATGGGGCATTAAATGTGGCCAAAAATGAAGGAAAACACAACAATCCAATGCTTTTTGCATATGGCAGGAGTCACAATCTGATCAAATAACCATGGACACGGTAAATACGGACAGAGAGCGACAGATGGAATTTTGTTCAGAATAACTTCAGGGCAAAGTAGTACTTGCAAAGCCAAGAACAAACAGAAAAATACTACTTAAAATGCCTGCGATTTCCCTCAGGCACCATTGCTGTACAGAGGCTTCATTCATTTTCTTAAAAACAAACTGAATCCAATTCTGCGCTGACATGCAGTGTGATGGGAAGGCTACTCAGTAAACCCCCTGGAGTATTCCCCCTGCCAATGTGAGTTTATTCCAGACTGTTCCCTGGTCTTTGGGATAGCATCCCATCCCAGAAATGCCTCCCTAGAGCTACAGCCTTCACATGCATCTCAGGGAAATGGTGACTCTCAACTAGAATTGCATGTAAGCATGTACTGGCAGGATAATTAGCAGCTGTGGTATAAAGCAAGGTGGTATTTATCAAATCTGAAGATTAGTTTTGCTTAATATATTACGCTTACTTTAATTTTTTTAAGGCTGTTAGAGCATGCTTTATTTTATAAAATTAAATTTCAATTAATTTAACCTTATCTCTTAGATATGAATATTCCTTGTAAGAAATATCTTTAACTTACACAAGTGTATGTCCCATATATGAAGATGCATTATATGGGGCTAAGGATATTCCAAATTTATAGTAGAAATATGAAGTGATTACAAGATTTTTACAAACTTGAACATGCCATAAGAAAATTGAACTTCATTAATAAAAGTAATTGCACCTTGCAGAATGGATGTGTGCAGGACACATCACAGGATGCGTGATCAGCCCAGTACATGGGAAATGTTTCTTGAAACTCTTCTGGGCCAGTGAGATAATTGATAGCTAAACACTGTATTATGATCTAGCTTTGTGTGTCTAAGGAAAAGGTTTGGAAAAAAAGTTTTAATTAAATTACTCTCTCCAGTCATCAGAGAGACCACTTTGGTGGGGGGGGGCCACAGGAAAGACTCTTTATCACCTTCACATTTTCGTCTTGTTTTCTGTGTGAAACAGGTAGTCATCTTAAGACCTTACACTGAAATAGAATTATTTTAATCCTGGAAATACTTTTTGTTTTGATTTGGTTTTGTCTTTTTTGGTCTGTGGCTGTTCTAGTCAAGCCCAGCTCCCAGTAATAGGAACCATTGTACCACCCTCACTTGAGCAGTACTACCTGGCTGTGCCAGTTGTGGAATACTGGGGCAAACAAGAAAATTACAGTTTTTAAATTAGTTCAGTGTGTAAATATTATTCCCACCTTACAAGTTAGGGATATGAGAATAAAGTTTGAATTCCACTGCAAACTCAGTGTAAAAGCACTGGGTCCCTCACCAAATAAAGTGGCTGGAATTCAAATTAAAGAACCTAAAATCAGTCCAGAAAAGTGGGAGAGAAACAGAATGGGAAACACAATCAGTCCAATCCTTCCTGCACTGCTTTAGTGACCAAACAATTCTTTCTGTGGAACAGTGGCCATGAGGGGACATCACACTTTTCCCATCTTTCTGTGAACTCATAAAACTCAGCTATAGATGTATTAAAATTTGTCTGGCTTCTAACATTTTCATATAAATTAAGAATTTCTAAGTCTGGAATAAATAAATTCAGCTCTTCCTTGAGTATAGCTCAAGAATGTGCAATAGAAATGATACATTTCTCTTTAGAGAAATAGAAAGCCCTCAAAATTTTTGATATATTCACATCTTGGAACACTAGGATGCCACATTCTATTTTAAATTCCAAGCAAAGAACTGTCAATCCACCAGCAACAACAGCATCTCTCAGATGAAGAGACCCTCAGCACACCCCTTCCACAGCTGGGAGTTGAGCTGTTGTGGCAAAGGCATGGAACCACCCTCAGGAAAGGACTCCTGATGGACAAATCCTGCTTTTCTGTGCATTTCCAGCTTAGGAGGCAGAATCAGTCAAGGTGTCAGCACTTGTTAGATCGCAGAAGCTTCTGAATCGTCACTCAGAGAAATTCAAAGTCACTTTCCACAGCCTCCATTTACTGGGATATCTGAGGGACAGCAATGGATTGTTTTCCTAAATAGTTCTGTCATGTACCTGTGCAGCCAAATGGTGTTCATTCACATTTCCCTTTACAGAATACACAGGTAAAATTTTGTGGTTGCAGTGTTCATTGGACATTTACCTGCCTTCCTACATAAATATGCAACCAGGTAATTTTCTCATGTTTGTTAGATTTATTTCTGATTACAGTAATTTCACGACCATAAGGTGCACCGGACTATAAGGCGCACCCGCTGGGAGTCAGCAAAATTTGCAACATGTAGATCAGATAA
>PYHW01009353.1:790397-826177 GCA_013186435.1 Turdus rufiventris | reverse complement strand
ACCGGACTATAAGGCGCACTTCCGGGTTTGGGGAAAAATTTTAGTCAAAAGGGTGCGCCTTATAGTCGTGAAATTACTGTAACTGTAAAAAGGTTCTCTCCAAAAATCCACTTTCCTACAGGCCCACACACTCCTATTCATCTTTCTTGTTGATCCTGTGTTTCATCCACAAAAGGATTTGAGGCAACCTAACTCAGTCCTGTTTCAGAGAAGCAATTTAATATGGGATAATCACTGGGATGCAGTATCTTCCTAACTGAGAGAGATTTCTTTGCTTTTCTATGGATCACCTCTCCCACATTAAAAACACAATTAGCCTCACATGCAAGCTATTCCCCGAGAGAAGGCAGGAAAGATATGGATCATATCCCTGAAGTCACTCCACCAAATAACAAAGCAAATAACAGGCTGGTAATTTCTCAAGTCAGTTGCACTGCACAAGACCAAACAGAAGCTCTCCATAATTCTCAGCTATTTCAAGTTAAAATTAAGTTTAGTTGGGTTTAACAAAGTCATTGATAAACCCTGCATCTGTGAGTGATTTCTACTTTTTGTAATGGAAAAAAGTTATTTTCAGTAATAAGCATGCCAGTTGTAGGCATGCCCTGTGAAATGTGTTTGTGATTACAAAAGCTGGTTTGTTGAATTAAACCCATAATATGAATTCAAATACATGGCAGTGTTTGAAAGAGAGAGAGAGAAGTAATTCTGATGGAATGAAAAAATTAATCAGAAACCACATTTAGGGATACAGATACCCACTGAACTCACATATTAACAATATGGTAGTTCGCATTCTAATGAAATAAAACCAAAACAACAGAAAAGGATGATGAAGTATCCTCAAATTTGAGAGATAAGAGTGGTGAAGACTAGGGCTTGATCTAAAATCCACTGGAGCCAAGCAAGCACCAATATTCAACTTCAGCCTGATTTTGGATCAAGGGCCTAAGTCTTTATAATGAAGCACATAGAGATGTGAGTATGAAAGCCTAAACAGAGAAGAAAAGAATTGAAAGAACTCACTCTCTACATAGTTTGTATGCACATACATATACGCACAAAACAGAGGCTATAATTTCAGTTTACAATTTTATTTATTGCAGCATAGCTAAAATCTCTTCTTTAGTTAAAAGAAAAGTAAATAGGTAAGTAGCATCTACTACCAAATATATACAGAATATTGAAATTAAGACTACGCTGTACATAATCACTGCAATTGAAAGAACAAAGCAGAGTATGCAACACAGCCTATGAACTAAAAACAAAATAATTTAAAAAAATAGAGTTGCTACTATCCCTGGAAATACTTTCTGAATAGTGGACATGGTGTTCAGGTAAGAGTTCGTGTTGGTGACAAGAATCTTTAACACTGAAAGACTACATGGCTATGCCACGTGTGAGGCAAACCATCAAATTAAAGTATGCCCAATTTTCCCTGGCTTGCTTTGAGTAAAAATTCACACCACCACTGCTTTCCAGTCTTTAATCAGTTAATAAAACTTAAGACACATCAGTGGCTTTGTGGGTTATCAGCATTCTTGTCCACTAGGGCTTCTTTGGTTCTATTGTTAAGACAACTTCACAACAAGCTCTTTTTGCAAGAATTAGGAACTGTGTCTGAGTTACAAAACAAGAAAAGAGCATCAGGGATGCACTGAGTTACACAGTTCTAGACAGAATTTAGTAGGGCTTCACTCAATTTCATTCATCCAGGTGGTAACATAGGTACACTTGAGCACAGAATACACAGAGACCAGGAGCTTTTCTTCCTTTCTAGGCCTACTCTACGAGGGGGAAAAAGCAAAGGAGATGAAAAAAAAAATCAAGGAAAACTAAGTGAATTACTCCTAGCACAAGTCAATCATTTCCATTTAATTAAAAACTTATAAATTTTCCTCTGTCTTCACTGTCCTTTAAAAGTTTCTATAGTAACCTACAAGGGCTTAAATGCTTTCCAACAGTGGCTGCTTAATAGAACAAGGGTAAAAAACAAACAGAAATTAACCATGAGCCGGGGTAGGGTGCGGGGAAGGAGCTATTTGGAAGTGTGAGATTCCAACACTGCTATTTCTGGAGGCCCAGAGCGAGCTGGGCTCTGTGGGCATGGTGGAGGCGGCTTTGCATGCAGAGAGCCAGGGAGGAGAGGCAGCGCTTACCTGCTTCGGACAGGTCCCGCAGGGAGGAGCTGAGTGCGCTCCGCTTCAGCCCCTCGCCCCCGGCGTAGCTGTCATCAAGGCATGCCCTGGGCAGGGTCCCGTTCCCGGAGTCCTTCTTTAGGCTGGAGCACTGCGACATGCTGGGACGCACCACCCCCTTCTGCTTCTCCAGCTCGGCTGCAACACACACGGGGATTTTTACATTGGTGTTCGTCGGGATAAAACAACCCAGAACATCCCTGTGTCCTGGAGGGGAGTGAACGCCACAGAGCAGCTTTGCCCCTCTACTGATGCTTTAACATTTAGCTTTCATGTTTTCCAGACTCTGTACTGCCTTAGTGTATAACTCTGAACTTCATATAAAGTGTTAGTAAGTTCTCCTCACAGCTCAGTCAGACAAAAATCCTTTTCCAGTCCCAGAACCAAGGACACTGCTGCAGCTTCAGGCCCAAAAAGTGCAAACAGCAGCGAATTGAGGAGAGAATCTGGGAGGATGGGACTGCAGAACCTGGAGCTGGAATTGGACAATTAACCCTAATATGGAAATGGACCAAAACTTATAAAAGTGCGAAAGCTTGTGATCTTGGATCCATCTTGGGCCAGGCTCTTGTACTGCCCAAGGTGCATCCCTTGAAGGCCTTTCAATAAATCCCTACTTTATTCTTTTAACACTGTCAAGTGTCTGTTCCAGGGAGCCTCTCCAGGTATAAATACCAACAGCTGGATATGGATCCAGACCTCTTTTGGAAAACTAAGAAAAAATTTCATGTTTGGACACTCAGGAGACTACCAGCAAAATATATCAGTTTCGACCATGGCTTCCTTATTGACTAAAGGAATTGCAACATGGAAATGAAGAAAAATTCCATGAAGCTTATTGGAAGGGCCATCATTGGGAATTTCAGCATGAGGTGAATTACCCCTAAAATTCTTGCTTTAATTTATGATACAATCACAGATCCATCTGTCCTCTGTCCAAATTATCCCTAAATTCCTACTGGAATTTACAGTACAAATCACAGATCCATCTATTCTCTGTCCATATTATCCTTAAAATTCTTGCTGTAATTTATACTACAAATCACAGACCCAGCTCTCGTCTGTCCGTTGTTATTTGCAGCTTGTCCAGGATAAATTCCACTGCAGCTACACTGTGGTAAACAGGAGTCAATTAACTCAGCTGGGCTTAAGGCATTATTGGTTTTTTCCTCCTTCTCAAGGCAAAGTCATGGAAAAACCCACATTATTCTGAACTTTTAAGGAGTTCTAATCGTTATATACATATTCAGAATTTTCTTATTTTGGTTAGTTGGAAAATGCTCTATTATATGTACCTTTGTACTTACACTCTATTCTGTGCTTTTCCATTTCTTGAACTTCTGCAATGGATTCCCTCAAATCATCTGTAAACTTCTTCCTGTCCTGAGGATTTGGTGCATTGAAATTTATGAGTACTTTGATATCTGCTCCTGGAACAGCTGACGTGAGCCGAATGCCATTGGGATAATCTGGAAGAAAAAGGCAGGAAAAACTAAGCTCTGATTACTACAGTTATTTTTCTTTTAATAAAAATACCCAGCAAACCTGAAAGCTTTTTACTAATATTACTACAGAGGATACAAAGTCAGAGAAATAAAAATCTGACAGCACAAAATAGAATAAAATCCCTAAGGTACATTGGAACAGCTCAACAGTCAAATACTGAACAAATATTGAGAGATATCTTTATGTAGCTGTCACCCTTAAGGTACAATATACATCAAAAACAGCAGGAAAAAAGTGCAAAAAGCTAAGGGGATAATTTTCCCTTCATGGAACAGATCCCATGACCTACCTTATCCACTTGTGACCAAAGTTTTGCTGAGTGTAAAGGCTACTTGAAGACATTTCAAATGCTACAAATTGTCTTTTAACTTTTTTTTTTTTTTACTTTTTAGCCTTTAACTCACCATTTTCAGGAAGATAAACAAGTACAGATTTAGTATTTCCTGTTGGACTGTGTTCCCTATACATCCTACTTTCAATTTTTTCTTTTAAATAAAATTAAAAGTATCTGTGATATCACATACTGAAAAAGTAAAAGGACTGATTTGGTTTTTTCACCCTTCTTTTGACCCATATTCTGAACTTTTAATAATAAAAGGCAGATTTTTCAGGAAACTATCTTTTCTTCTTTTCTAGGTGTACTTCTGAAATTTTAACAGCTGGTCAAAAATATCTCCTGGGACAGAAAGCTCATTTACAGAAAGATACTCAGAATGAAAATATGTCCTGCTGTAGAAAATAAATCAGTCTTTGCTTCAAGCAAAGGCCTGGAGCAATGGGGTGTCAGCAAACCTCAACGTGTGCATTTTAACTCAATGTTTTCTTTTACTCAGATGCCTTCCCCTCTTGGTTTGCTAAAGCTCTCAAATATTTACTTCAGTGTTTGAGCCCAAGCTGAAGGGCTCCCATGTACTAAAACCTTCCTCCCTCAAGAGCCAGCAGATGAAGTGAAGGTGAGCTTTCAACAAAACTTGAACTATTGAGAAACCAGTGTGTGTGTTTGGCTTTTTTAGGGTACCTTAACTTTGGCTTTATTAGGATACCTTAATTTGGCTTTTTTAGGGTACCTAAACTTCCAGATCAAAGCTGCAACTAAAAGTGAAGCAAGTCCATTTACAATCCTCAGGGAAAACAGAGCAACTGCCCTGAGGTTCAAATGGTCCTGAGGGGAAGGAGGGAGGAAGGACTTGGGAGTTTTGCTGGGATTTGCTGTCAACACCTCACACAGAAAAACAGCCAAAGGGTCCCAGTGCTGGGCAGGCTCAGGTGGGATGTTGGGAACACTGGCACAGGGAATGCAGCAAACAGCTCTGCACCACTTCAGTGGAAAGAATAACAATGTTTACAAAACCGCACAAGGAAACCTGGCAACCCCAAAGTCACCAGGGCTGTCCCCACATGCGAGCCAAGAAGCAATTTCCACATAACAAACACATAGATTTTATTACCAGAGGTACTTCTCTGCACTATATTGATCAAGTATCTGGAAATCCTCACATGAGTATTTCTTGGTTTCAGTCACACTCTCTCCTAAGTGATCTGCTCCCCCCTCTATATTTTGTTAGTGATTTTGACTGAAAATGGAAAATATACTTCCCTTATGGCCTATTTATTTACTAGAGATATGTGACATTGTTTTCCTCTTTAGAGCTCATCCATCCTTCAACAAAATTGATTTCTGTCATTAAAAGTCAATTCTTCTACCACCAGTGCCATTCATTTGTTCAACCTCACCAGCAACCAAACCAGTATTATTGTTGCTTCTGCTTTAGAAACACTGACTTTTATTCCCTTGAAACCAGGGAACAGCTGCTCCACACAGTGTTACTGATGGCTCTGGCCAAAACAGCCCAAAGCTTGCTGGCGCCAGGGTAGACCAAGAATACTGAATTTTACAAATCAAAGGGGACAAATACTTCTCTTTCTCAATCAGAAAATTGTGCATACCATCTAAGAGGCGCCAATATAACAGTACAGTCTATCCCTGATTCACTGCAGTGAATTCAACTCAGAAGCCCTCCTGAAGTGCTTCAGTTAAAATGCCTCCTGTTTACTGGGAGGAATCCTTTACTTCTTATTTCACTACAGAGATTTTGAAATTTATTTCATTAGTGTTTCTACTTAGCATGCTTGTATATCTGAAATACATTTTGTTTTGCATGGCATCAGAGATCTTTCTATTTTTAGCAGAATCCAGGACAGATGTATTTGGCCTTTCCCCGCCAAAACTGAATTTTATATCATATAATGCATTCACAAGAGAGAGAGAATGCATGTGTAAGCACAGAAATAATCTGTGGGCTACAGAGCTGCTGTGAGCTCTGCAAAACCTTCCCCTTGGAAATCTCCAGGGGCTTTGACTCAGTAACAGCAATGGATTTTTAGGGAGCACATTCTCAAGGACAAGGCAAAACTAAGAACCTTCCATGACAGAAAAGCACAGGAACTACTGCAGCTCACACTGGGCTGCACCCAATTTACCAGGGGTAAAGATTTGGCCACAAACCATGAATTCAATCAGGCTGTCTCCCTATGTAGCACACCACCAACTCTGCTCTGCTGTCACTACTGATGCTGTATTTGGGCTTAGAAGCAGGATTTTAGTAAATTATTTGGGTTTTTGTCTGCTAAGAAGCACTAAAGATAAAAAGAATATTGGACTGATGTAGATTGTAAAAGACATAAACAAAAGGTGTCAGAAAATGAAAGTTTATACTTTGTATTTAAATCTGAGGTAGCATACATTATCTAGGCAAAGTTAAGCCATAAATCAGGAAAATAAATTAAATAGTGCTTTGAATTACAGATATCATTATAAGAGTCATTAATTATTATCACTCAGTTCTAGATAACTGTACCAGCAACAGCTGTACTTGTTTCTTGGTAATCCTTTTATGCTTTTCAAGTAATCACAAATACATTTGGGGAGATTTGGCTTTTGACTACAATCAAAAAACTGTTTTATATACTGTCAGTATCTTGTTTTAAACTTTAAGTTACAGTAAGTTCACGACTATAAGGCGCACACCCTTTTGACTAAAATTTTCCCCCGAATCCGGAAGTGCGCCTTATAGTCCGGTGCGCCTTATGTGATGTGCAAAGTTGTGACATTTGCCAACCCGGAAGTGCAAGCTGCATTGGGGGGGCGGTGCCGCAGGAGCGCCGAGTCGCAAGGCGGGGGCGCCACCAGCCAGCCCCCTCCACGCGGGCTGGGCGGCGCCAGCCAGCCCCCTGCTAGCCCCCTCCGTGCAGGCTGGGTGTCACCGGCCAGCCCCCTCCGCGTGGGCTGGGTGTCACTGGCTGGCCCCCTGCTAGCCCCCTCCATGCAGGCTGGGCGTCACCGGCCAGCCCCCTCTGCGTGGGCTGGGTGTCACTGGCCGGCCCCCTGCTAGACCTCTCCGCGTGGGCTGGGTGTCACCGGCCGGCCCCCTCCGTGCGGGCTAGGTATCACTGTCTAGCCCCCTGCTAGCCCCTGCAGCATGGGCTGGGTGGCGCTGGCCAGGCATGGCCAGGCACCGGCCAGCCCCTGGCCAGCAGCAGTCGCACAGAGAGACAGGGAGCGGCCAGTCCCTGGCCAGCCCCCGCAGCGCGGGCTGCATGGCGCCGGCCAGGCACCGGCCAGCCCCCATCCAGCCCCCGCCGAACGGGCTGGGTGGTGCCAGCCAGCCTTAGGCCAGCAGCAGTCGCACAGGGAGAGAGGGAGCGGCCAGCCCCCAGCCAGCCCTCTCAGCATGGGCTGGGTGGCACTGGCCAGGCACCGGCCAGCAGCAGTCACACAGGGAGAGAGGGAGCAGGCATCGCCGTGCCGCCCCGAGTCGTGGTGGCCCCAAGCCGCCCTGAACCGCAGCAACCCTGAGGTGTGAGCCATGGCCGCCCCGAGCCCCGCCTTGCCAGCCGGGGGCAGACAGGAGTGCCGGGCCCCGTGCACAGGGAGGGTGCTTGGGGCTGCGTTTAAAGGCTACACCAATCTGTGAAAAATGTTTGCAAATTGAGCACATGCCAGTAAACTCCATGATCTCGGGATTCTGTTACTAATTCGTTACTTTGTTGCGCATGGCACGGATCTTCGTGGCAAAAAAAAAAGTGCACCTTATAGTCCGGTGCGCCTTATGGTCGTGAAATTACTGTAAATCCAGAGCAATTTTCCTAAACTCCTAAATTCAGAATCAAGTCCTAGCCACCCCTTTCATTCACCCAATTTTTGTTTTATTTATGAACTAAGTGGTCCTCTAAAAAGAGAGGGAATACTTACACTGGTTCTCAAAGAGAAGAACTTGCATTCCATAGAGGGAAAAGGACTGCCGAAAACTGTATGTAACAGAGTTCTTCTTCTTCTGAAAAATCTTTGTCACCTGAAAGGCATCAGATAAACAAAGTGAAATATTCCTTCTACCAAATGCACCTGTGGAAAATTATTACTCTGAAGAATTAGCATAGAGAAAACATTTTATTTAAAAGAAAGTTATAAATCTGTCTGAAAAAATGCACTTGCCATTTCCTCCCATTTTTTAAAATGCAACTGCTGCATTTAATCTCCTGCTACTGAAAAATCCAAAGCTCTGCAGCATCATCTCTCTAAAGCAGAAGGTTAATATTTTATCGAGACAAAAAGCCTTTGAGTTCTCTCTAGTCCAGAACTCTACTTCCTGAAATTCCAAAACCAAAAATAACCATGCATCATTTCTGTGCCAGCAAAATATGTAAATACATTTAAGTTATCCTTTAACCCACCCCAAATATAGGTGCTACCACACCAACAAATTTGGTTTATATTATTCCCCAAACAGTTTGAGAGAACTACCGATATCTGAGTAAGTAATAAAAACCAGCAGAAAACAATGAACCATGAGTTTCCACTCAAGCTCCCATCTAAAACTTCTAGGTTATACTCAGAAGCAAAAGGGTTAATGTTTTTTATTTAATTCCTGGTTTTAAGGTCTGCAAGTATGTAAAAAAACACACACAATAAAACTGTGTATATGAGGTGTGCTTTTTTCCTAACAAAATACGAAATATTTAGTGTAGTTCTCAGTTCTCAGGTAACAACCAAGTGCATTCCAAATGGAGTGCAACAAATTTTCCTATTTTTAGGAGTAAATCAACCAAATAATTCCAAGCTGTCCTGAGTTCTATGTCTCTGCTTTTCAAAAGACTAGGTCAAGTTAAAGTCTGTGAGGGTAAGTGCACTCTAAAGTCAGCTGTAAAATCTATTTCAACAGATCCCATTCCTATTTCAATGCACAAACAGATCTGGTTTATAGAACACGTGGGGAATACAAAGTAGGATGTAATTCTGGTTTTCCACAAGTACCTTGAATTCATTATTCATGGAATAAATAATGTCTGTTTATCCTTTAGGGCAATGGGTGAACTGGAGGTGAGGTTTTTTTTTCACTATAGTAAAAGCTACTGCATCAAATACCTTCTTACAGAGTGCAGTCATCAATAAAATACTTCAGTTTAAAAGCAAATTATACAGAATTTAAAAAATTAAGATAGAAATCTCTTTATCATCTCAGGATTGTTGGAATACAGGGTAACAGATATTTATTTTTAGGAATGCTCGTGTACTTCATTGCCTGTGATTTCATAGAGATAGGATTTCTGAATACTTCATTCTCTCTGCCTGGAAATACATACCACGAGAAGATCATTAAATAAAAATATTTCTCGTTGGTGCAATCCCAGCTTCTGAGGTTTATTTGGATCTGGAACTTCAAACAGCCTACAGTAGCAAACAAGCCTCCGGTGGGGGAGAGAGAGCACCTGCAATAATACAAAAATTCATGGTTCATATAACAACTTTCAGCCAAGAAAGAGCATTTTTCATACAGAGATTTTTTTTTTCTTTTTTTCAATACTTCAAATATTTTTACCTCTAAGCCCATTAGATCTTTTAATCAAATGACCAACAACAGGAACATAAAAAGTTTATGCCACAAACTTGCAGGACATTAAAATTTCATCACGGTTCTCTAAAATGCTCCCTAACAGCCTGCATCCCATACAGGATGGAAGCTCTACTGGGGATAGAGTTTTATTTTGTGAAATGATAGAAACGTGAAAGAACTTGAGATTAACCTGAGGGGAAGCTCAAAGCAAGAGATGGTTATTTCCACGAGCATTTTTATTATCATTAGAAGAAAGGATGCAAAGCAGGTTTAGCTTTTGTGAGATGCTGTAGGTTACTTTTTGTCAGTTGAGTTAATTCAATTTGTTCATTCCTTAAAGTCACCAAGAAAATGGTGATATCAGGACAAAGCAAATGCATTTTTAATCTGTCTTATTTTCTCAATCCAGCAAGAAAATTAAGATTGAGTTTCCATTTTCTTATTGGAAATGTCCGCTGAAGCTATCTCTGAAGCTGCTGAGTGAAACTTAATTTCTTTCAAATGCAAATGATGAGATCCCATTAACAACAAAGAAATCCATAAACTGGTGCATTATAAGAACAGTTTTAGCTTTATTACTGACCATGCCTATAATTTAAATCTGGAATCAGTATTTTCAATGTTCATCTACCATTCAGAAATGAACTTTAACTGGCAGTATTTTTCCACAGTAGCATTCAATTCTCAAATGGAGCAGAAAGAATAAACACACTACAGCTCAAGTGGAAAGGTGAGGTGCAAACACTGATGTTAATTATTTGTTTATTCTTTACTGGCTAATTTCTATAGTGATAACAACATTTCAAATAAATAAAAAGTGTACTAGAAAGGGCTAGAAGACCCTTGGCAATAAATTAAGCAGTGGCTGGGAAATACATTTTTAAGAAAATCTTTATACTTTGGAGAGTTTTTACTATAACACAATGAAAATGTCACCTGAAAGAACACCAGTAATTTTAAAATTTTAAATGTAACAGAATTTCTCATTTCCAGTTTAGGAAAATGCTGCCAGTTACAAAGATTATAAATTTTGAAGCAGTAGGAGAGAAATACCTACACAACCAAGTCCATGGTGCAGAGATCCAATCTACAGTAGAAAGACATACAAGTTGATTAAACTTCAGAGAAACACAGAACTGTATCATAGCAAGTAAATACGGCACGCTCTGACTATGACTAAATGCCTATAAAGTAAAAACAAATAGAGCTATCAATAAAGATTTTTGCCTCTTTCCCTCATTTCCTTGCACACAGTTAAAAAGTCTCCCACCAGAAGAATCCTTCAAGCTAGGACTCCACCAAGGGCATTGTTTTCTTAATCCCATTTAATTTACAGGGTCAGGATTAGTTTTAGGATTTGAATTGCCACATGTCTGAATATGAAAAGAAATATGGAAAAAACCCATCTTCCACAGAATCCTATATATAAACCTAAATCCCCAATTACAGAAACAAAGTTTCATATTAAGTGCCTGAATACTGATTTCAGAATATTTATTTCCCCTCTTCTCAAAATAGGTACAAGCTTTTATAAAAATTTTGCTTTCTTTCCACTGCTTCTTCAAAGAGATCTCCTAAGCACGTTCTTTATTGCAAGCAGACCGAAATTAGATTTTTGGTGGTCTCTCATTCCCTTCCCCCATCCCCTGACTTAGACTTGTCTGAGAAGAGATTACAATTCAAAGCCCTTTAACAGTAATAGGGAGAATCTTGAGATCCATGTTCTTTTCCTCAAGAACAAATCCCCCAGCCCATCAGACCCTGCTGCAGTGAAGTTCCCTAGAGCTGATAAAAGCCAGATATAAGGCTTCAAGACCATGCAAGTGTAGGGTTTTTTTGGCTTTGCTCTGAGCTCTCTTTGTGACTACTGACATGAAGATTTGAATTCAAGAAGGCTGAGCATCCAGTGGTTCCACTCCACATTAGTTACCTTTTCTAGCATGGAAAATACTGGTCTTAAAACCTCTGTACTTCTTAATTGGAGGCAAAATGCTGTGGGCTTTCTTTTCTCTCTCCTCTTCCAACAGATGCTTTGAAGATTCACTTATATAGCAAAATGTTTCAGGACATTTCCCACAACATTCCTATCTTTGGATGCTCAAACCCAGCACCAGAATCCCTGGGATTGGATTTCCAGATATCTCCTGAGAGATCCTGAGATACCCCATGTCCCCTTACAAATCCCAGGTCAGCTGAGCAGGTGACAAAGATGCTGATGTGAACTCTGTTACTCTTGCAAATTATGGAGCCGTAACTGACAGTGCAAATTTTGAAATACAGTTCTCTGCAATATTACATTAACAAAGCACTTTGATTCTTCAAAAATAAACAAGAGAACTGCCTAAGATGCAGATATTGTAAAGCTTCCCAATAAAGGATTTTAAGACTCCTAACATCATCATGTCATCCATGACTGCAAAAACAAAATTCATTTGCATGGATACTCCAGGATTTAAGTAAACCTCTTATACGGAATTACTTTGACAGTTTCTTCCCTTTGCCATTCGTGGTCCAGTGTGTACTGGGGAGCAGCACACTTCTGCTGCCCTGCCCTGCCAGTTGCCCATGGCACAGCAGAGGGCACTCACCGGTTTCTTGCCCACGATGAGCTTCTCCACCTTCTGCACCTGGGACACGTGGTCCTCGTTGGTCTTCAGCTCGCGCTTGCGGATGCGCTCATAGATCCCGATCAGCATCTCCCGTGGGATGTCCTCCCCATCATCCACCCCTGCAGGGCCAAGCTTCTGTTAGCAGGGATCTGACCCACACTGGTAGAGGAGAAAACCTGGGCACTCTCTGTTTCAAGCTTCTGTGAGCAAGGATCTGACTTACACTGCAGAGGACAAAACCTGGGCACTCTGTTTTCCTGCCCTCCCAGTGCTGCCTGCCTGCTGATGTTTGTGCTGGCTTTTCCCAGCTGCCAGTCAGCTCCTCTGTGTCCTTGTGCTGCCTCAGCCAGGCAGAACAACTGGTATGAACAGGATTTAAGCACTGATTTTGGTCGAGAAGTTTGCTGTCCCAGACACCAAGACATTGACGGAGATCACTCACGTTTTGGAATTTTTTGTTTTAAAACTCCCATCTAAAACTAAGACATAAAAAGGCTGTTTTCTTGAGATTTTTTTTCTTTCACATTTCCTCTGTTCGATATTAAAGCTAATGAGTTAAATTCCTTTCTAGACACTAAAACCTCCATATGACATTCTCCTAGGAATGGGAGGAAGCAGAACCACTTCATTTTTCCTATGTCTCAGTATTAATCAACACTGTTCATGAAACAATTTCCTATGTGAGAACCTTATGAATGCAGTAAAATTGTTTAACCAATATTTCCTATGACATTTTGAAAAAGAACTAGTTTATTCTGGAAAAACAAATCAACAAAATAGCCTGGATCCAATATAATTGTTTAGCACTGTGTGATTATCATTGGCATGGCATTCTAACACAGTGTCTTGAATGCCTGATCCTGAATTTTTAATAGCAGTGGAAGGAGTCAAATTTCACTAAGTAGCTTTAATCTGGATTTTCTGGGGACAGAGAGATGCATGTCTCTTTTTAAAACAGGTTTTAAAGCAATAAACTCTTGTCTCCCATTCAGAAACAAAGATAGAATATGTTTTGTCACCCAGTGCAACAACTGCTCCCATAAAAAATACAGTGATAAAATACAATTTGCAGATAGAAGCAAGCAAAACCGCCTCTGTTCTGAGCCACATGGCCAAGCCTTCCACAGCCCACCCTTTGTGATTTACAGCTGCAGCAAGGTAGCCTGTTACAAAAATGCCTGCAGTAACGAGAATTGCTGGCATGCCTGCTGGAGCTCAGAGAGAATGTGCTGTGGCTAACTCCACAAATGTAACTACAGCATTATGCCAACAGATGCCTATCAGGCCTTTGGAGTATTTGTGGATTTTACAATAAAATCTCGGCACTAACTTAAACCTTGGTAAGCTGAAATATCTGCTAAGCACAGGTTATTCACTGCTGCCTTATATCAATCTCGGGGAATAAAAATCACCAACCAGGACTTTCATTTTCAAGATCTGAAATTCCAAAATGTCACAAATATTTTGGTTTTACTTGTCCTAAAATGAAAGGTCCCGACAATACATTAATCCACCAAGAAAGACAAGATAAAAATGACAAAATATTACACAATTAATCCTGATTTTGCTGTTACAGAAATCACTGACATCTGTCCAAAGGGCAGCCAGGTGATAGCAGCATGTAGTCATTCCCAGAAGACACAGAGTGTCCCTGCAAGGACAGTGCCAGGGAAAAGCTTTTAGGAGCTTTGCCCTTAGGGTCTCTTACCCCTGAGGTTCTTGATGAAGTCCTCCAGCTTCATCTTGCGCTCAGGTTTGACGTTGGGGCTGTACATGTCAGTGTTGAGCAGGATGATGGCGAAGGCCAGGATGAAGATGGTGTCGGGGTTGCGGAACTGCCGCACTATGCCCGGGTTGCAGATGCAGTAGCGCTGGCTGGGAACACCAGGGGAAGCTGTCAGGGCTGGGAAGTGCTGCTCACATTCACCAAATAACCCACCGGCTGCATTCCAAAGCCTCAAGAAGCTACCGCTCCTTTTCCAGGCATGACTTTAGCTTTGCATCCACATGTTTTCATAAGGCAATCCTTGAACATGCAAGGAGTTTGTTTCTACTTCTACTGTAACTTTACTTACTACAATAACTTCTATATCCCATTTTTTTAGTGATTAATACCCTGACAGCAACTTAGAACACAGAATTGATTTTGGCTTACTGCCTTATGGTGATTTCCACCTTATCCTGCCCTGGATACACCTGTGTCAGTACTGATAAGTGACTCCTCTTTCTCCCACTGTTGTTAAAATGTTTAATAAAAAGTCAGGAGTATACATAAAAAGTGCACGGGCTTATAATTCCACTCCTATAAACTACTTAATCCAAATATATTCTTAGAGATGTTCAAAAATCCTTGAGTATCTTTTCAACTGATGTCAGAAAGAACTTGTGAGAAAGTTCTATTAATATAAATGCCACACATGAACAACACGAGCAAGTGAAACTTCCTATTCCATACTTAGCAACCCCCTGCCCAAACAAGACTTATTTGGAAGTGTTTGTAGCTCATGAGGACACTTAAAATACAATAAGAAAGTAAGTTGGATAAGGCCAAGTTCCCCAGTTCTGCAGTGTGACTGCAAGGCAGCAGCTTTCTGAGGGATTTATTTCACATCCTACCTAAAAGCTTCAATGAGCCGCTCCACTTTCTGGGCTTCTCCTTGGACACGGATGTGGGCCTGAAATTTCCTGAGTGCTTCATCCAGCTCCATTGTAGAGAAGTCCATCTCATCTACCACACAGCTAGGACAAAAACAGATTGACATTATGTCTCTTCATTTCTAACAACATAGTACCAAAGGGAAGATTTGGAAACAGAAAAAACTTTTCCATTTTCCATTTGACAGAGGTTTAAGGAATTGTTTTTTCAACTTTCAGCAGCAATTGCAATAACTGCAGGTAAGCTGTGAAGGAAGGTTCAAAATAACAGATCAATGAGAATGTGCACATGTGAGCAGACCCTTGTGTTTTTTAACAAAAGAACTGCTGGAATGACAAATATCTGACCATTTTAAATGATGCACCACTGCCACAAATAATTATTAGTTCTGTGCTTCCAGGCCAATCAACTATCACAATGCCTCCAACAATAATAAATAGTTTATACTGCTCAAAATATCATATCTCAGACAGCCTGCAGCAGGCACAATAATCTGCACCAAATGGCGCTGTGTCTAGGAACGTTCTTAAATGCAGAGAAAAAAGAATAACCTTGTTTGTATACTCTCTTATTATTACTGTAATTTTCATCTCCCCATCATTTGCCATGACTTACAGTTAACATTTATGGAGAAATAATTACTTTCTTGCTTTGAAAATACAGTGCTGACAAAAAATAAAAGGGAACCATTTTCATATAATCAGCAATATGAACTATGTAAGTCTTTGCTTAAGGACTGCTTTAAAATCAGAAGCTTATAAATTTCCTTTAAGGTTATCTTTTAGTCTTGAAATGACCAGACATGAACCACTGCAAGAAACGGCACTGTAATGCAGAAACCACAGAGAGCATTACGCACTTTTAAAAGCTTTTCCTTAAATGTATAGAAATACAATGACAAATTACAGTAGTTTGTATTTTTCTTCCAGTAACACTGTAGCTAATGTAGATTAACAGCAAGTAATATTCCTCTTACTTTTAGTACTTTTCCTTTTATGCAAAAACACAATGAAACAACGAGACTGACATTCTCACACCCTTTCCAATCCTCACCTGAACTTTATTAATCAGTTCTGCAATAATGCTCACAGGCTTCCCATTATTGTAAATTCTGTTAGAGTGTCAAAAGCCCTTTTCCCATTCCAAGGTGTAAAGCACAGGTGCAGAGTAAAAATGAAGTAATTAGCACAATTAAGGATCCCCAGGAACACACTGGCCAACAACAGGATGGGCAGGGGAATGAGGAAGCATTTCCATTAACCATAGAGACAGCAGATTTCCCGCCACGGAGACAGCAGATTTCCCACTGTGGGCAGTGCTTGCCTCTTCCCCACACCATACTCACTCTAAGACATCCCTGTTGAACTGCTTCTGCCGGTTTCCCAGGAATTCTCCGATCATCTGCCTGCTGAGCCCTTTCCTCTGCAGCAGGAAGTGGGCAACCCCAACAGGAGTGTCCGGCACAAATCCTCGCTCAATGAGGTACTGCACCCCCTTTTCAGGTTTTCTGAGGAGAAATGACAGTGCAAAATTATGAATTTCCTTCCATTCCACTTGACCACATCTGATTAATATTCCACAGGAGTTCTGCCAATTACTGTCAATATATTCAATCACTTTTAACCAATGTCCCAGCAGGATGGATTAATGTAGCTTCAGGAATGTGCAGTTGAATACATTGCTCACTGCTAAAAGCCGACAGCTTTGAGACACATCTTTGCCTCTTTTTACACATTCCCTGCTTCATAACCCTCCCAAGGAGAAGCTGTGGATGCAAACAGTCTCCCTTGCCAGTGAAACAGAGCCCAACTACTAAAAGCTCCTGTTGCTGGGAGAGAGGCAATTTCCAGAAACTGAAGTGAAAGACTGCTGCTGAAAAACAAGAAACAAAGAGCTCCCCTGACATCCCCCCTGCCTGCTGGCAAAAGTTAAACTTAATGAATAAAAACATCTGAAGTGGTGTCACTTGCAAACTGAGAGAACAAAAAATAAGGGGGAAAACTACAGTCAGTCAAGCAAAAAGAAGCAATTAAAAATGATGTAGCTCCCATCTAATTAAGACTTTTATTCCTTCCTTTAACACATCCACTGCCGCAGATTTTTCTCCCTCAGATAAGCACCTTGCAAGTTTCTGCAGTGTTTTGCATCTTTTCATACAGCTCCAGATTTAGCTGTAACCACTTTCACATCCCAAAACAAAGCAAAACCAAAGCCACTCATTTTAACTTATTTTAACTTAATAACTCATTTTAACTTAAGTGTGCGCTGGGGGGAGGGTTGGGACAGAGATGGCAATAAATATATTGCTTATAAAGACAAATGTTGCTTTATTCTCAAGTGCTGCAAAATCCCCCTTACAGCACACATCGTGCACTGCATCACCCAGTACTTCAACACAGCAGAAAACTGTCATTCCTTTTAAAAATATTCAAAGGGAATCTTTACAGAACTAGTAATTTCACCATCAGCTTTATTTTGTAAGGAATTGTGCTGTAATGTCCACCTGTAAGAGTGGGTGGTTTGCAGCTTGCTGAATGACCTAAAAGATATTTCCTTTAAGGCAAGCAAAATCAATCTGAGAGGACAAGGTGACTGTGCTATTTTTGTACAAAGTTTATCACGCAACCATAACCCTTCCCCAGGGTTTTAATTGCAAATAACATTGCTAAATACATCATCATTCAGTTCTCCTACTCTTCTGCATTCCATTATTATACACTTAATACCCCATTAAGAATAAGAAACATCAGAGAAATATATATAATTTAATCAAAAGGGAGTTCTCAAATCTCAATTTCTTGCATCAGGCTTTGTGGCTCTTTTCCTCTGAAATATGATTACGCACACGGTCATCTTCTAAAGTGAATCTCCTTCATACTAAAAAGTCCCTTTTCTGTAAGTAATGCAATTTCTATGTTCATATGCTCTTGAACTGCATTTCAGAATCCTTAATCTTTCTAAATTTAAATTCACAGCATCCAACAAAATCAGGAATAGTTTTCTCCATCCCCCTTGTTAGTGAGCTACAGTAAATTCAGATTGATACAAACCCAGGAAAGCTCCTCACCAGCAACTGTCAAAGCAGAAAACAGCTCTCAAAACCCACTGCTTAATACAAAGATCACCTTTACCTGACATACAGAAAATGCTGGATCACTACGTACTGTACTAAAAACCAACTTGAATTCCTACCAACTGCATAAGCCTGAACATTTAAAATCATCACAAAGATGAAATAATTTCTTTTTCATCAGCCCTTATCTGGTTGTACAATTTTGCATAAATCAGGGTGTGCTTTTTCACTAAAGAAGCTCTGCTTCTGGTTTGGTAATATGAAATCACTTGATTCAAATATCCTTCAAAGCACATAAGGTAAGTGTCCAAAACAGAGTTAAAAAACCATTTACAAAACATTGGAAGCCAAGAACTCTTTTCCCATCGATACTGCCCTCATGCTGAAGTGCAATACCAGGGAGTTTTTCAGTCTGGGATTATTTGAAAGTACTTTAGGATTATTTAAAAGTAGCCCAGTTTGTTACAAAAGCTGTAACCTGGCAGCAGTAATATGAAAATAACACCTGAACCCCAAGCTGTAAAAAAGAAGGCTGCTCCTTCCCTGTTTGATCAATCACCTGGTAAGTAAGGCAGGAGCAGGGTTTTATTGTGTTTTAATCTCTTTTCCATCTCCCACTAGGTGGTACATTATCTTATTCACCAGGAAAAGTACTTAACAGAGAAATGATGACTCTTCCAGAGTGTTCTGAAGTGCTGTATTTCCAAGGAAATTTTACTTCAAGAGAGGTTAACAATAGATTCAGAGAAAAATGTACTCAAGGGGGCCTCCCCCTTCTGCTTTTAACATAAGCAGCATTTTATTTCGTTTCAAAGTCAGAGAAACTGAAGAACTAAATAGGATAATGGAAATTTAAGTCATCTCCAACACCAGAAATTTCAAATACTACTAAGTCTAAAGGTATTGCTCCCTAAAAGCACCAAGAGAAGGTGAAGGTTGGGGTGCTGACCTGCAGCAAACTACCAGAAACTCATTTGCTCCTCTCCAAGGTGTTTTTTCACACTAGGTATCTGCCAGGATTTGAGGAGGGCAGGTTGGAACAGCACAAGCAGCCAGGGATTCTCTGCTGGCAAATCAAGCTGTTTTAAACAAAACAAACCCTGACTTTTTCTAAGTTTTTGACTGGATGCAGAAGGGACTGGGACACGCGAGGGTCAGGACTGAATGTGGGACAGGACACCTGGATAAATTATCCTCATTTCTGTCTGCTCACAGCTGGGCACAGACCATTTTGTACTTACAACTAAGAGTCTTTTGTGATTAGGAAAATTCCCACTGATGGCTTGTTAATTACACAGACCAATAAAAGACAAGCTAAGAAATCTGTAAATAGCAATGGAGGAAGCAGCAGAAGCAGAGCAGTTATTTTCAGATTTGAATACATTAACTAATATCAAAATAAACCATCTAATGTTATCATCTTGCATAGCTGATCATGTACTTATTTAGAGAACTTTTGATATTTACAAGGTTGCTTCCAAAATAAGTTTTAAAAGTCTTGTCTCAAAAAAAACTCAACAAAACAACTTAAAATGAAAAATCAACAAAACAAAACAAAAAAAACCAAACCCAAAACAACAAAAAACCAAAAAAACCCACAAGTATCTACTGAAAGAAGACAAAAAAAATCAACACTAAATAAAAGGTGCAAAATTATTTTCGTAAGATTCTCTGAGGTTGAGGACTAAGTATCTTGCTAGAAACTGATTAATGACAAGACATTTAGGGTGGTTTAAAGTGACTTCTAAGGGAAAAAAAAAACGATGGAGAGATTAATGCAAACTTCAAAATAACAGATCAAGCCAGTGAATTTTAATAAGCTCACTTCTTAGAGAATACTGGCCATATCCAAAAGTGCTCAAGACCTGCAGAGTTTGAAAAGGCAGGAAAGCCAGGCAGAGACAGGTCCTCCTTTGAAGAAGGGAAGGGTAAAAGCTGATTGACTTCCTACACATATCCAAACTGTTATATTGAAACTTTTAGGAAATACTGCTTTTACAAACATTGCAGTGATTCTGAAAAGTGAATTTGGTAGACGAAAAGCTTTTAGTTGGATTCTGGATGGGAAGAGGGATCAGCACAGGCTTAGCATGCCCTGTTATCCCCTGGGTTTACTGGTGCAGCCAGTCCTGGTGCAGGACAAACCCAGTAACCCCTAGTGTTGAGCTGGGTGAGCACTCCAGTGGCACTGCCAGAAGTCTCTTCTCCCATTCCTTTAGCTGATTTGGGACTTCCTGACAAACTGAACTAGGACAAAAAGGTGTTTTGTGTGTTTTGGGTTTCTTTTTGTTGTTGTTGCTTTATGTTTTGGGTTTTTGGTGGTTTTTTTGTTTTGTTTTTTTTTTTGGTTTTTTTTTTTTTTCTTTGCAGTGTTGGTTTGGCTTGTTTTTTATTATTATTTTTTTTTAATCCAGTCAAGCTCTCCCCACAGCTGCACCATCATTTGTAGTGTCCAAGCCACAGTGTGGATAAAGTGCTGGTGTCCACAGAAGCCAAGAGGACAGAACGAATAACAAGCCCTGCCTCAAAAAGAAACCTGCCACAAAACCACAGCACCAAGGTGAATAAAGCCTTGCCCATCCTTGACTTGCTAAACATGTAAAGCTTACAAACACCCAAAACCACATGAAATCTTTGTATTTCCTTTTAGAGCTCAGACAATAAGAGAGCTGTAAAATGAAAGCATTAATTAACAAACGAGCACAGGACATTTCCAATACCCAGCAATGCCAGAAGTATCATCTGAATTAAAGCAGGGATTTATGAGCAGCATAAATAACCACAAGCACACTGTTCTAATGGCTGACTGAGGCAAGGTGGCAAAGCCAGCCTGAGTGAGAGTGAGAAGCTTGGTGATACTTCTGGAACTTCAGGATTTCTGAAGGCACACCTATGTTTGTTGGTTCCATGTCTCTGGTACAGGGAAACTGAGACAATTTGAAAACGAGCAAACCAGAAGTACAAACATTTTTTAGAAGCTGTTAGAAACCCACTGCAAAGAGGAACACTTCACAAACATGTTGCTGCCAAAGAAATCTTTTCATGTCAGGGGTGGAGAGTTTAATGCAACTATAATGCCAGCCCTCTGTAAAAAAAAAAAAAAAAGTACAGTAATTTCATTACTATAAGGCGCACCCTTTTGACTAAAATTTTGATCGAAACCCAGAAGTGAGCCTTATAATCCAGTGTGCTTATATATGGACAAAGTTGGGAAATTTGCCAACCCGGAAGTGCAAGCCACCAGCCGAGCCACGCCCCGTGAGGGCCACAAGCCGAGCCGCACGCTGAGCCGCGCGCCGAGCTGCCCGCCGACTGTGCGCCGAGCTGCCTGCTGAGCCTGCGAGCCAAGCCACCCACCAAGCTGCAAGCCAAGCTGCATGCCAAGCCAGAAGTCAAGCCTTTACTAATTTGTTATTTTGTCGCGCACAGATCCTTGCTGCAAAAAAAAAAATTGCAGCTTATAGTCCGGTGCGTCTTATATACGGACAAAGTTAGGAAATTTGCCAACACCCAGCAGTGCTCCTTATAAACCAGTGCGCCTTATAGTGGTGAAATTACTGTAATATTCTTACTTGCCTTTGATAGCAGAGATCTCATTTTGAAAACATTTAGAATTGTCACAAAAATAAGCATTACTTCAGCATTTAAAAAACAGGGAAGGCTTTTTTGAAGCAAGAACCTAAGACTTTTCTTAGAGTCATTTAAGAAGTTAAATATTTTCAAATAACCAAGCTGGCAATAACAAGCTAGTTGAACATTCTCCTTAGTCAGGCACACAGCTCAGTTTTATTTCAAAGTTATATTTCTTGCTTTGCTTTTGCTGAAGAGCCCACTGCTACTGGAGTAAAGCCAAGGTCTATTTTAAACCTTCTGGACAAGAAGTAAAAAACCAATCTCCTTAAAGTACTACCAAAACTAGTGCAAAAACAACTTGTCAAAGCTCACTCCACAGCGAGGCAAAAGGGGATTGAGAGGAGGAAAATGAGAGAAACTGAGTGGGAAGCCTGAGCTGTGCTTTTCTCAATTGCATAACTGTTTAATGAAGAGAAAAAACTGGCTGTAAATTGCATCTTCTGGTAATTACAAGAAAAAAATCCCTGGGTCAGGAAAATAAGCCAGGAAAGAGCATATTTCTCCCAGCTTCTCTGCATCTCATGGAAAAGGGGAGATAGTTATTCCCATGATTTGGGCAGGAGCACTACACTTTGCCTGCAATGGGCTTGATTTCTCACACATTAGCATAGTAACTCTCTAAATTTCACTCACGACCTCCCACCACAGATGGGGAGGTCAGGGCACACTTGCAATCACACCAAATTACCTGGAGTAACCTCTGTTCACGAAAAGTTGATTTCTATTTATGCCACTAAGGAAAGAATTCACCAGGAAGTGATCGCAGTGCCAGGTTCTGTTTGGTGGGGGAGCAAAATAGAGAGGAAACTCTGTAGATCTGCATTTTCATTAAACTGAGCAACTGACCTATGTGGTTCTACCATTACTGTCTGCCTGACCAACCAGTTTCTTTATGGCATCATTTCCTAACAAGGTGCTGGGAAGTTATACATTTAACCATTTAACATTATTAATGCTTCTGGATGTTTAGACTGAAAAGTATTGCCTGAATCAGAACTGATTATTAAAAGGGTAAATAGTGTATAAAAGGGTAAAAAGTGTATCAAAGGCACCTAAAGGCCCCTGAACAGAAAGTCTGCTCATTCTAACAGAGGAGGGAAAATAGAGTTTAAAGCTATTTTCCTGTGTAAGAAGCATCATCCTTGAGGAACAGAGCAGGCACACGAGGCACACCCCAGGCACTGGCAATGCAGCAGCTGGACATGTCCTTGCTAGTGAAAACAGCCCTGAGTCATCCTGCCAGAGCATTTCCTACCTCCTCATTATTCCCTCTCTTGGCAGTGGGCAGCCTGCTTTTTTGTGCCCCCTACTCCTTCCTTCCTCACAAGAAAGAAGGCAGTAAGAAAGAAACATTTTAGTTAAATTAACGATCCAAAACACTCTATGAGGTTGCTCTCACCTCCTCTGACCCCACTGTATTTCTCACAGAGCAGGGACAGGAGTTTGTAGCTGCTAGCAGAGCAAAGCACAGTCCACTTTGGGACAATATGGAAAACTGGCCACCTCTCTCAGGACTGTGTGCCAGGGTTGAGTATTGCCTTCATGTTTATGTGAGTGTTGTCAGAAACGACACTTTAGGTTGATTGTGTCCTTTAAACTAAGGAACAGTCCCTGTCTTTAGGTCTTCTCACGTCCCTGCCCTAAATCCTCTTTCCACACCCACACTGCAGTTACATCAAACAAAAGCACTTCAGCTCCAAGTTCTGCAACTCTGCTGAGTAAAAATGGGAAACTCTGATAGTCACATTCCCTTTGAAAGGGACACCTTTTGTGCAAATACAGTTTCAAGATCTCCTGATTTTCCATTTATGACCTACAAAACCACATTCAGTTGGTACATATGAACTATTACATAGGAAAGAGTTGATGGGACCTTCCCTTCTCCTTAACACTTTTTCCTGCTGTTATAAGTGCATGACATTGCTGGTTTTTTGCAACCACTGGGATAAATGCTATATGTATAATGTTAAAATAGCTTTTCTGTATAGGTTTTTCTGCTTCTAATAACAAAAGTTAAACGTAAGTTTTTTTAAAGATAGTATGCTTAAACTACCCACTTGGTTAAAATAACAGCCTATAAACGTATAAGGAACTAACACAATAATTACCAACACTCACCAACGACAAAAAACCAAAACCACCAGCCAAATTAAAAAGTAATTTAAAAAAATTAAAACCACAAGCCAAAAACCACACATGCTCTAAAAAAACAAACCCAAAAAGTAACTATACTAAATAATTCCCAAAAAAATTTAACTATACATAAAAATAACCATAAATATGCAACAAATTAATGTATTGTAAAGTATATCTAAAAAAACGTTGCCAAAACAACCGTGTGCTCTTGGCAACTTGCCAAGCACGTAACCATTTTAACCCTTTACTTTATGTGTGTCTCCTATTGTCTTTTTATTAAACCTTTTAAATTTTACCAAAACAATAAAACGTGTTTTTCGCATTACACAGCCTTCTCAGGTCCCTATTCTAACTGTTTTCTTCATTCCTGCAAGGGAGCTGGTCACATTTGTCACCCTCAAAATTTGACCACTGGAGATTTTCAGACAGAAGGAATTCCAATCCTGGCACCCGAAGTCCTATCAGCCACTGTCTGGAAGCTGCTCAGCCGGTGGAATTCCTCCATTCATGGGCTCATTTTCCAACAGGAGGCACTGTCAGAGCTCAGGTTCCATTCTGGTCACGTAGCAGGGAGGCAGGAGTGTGCCTGGAATGCTTAAGGGCAGCCAGAGCTGGAGGCAGGGATGAGGTAATGGCTCTTGCAGGAATCCAGGACCACTCGCACTCAGCTATTGCTGCTTCCAGCAAAACCACATTTGCTTCCAACGTTTGAGAAAGTTTGAATTGCCTTTTAATGGCAATAAAAGGAGTCCCCGTGCCCATATTTGAACCTGGTGCTTCAATTTACTATTGGTTCTACATTTCAGCTGCTTTGGATGGATATAATTTATGCTAATCAAAGTACAGTAATTTCATGACTATAAGGCACACCGGATTCTAAGGCACACTTTTTTTTTTTACAGCAAGGACCCGCACGCAACAAAGTAACGAATTAGTAACGGAATTGCGTGATCGCAGGGTGTACTGGCGGGTGCTCAATTTGCAAATATTTTTCACAGACTGGCGTGGCCTTAAAAGGCAGCCCGAGATGCCCTCCCCGTGCCATGGGCCCTGGCACTCCCACCCAACCCCAGCGCTGGCTGGCACAGCTCGGGGCTCCTGCCGCACGCGCCCCCCCCGCCTCCAACTCCTGTGGCATGGCCGCAGCTTGGAGCTCCCGTGGCGTGGCCTCCCCTCGCAGCTCAGCGTTCCCGCTGAGCTGTTCCCCTCGCGGCTCGGCTTGTGGCTCGCACTTCCGGATTGGAATTTTCCAAACTTTATCCATATATAAGGCGCACCGGATTATAAGGCGCACTTCTGGGTTTCGATCAAAATTTTAGTCAAAAGGGTGCCACTTCTAGTTGTGAAATTACTGTACTTGTTTTGGAAAAAAAAAAGCAGGAAAAATGGCTCCTCCAGGAGAAAAGATGAAACACACAGAGAACAAAGCAAAACACACAAAGTATTTTTTTTCCTTTGGGTGTTCTCACTTAGGGCTAAATGTTTTTAGAAATAATGAGAGTCATACTAAGAACATTCTTCTCCTCTTACTAACTCCTTGGCATGTTAGAGGACAAGTTACATGGAGTGCTTTGATTTTAATTTTTGTTGGAACCATCTGTGCCTGAATAATCTGCAGTCCAGATGTTGCAACAACAGCAAAGTCCCCCTCAGCACACACATGAGGACAGCAAATGGCTCTGTAATGAAATCCTGGCCAAGTCTCTTCTCTCCCCCTTCCTCTTTCTGTCAAACCATTCAAAAAACTCATTGAAGGTATTAGGGATCAGCTGGCAAAATAGAAGAATTGGTTCAAAGGTAAAGAGAATCAACTCAGTTTGATACACGCCTTCTCCCTCCTACTCAATCTGTACTTGCAAATTTTAAAATCATTAGAAATGTTTCCAAAAGGCTTTCAAATTCAAATTGAAATGAGCACAGTCAGAAAGCACGTGTTTAGAGACCAGATATTGGAATGCTGAATGGGTGTCATGAGACTGACTCTAAGCAACACAAGAAGTATGGTCAGCATCTTAAATGAAATTCATTATGAGTATAATGGGTGAAAATTGAGAACACCAGATTAGTGCATTTATTACAGATGTTAAATCAATGAGTACTTGCAAAACTACTTTTTAAAAACCACGTAAGTAACATTTGGCAACTTTTAAGGATTCCAAATAGAAACCAAGCTTGCAGCACTTTCTGTGTCTAACAGTACGTAGGAATCCAAATTACTTTCAGGCTCTACCTGGAGATGGAAAATGATGGAAACCTTATACCTCTGTTGAACAGTTAAAGCTGCTTTCATGGAAAATGAAAAATGTGCCTTCTCACAAATATTATTGTGTGCCTCAGATTTCCAACAAGAATTTATCTAGAAACTGTAATTTGTAATATTGTCTTTAGTATAATCCCACCAGGACTCAGCAAATTCCTCTCATATGTGCTTAGTAAAATAAAAAACTTTTTAAATTAATATTCCAGGTAATCTAGAAATGTTAGAAAAAGCCTGCTCCTGAAATTAGTATCCAATTCATATCAACAGTGGGTTTTAAATTGGAATAAAATCATCCCCATCATGCAATAAAGGAAGACAGTAGGGCTTTCAGGGCTAAGGATGATACATCATTACATATTGCAAACAGATACTCAAGCCTTTTTATCTCTGTCAACAAATCCTTTGGGAGAACTTTGGAAAAGCAGAAACCTTGATAACAGCCCACTATAAAAGAAGCTACAGCAAACTCTTCAGCACAGGGCATTGTAATGCACTGAGGACATGTGGGGAGCAGCTCCTCATCTGTCCCTGCCCTTTCCAGAGAGGAAAAGAGGACACAAGAAGGGATGTGGGGGATGAAAGGCATCTGGGAAAATTTATTGTAAAATTATTGTTGGCCCAGGCTCTATTCTAGCACATGGAAGTGGTGTCATGTTCATGTACCCCCAAGAAGTACATGTAGGATTAGGATGTAAAGCCTCAACGATGCCCTGGCACCAAGCTCAGAGCAGTGAAACAGCCCCTGAGCTGTACTTTGCAGTCTCTCCTCAGCAGCAATGTCAGCAATCAGCACCAGCAAGACTGGCTCCCATGGCAAGGAACACAATGCTACAGGAATCCTGCCAGACGGGAGGACCATTTACAGTGCCTTCCAACAGCTGATACCCCAAAAGAGACACTAAACATGATTCCAGGCTCTGCTAGATTAAAAAGTGGGTCTGGGTGATGCCAACCCTTATCTCCCATCTCCTGTAACACCAGGCACAGCTGCAGCAAGTTTTCAAAGTGCTCTGATGTTGTCCTGGTTTTGCTGACACTGCTTTGTTAGCACAGAAGGTGTTTGTGTCCCGTGCCCAGGAGTGCTGAGCAGGCACTACCCTGGCCCTGGCCCTGGCCCTGGCATGACCCTGCCAGGTGTCACCCCGGGCAGGGGACACAGTAACCCCGGGCAACAAACATGCCTGGCAGTCACAGACGCTCGGCAGGGCTCCAGAGCTGCTATCACCCTCCTGGTGGCACACGGCTCTGCGGCAATCCACGTCCACAGACTGCCAGCCCTACACTGCTGACCCAAGAGCAGGACATATCTCCTCACTGCTGAGGTCAAACACTCCATTCTAGTTAATCTCTCAGAACTATCAGCACATCAGCAGCAGGATGGAACCTGAAAATCCTACCAGAATGGGGTGCAATAACTGGTAAACCTGGTACTTCCAGCCCGCAGTCAAAACAAACAGGAGAATGAAATCACAGCTCTTTTTTCATTTTTTTTCTGCTTGTTTTTATTTTCAAAGCAAGAGTCAAAAGGCCTCTTGAAGCCTTGTTTGTAAGCAAACCAGTCTCAGAGGCTGGATTTGCATTTGGCAGGATTTGCAGCCTGCAAAATAAACCTTTCTAGGTAGTGTTTTCCTTCTGCCTGTGAGGGAGGAACGGTTTCTAGTACAATTCTCCCAGTCCACATCCCTTTCCAGCTCCACTGAAGAAAATGCCTAATTCAACACAGCTGGCCTGCCCAAGGCTCCCTGGGAGCTGCTGCACTCCGGGCATGCACCTGCAACCCCTCCTTTGGGGAGGGATGAATGGGAACACACACTGCCAGCCCACTGCCAGGGGGAATCACTGCTGCCATTCAGAGCCACGGCAATGCACAGAAGCTGGTACTCAGCTGCAATTTCTTTGGCAGAAATAATTCCATTTTGGGGATACTCTACCTTCTAGCTCACTGGCTAGCTACTACAAATTATCTTCAAAAAGTGCACTTCTTTAATCAACCCTAAGGTTCCAAATTGAAGGCAAATTTACAGTTTGAAAAACTATCCATGATCAAGTGATAATCATGGAGTTACAAAATGGTTTGGGCTGGGAGGGGCACTAAAGATGATTTATTCCAAACCCTCTGCCATGAGTTCCAATAGAGCTTCTTATATTCTTCCAACAGAACTCCCAGGAAAGTGATTTTCAGTGACCTATATTTTTTTCCCAATGTCATTTGTTCTCCAGTCTCCAGGGAGATTTGTGCTACTGACGTTTTGCATCTATCAGTGATTAAGTGAACTGGACCACCAGCTGTGCTCAACTTTTACCCTACCCATAACTGCCTATCCTAACAAAGAGCCTCTGATAAGAAAACTGCACTTCGGCTTCTAGAAATTGTTATTGAAATAGGAAAGCCAGAAAACCCAAAACCTGAAATTTCAATTGTGATAATAGTGACTTTGCATCCTTTTAAAATCTTCATCCCTGTAGCACTTCTACTGAACAAAGAAGAAGCATTTGCTACAATTCATGCACTTCTCTAACGTTGTTAATTCTCTGTATTTCAGCCAAGCTTCGTGTACCACAAAGTAAAGGACATTTGTTAATTAAGGCTTGGGATCTTAATTTGCAAGAAAGATTTCAAAGTCATAGTAAAATTAAGCTGAACATTTCCACTGGTAGATGAAGACATTTGGAAGAAAACTTGCCTTCTTGTACTAGGTAAGTTCAAAGCCACCTCTTTCAGTGTTTCCTCCTGGGTGGAGCACACATCCTTCCAGGAGCTGCTGCCAACACTCCCACTGTTCTGTGGTCTGATGATCATAAATGTGTTGTAAAGATAATGTGGTGAAAAGACAGTGAAGTGACTCTGCTGCACTGACATGACCACTGCACTGACTACTCGCCTCAAGATGCAATTTGCAATCTCACCTGATTGATGCACTCTCTAGAGACTCCTGAGCTTTCACAAGAATAGAGCTTTGAAGGATTTCCAGCTCCCTTTTCAAAAGAATTTACAGATTTATGCACCATCACATTCTGTGATGGTTCAATACCTGATACTGCACATTAACAAGAATGTCACAATCCTCAGACCTGAAGGGCCACAATCAGAACCCGAAACATGTGGGATATGTGGGATATTTGGGGATTGTCTCACCAATCAATAGAATCACACTGACTCAGGAGGAAGTAATGACAGTCTTCAGTTCGTTTTCAGCACTGGAGATAAAATGCAGTGGGGACAAGGAAGTCACACAGAGCAAAAGATGCCACTCAGAGGTGCTGCCTGGAGCTCTGCACAGTCCTGTCCTGCAGCACTGACTACTGAGGAGCTGCACATCACCTCACAACAATATAGAGAGCAGGCTTCTCTCTGTGCAATTCTGTGCAGCAAGGTCACTTCAATCTGTTTCAAACAACTGCCTCTATTCTTATCTGTTCCTGATGTTTATTTTTCACTTGCAGCCTCCTACTGATGTGTCACTAGCAGCACCTGACAGCTTCCAATGCTCTCATACACACCTGGATGCTGCCTGAGCACTCCTTCCACTCACTTTTTCCCTACACCCTGCTGCAGCTAACTCAAAAGACTCTTACCAAGCCTGTGGCTTGCTGAGCATTGACTGCTCAAGGCCTAATTGCTGTGCAAAACCTAGGCAAACACCAAGTGTTAAATGTCGGCCAACAGCACTAACACCTTCCCTGACAGCCCTGCCAAGGATGTTATTTTCAAATCTTCTAAAAGACAGCTAATTGATGTATTTTCCGACCCATTCAACTTCACAAGCAGCAATCCTACAACTTGCATAATTCCAATTGGCTGGAAGCTCCCAGAAAGGCATTTTCACCAAGACTAAAAGCTAAACCTGAAAGTGTTTACAGCCAAACTTGGGGATGTAACCCACAGCTCATGTGATAGCACCAAAAAGCTGCAGTGTTACAACAAATACATGAGGAACCACCAACCCATCAATCCAAACACATCAAATCACTACCTGAAAAGGAGGCCTGAAATCACACAAGCCACAGGGAAAACAGGGAAATTATCAGTCATAGGCAGAAATACAAATTCTGTGATAGTTTTATGATAAATAATAAACATCGTGTTAGTATAAAAAATATTCAGTGCATTGGCTTTTAGCATCACAGTTTTAATGAGATTTACTGAACAAATTCCAGGCCCTGTCAGTGTTAAACAGGAAACTCATCATATGCTGCACGCTGTTTCTAATTCCCATCTGATGAGTTTTACACCACCTACATGATTAGGGCAGGAAGAAATCTGAATTTTTTATAACATCAAAAAATGGATCAGGATCAAGCCATCATATTTTTCCACAAGAAAGGAGTTGGATTAATCTTCAATAACTTACTACTATTCCTATACACATAGTTATATTTTTTCTTTTTTCCTGAAGCTGTTAAACTATGAAAACATCAACTTAAACTTGACCAGTCACCACAAGCACCTTGTTTATTCACTGAAAGGTCAGTACCAGACACTAGTCTTACCTTACCTGATATAAGAAAAATACTCCTGGTTCATTTTCAGTGACAGAGAGGAAGGCAGGAAGTGCTGTACTTACTTGTTAAAAAGATTCAGCCCAATCCTATAATGGCGTTTCCTGATAATATCATTACTGAAGGCAGGGGAATCCCAGCTGTTGCGAGTCTCTTTGTGGTAGGTTTGCTTGCTCAAGGTTTGCTCTCTTAGGCTGTCCCTAGAAGAGGATTCTGAGCTGCAATTTATTGTATCATTGGAGTTGGATGTGCTGTTGATGCTGTCGTTGTCTCCATCAGAGTAATCAGATTCTGATTTGCTTTGCCGGTTTGCTGTGCCATTGATTGCCAAGTGACTGTCTATGGGCCTAGCCCTATGCCTGGCCTCCTGCTCCTCCCGGGTGATGATCTTGGCAGGAATGCTGTGAGGGATATGTTTGGGGGTGCCTTGCTGGCTGGTGATTCCTCGGTCATAGGCATTCTGTCTTTTTAACGAGCCCCTCTCCGAGCGATCGCTCAAGTCCACGGAACTGTCACTGGGTGGCTCGATAGTGAGCAGAGGGAGGTGTTCCATCCTCATCCTCTGCTCCTGACATTCCAGTGATGGGGTACTCCTGCAGCTCGTATCAGTGTCTATCTTATCATCTTTGTGGGTCATGGACCAGTACTCCTGGGAAGAGTTCACAGCGCGGAGCCTCAGGTCCGACTCCGTGCTGGATGGTCTGTCCACAGACTGGGAGAGCGGCAGGGGCGGGGACAGCTCCTCCTCGTCAATGTACAACGTGACATCACTGTAGGACGCCGTCATCTCATCCAGCTTCCTGTGATCCACATTGTGGATGGCTGGTTTGCTCGGGGCACAGCTCTCCCTCTCCATCTCCCGGCTCCTGACCTGCTCCGCACTCTGGATTTCATCCGAATGCAGGCTGCGGCAGTTCAGCGCATCGTCAATGGATTCTGCCAGGGATTTCACCTGCCTGGAAAAAGCATCCTCCAGTTCTGTTATAGCATCAGTAAAATCAGTGGATGCTGCTGGGGACTTCATGGCAGCAGTCTCCCCGAGCTCATCGCACTCTGATGGTACCAGGGAGCCCAGCTTTGACCCATCATTTGTAACAGAAACCTGCTTCCCTTCGAAGTAGGAGCTGTGGACTTTCTCAGGTCCTTCAAAGGAAAACTGCATTCTCATATTGGACAGGACGATGCGCCTTGACATGCGGTTCTCAGACATAGAACTGCGCAGGCGCTCGAAGTTCTTGTTCATCTGATACTGGCGGAAGGCGGTCTGGATGGTGCGGGCAGCATGTCTGGTGATCAGCCGGCCCCCATACTTCCGTTCTAGCATCTCCACCTGCCAGGTGAACACACGCACCCTCGTCACTTCATGCAGCTCAGAACAAGGGTAAAGTCTTACAAAAGCATTTAACTCTCATAACGACTGTAATATACTTTATATTTATTGGTTTTGAAAGTAAAAACTCAAAACTCGTTAATGGAGGGAATAGTCATCTGCAAGTTCCACCATAAAATACAAAAATATATTAACTCACCTCACAGATACAAGAGAGTATCAGTTGCACTACGTTCTTCCTTCCTTTCTGTGACAACAAAAGCATCCAGGTTTCAAAATGACTAATTTTCTTAGAAAAACATTTTGCGTGATTCTAGTACGCTCCTGGAGCATAAAATCTCAGTTCCAAGAACTGTTTTTACTTTTAACAGTATTAACATATCTTTTACACTTTTCACTAGGAGGTGGGAAAGGCGTGTGGGACAATGAATAAGAGTTTTAAGTCCCAATTGAAGCAATGTTAGAAAAGACTTCTCCCAGTTCCCAGCCACAAACGAGGCAGCAGAGCTCAAATCTCAAATACCTGCTTATCCTGTAGGTCTGAAGAGAGTTCATAGCTCTCGGAAAGCGATCGGGACCGTTTGATGGCTTCTTCCTCGGCCTGTTTGCGCAGGATGGAGGTGGAATGCTGCAGCTTGGGCCGGCGGGCTCGCTGCTGACCTGGTGCGATGGAGTACAGCCCGTAGGGGTGCTCGTAGTGCTCGGGGCTCAGGGCGGAGCTGTGCGTTATAGGGCCCTGCGGGAAGCCAGAGGGACTATCCAGGGACGTGCCGGTCTCGCTGCTGGGAGCCTCCCCCTCAACGCTGCACAGCAAAACAGAGACAGAAAAAGCCTCAGGTGAGTCCGGCACACCAAAACCCTCAACAGCAAACAGCACCGCTTTGCTTTAGTTTCGTTTTGTGTAAGCATCTAGCCAGTTCTGTTTTTCACGTGCAAGTGTTACAGGTAACATGGCTTTCATGTCAAACACCACAGTTTTTACTGCAGTTTCTGCTGTAGTTTTTGCAAGTCTCAATCCGTCATGCCCGTGACATCTTTAGAGCCTGAGTCAAACAGAAGAATAGAGATTTCAAGCATTATTTAATTTTATACACTAATTACTAATAACATCCTAAGTCCCCCAGCAACTACTCT
This sequence comes from Turdus rufiventris, assembly GCA_013186435.1. Lineage (NCBI taxonomy): Eukaryota > Metazoa > Chordata > Aves > Passeriformes > Turdidae > Turdus > Turdus rufiventris. The sequence goes on along the minus strand of PYHW01009353.1, from coordinate 793,251 downwards.
GTAAAATGAATGAGAACTGATAATTTCTTACAAGACTGCTCATTTCCAAGCTTTTCCATTCAAAATAACAGATGCTTATTTATGTGTTTCTTTGCTTTGACAAATTAAAGCAATATTTTCTTACCCTTATATTGCGAATTGACATAAAAGGATGACTTTCATGAAGATGGGGATTTAATGGATCTTGAGAGCTACGACGTTTCTAGAGACTAAAGTTGGGAAAAACTACTTGCAGGAGAAATCTAATTTCTTTCCCTGCTAGAGAAAGACTGCTCCCATGGGATACTTTTGGCAGGTTTTGAGCAAAGCATCCCAAGGGACGGTGTTTCTAGCTAACGAAAGTAACGTTTTCAGGTGAAGAAAGCTCAATAGTACCTATCTGGCAAAGAAACAACATTGCTTTCACATGAATGCTGTTATTGCTAAAAAATAAAGGAAAGGAAAAATACCTTTTATACTAAACGGGTTTCACACAGTAGGAAACATTTTAAAACTGAGGCCTAGGTGTATTCTGAAATACTTATGACTAATAGCAATTTGTACTTGGGTTGTATTTGCAGGAGGACACTCTCACATTGCAATATATGCACTTTCACTCTTCCATCCTTTCATGTTTCACAGCACTATTTACTGTCTGTCTCATCCTGTGTACACGAGAGCATTGGCAGAAAAACAAAAACTTCCTTTTTTTTTTTTAAATCCTTCAAAGGACTCAGTAAACACTTCACACATGCAGAATACAAGCATTTGCAGCACTTCCCCTACCTTTTGTTTTAGGAAAGGTACATCCAAACTCCAAAGAAGTAAAATTCCACATTCCCACCACGCCCTGTATTTTTTTCCTTCATTCATATGTATTTAAAAACCAAAGCCCTCCTGTTGTCTCTCAGCTGTCCTTTTCAAAAAGTACAGAGCAATTTCTGAAAGAATGTTCTCCACCGACTGAAGAGCTGAGGGTTAACCCCGGCCAAACTCTCCCAGCTTGAACAGTTTGTACTTTTTAAAGAGAAGGAGAAAAAGCCCCTTAGATTTCTTAAAATGCTTCTATAAATACGTAAAACTGAAAGTAAGTCCTCTCTCTTTGCCCAACAAAATATTACTCCAACCAAAAGGTATTTTCAAACATACTTAACCCAAGCTGGAAATATTTGCAGTGTGCACACATTGCTTTTTCCAAAAAGGAAGCTGACAGGAAACTAATCCCTTTTCCTCCGTGATACAGCTAGCTTTCAACTTAAAAATGATAAACTATCCAGAGTTCTGCCGGTGACATTGAAACTGTGTAACCACCCGCTAAAAACAAACAGATAATTCTCTCTGAAACATCCATTGGTATGATATCTATGGTATGATACTGAGCTGCTTCACGTTCTCTCTTCAAACACTGAAATTCCTCTGTTCTGCCAGCTGTGAGGCAGTGCTATTTTGGACATCACATCCTAGCTGCAAATTTATTTGTAAGTACTTTCCATACAAGCATCATAAATTTGTTTTTAACAGGAAGGCTGGAATTATCTTCTTAGGTTCTGCTGACATTTTCTGCCTTCCTCACTCTTACATGGTGAAGTATTTAGTAACCCTTCCATGCTGATTATAACCTCCTGTTGACATTTTAGTAACACTGCCTTTGATGGATCTCTTAACCTTTTCCTCAATAAAAAGGGTACTGCCCTAGTCAGAAGAAGCTGGAAGGATATCTGCCCAGAGTTCTGACTAAAGTTAAGGATTTCTTCTTAATTTTTAGTCTGCCTTTTGTACTTCTTCCAAATATAAATGTGATGCTTGACTGACTGTAATGCTTGATCTCATTTTGCTCATGGGCCTATTCCCTGCCACCTGACCTTTGAAGCACGGAAGTAATTACCTTTCACAACAGGCACAACAGCAGCCCTTCCAAGCAAACACAGGTGCACAGGCTTTCAGGCTTTCCCCCATTCAGCACTTCCCAGCCTCCCAGGAGCAGATGATGCTCCATATGAATTATTTTATTAAAATGAAACTTCACTAGCAAAGAAAAGCAGCTTGCTTTCTACTTCTGCTTTATATATGTGTGGAGAAGAAAAATATGTCAACAAATATGACTTGTGTGAAGCTGTAAGGATGACAAGTTGAATTGCTCCACCAACGGCAGCAGCACAGAACTGGCAGAAGTGCTCACTGAGCCAACTTCCATCATCTCCCAGCAGCCTTGGGTAACTAGAGGTTATCAAATACAAAACACCCATCTGCAAGAAGTGGGGGAAGGAGAGTTTGGGGAACTCCAGATGTGGCAGCCTGACCTCAATGCTGGGCAGGTCATGGAGCAGGTCACCCTGAGTGTCAACACAGGACAAGCTGGAGATCAGGCCTGGCCAGCCTGGGCTGGGGAAAGGCAGGTCCTGCCTGACCGACTGGCTCTCCTGCTGTGACTCCAGCAAAGCCTTTGGCACTGCTTCTCTCAGCCTTCTGGAAAAACTGGCTGCTCTGCACAGGTGTTCTGTTCCCTTGGGGGGATGGTTTAAAATCCGTGTGGATGTGGCACCTGGGGACACGAGGCAGGAGTGGCCTTGGCAGTGCTGGGGGAATGGCTGGACTCAGTACCTGAGAGAGCTTCTTCAACCCAACCATTCTGTAACTCCTACAGAGACTCAGAGCATGAGCCAGTCACTGCAGGGTTACGAGGGTGGTTTTTATCTGTGCACTTATTAGAACTGCCAGCACACAAAAATGTCAAGGATTCTGCTCCAGGCTTGCAGCAAGAACCAGGAGAAGTCTCCCTGGGACTGAGGGAGTACAGTAATTTCACGACTATAAGGCGCACCCTTTTGACTAAAATTTTTCCCCAAACCCGGAAGTGCGCCTTATAGTCCGGTGC